>CM049316.1:37767194-38367194 GCA_026874595.1 Sipunculus nudus
CAGCAACTAAAACTAGAAACCAGCAAGGGTGTAATGTTCAGTCCTTTTTATAGCACAGATCTGACCACCAACGAGCCGTTGAACTGGGGATTTATTGAATAATAATCTGGGATGGGCTTTACCCGGATAAATCATGTTTAATCCAAGACAATGGATGAAATTGGGCTAAATCTGGTGTATGCAGTTTAATCTGGACCAACTTGGTCAAACTAAGACTCATCTTGTAAAACTGAATTATACTAACATAAAAGCAAATCTTGATGAATATCTTCCAAAAGATTAAACCTTCTGCGGATAATACTGTCAACACTATATTATAACCGTTCTTATGATGTTGTTTCCCTATTCCATATTAAGATAACCTGCTCATTTAATAGTAATGACGATGTTATATATTTGCGATATATATTCACAAAATGATATATCAATAAATTTGCAGGCTTTACATGTTGTTTAATGGCAGAATTTAGTTGATATCTTCCTTACAGTATATTCTACCTGCAACATAAGATTATGATGAGAATAATGAAAATTTTTTGATGGTAGTGTAACAGAAGTGATGCGATAGAATTACGTAATGGAGATGGTGTCATGGTAATGTGACAGAAATGTTGCGATAGAACTACGTAATTAAGATCATGTAAAGGTTGTGTGTTACAGAAGTGGTGTGGTAGTATTACGAAATGAAGATGTTGTGATGGTCGTGTGACAGCAATATTATGATAGAATTAGGCAATGAAGATTTTGTGATGGAAGTGTGACAGAAATTGTCTGATAGTATTACGTAATGAAGATTTTATGAGGGAAGTGTGACACAAGTGGTGTGAGATTATTACGGAATGAAGATGATGTGATGATCGTGTGACAGTAGTGGTGTGATATAATTACATGTACGTAATGAAGATGTTGTGATGATAGTGTGACAGAAGTGGTACGATAGAATTACGTAATGAAAATTTTGTGATGGTCGTGTGACAGAAGTATTGCGATAGAACTATGTAATGAAGATCATGTAAAGGTTGTGTGTTACAGAAGTGGTGTGATAGAATTACGTAATGGAGATTTTTTCATGGTGATGTGACAGCAGTGGTGCGATAGAACTACGTAAAGAAGATCTTGTGATGGTAGTGTGAGAGAGGTAGGTGTAATAGTATTACGGAATGAAGATGTTGTGATGGTCGTGTGATAGCAATATTATGATAGATTAAGGCAATGAAGATTTTGTGATGGAAGTGTGACAGAAGTTGTGTAATAGTATTACGTTATGAAGATTTTATGAGGGTAGTGTGACACAAGTGGTGTGATAGTATTACAGAATGAAGAGGTTGTGATGGTCGTGTGACAGCGTTATTATGATAGAATAACGCAATGAAGATCTTGTGATGGTAGTGTGACAAAAGTTATGTGATAGTATTACGGTATGAAGTTGTTATTATAGTATTGTGACAGCACGGGTGTGATAGAATTACGCAATGGAGATGTTGTCATGGTAATGTGGCAGCAGTGGTGCGATAGAACTACGTAAAGAAGATCTTGTGATGGTAGTGTGAGAGAGGTGGTGTAATAGTATTACAGAATGATGATGTTGTGATGGTAGTGTTACAGAAGTTGTTGGATAGAATTACGTAATGGAGATCTCTAGTGATGGTCGTGTGACAGAAGTGGTGCGATAAAATTACGTAATGAAGAGTTTGTCATGGTAGTGTGACAGTAGTGGTGGGAGAGAATTGCGTAATGATGATCTTGTGATGGTAGTGTGACATCAGCGGTGTGATAGAATTCTCAAAAATTGAAAAGAAAAATGTGTAGTGGGATCCTGCATACATCCGCCATATACTCTCACGATAAACGGCTTTTGCTCTTGTCGCGGATAAAGAAATAACATTATTGTATGGTATGTAATCTTTTCCATTTAAAAAACGTATGATGATGATCGACGGTGATCCGGATTACCTCCAAAATATAATGGATTAGTTTGGGGTATTGTCCTGACCTTTCACAAAATATCATCAAAATCGTTTCAAATCAACAAACTACTTAACAAACGTTGGGAAAATATAATACCATTTTATCACTTATATATATATATCGTTTGTTTTAATTTACTCATCTGTATGAGAATGCTGTCTCTCTGTCAACAGCGAGTGGGCAGTGATTTAAAATGTACATAGAAAATGACATAGAATATATATGAATATAATTATCCAGAATTTCGACCAATTATTAAAGCCTTTTCGCAAATATTCAGTGACGCCATTAAAGGCACCCATAAACATTCCGGGAACCAGCTTACTCGATAAAACGGGTCCGAACGATCAGGGTCTGTCGCAGCCGATAGGTGTCGCTGATCTGGTAGGGAAGGTTATAAAAAAACTGTATTTCGTAATTTTATAAATCGACAAAACCATTTATTAAGAGAGACACTTTACCTAGATCACTGGCAGCCGCCCCCCCCCCCCCCCCCCCAACTCCACTATCCGGCCAACAACTGAGCGATAATTGGAAATCGGCTTTGGAGTGTACGACCTTGGGAATAACATCGGAGATCTAAGGGAAACAGAAATACTGAAAAAAAACTTCACAGGTCCTACACAGGGGTAATTTACTTGATTCTCTAATAAATTTAATTTCTACACCCATTTAAATGCCTTCGAAATACGGGATTATCCAATCAAGCGAGGTTTTATTATTTTTCTGGATAAACAGTACCATCGGCACTAGAACTCACACAAGCATGGCTTGAGGAACCTTGTTTAAATAAGTCAATCAAATCAGGGTATCCTATGGTCTGTAATCGCCCAGCGATCGTAAGGGAAGTCTAACCCGGTCTCTACATTAAAAAGTAGGCGAAAATAACAAATATATATCTGGGGGCAAATCTGCCACCTGTGACTTCTACTCTGTAAAAAGTGGAATATCAACCGCGATAGCTGGATATCAAGCGCAAACACTTACAGAAGAACAAAATATCGTCCCTCTAAAAGTAGAGGCTCGGTTACTTGTACTCAAACTGGCAATACTTGGCTATAACAAAGTATGTTATACAAATAATAACAAGTAAAATATATACATTCTTTATATATAAGTATGAAACCAAAGAAATTACTGTTCATTGATCACTCCAAGTGTTTGTCGATTTAGAGACCAAGAGGAAAAAAGGTTATTTCATGCCTTTGGCAGCCAATATCAGATGCGCAAATAGTAAAACTAGCTCACTCCATACTTAATCATCAGGTTTGGCACAATAATCTCAGACAGCTATGCAGGTACAATAATGCACGCAGCGACCTTAATATATCAATCTTTCTTGTGTTCCTTTGTAAAGCAATGGCATCATAAACATGCAAGGAATTTTTTTAAAATTAAATTTAACCTTTCCGGCTGCCGCTATTAATCTATTTTTGGTCACTCCATACATGAATTATCGCTGTAACCAATCATCCGACGTTTGACGATCACTTGGACCAATCAGAAAACAGAATGAGAAAAAAAATTGAGCGTCCTTGTTACCACATATACCTAATTATGTATGGAATTTTGTTTACAGCTCTGGTCTTCCATAGATAGAGCAGTGTAGTTCCTGTTTGTGCAGCATATGAAATAGCACAAACACTTTGGAAGAAAAAAAATATTTTCATATTCTTACCCCTTTAGAGGCTGGGTATCGCCCACGATTTTTTTTATCTCAAAGTACATGTGCACTGCTATATTTGGTGGCGTATTGAATCATTAACATTTAAATCCTCACCTTTCCGGCTCCCGCTATTAATCTTTCTTTTTTGGTTAGACAAACATGGATTCTCTGATGTAACCAATCATCCCATGTCTGACGAATACAAAACCAATCGGAAAACAGAATAAAAAAAAATGAGCGTCCTTGTTGCCACATAACAAATTATGTATGGAATTTAGTTAACAGCTCTGTTCTTCCACAGAGCAGTGTACTTCCTGTTTGTGCAGCATATGAAATCGAACAACATCTTTGGAAGAAAAAGAATTACATTCTTACCCGTTCGAGGCTGGGTATCGCTTACGAATTTTGTATATCAAAGTACATGTGCGCGCTTTATTTGGTGGCGTATTGCGATATTTCTATTGTATCTAAATATTAATATGGAATAAGATTATATATATATATATATATATATATATATATATGAATATATGAATATATGAATATACAAAAAGAAGCGTATTGTAGAGATAAGCAGTAGCGATAACATGGCTAGTATTATCACAACCAAACAGATTGTTACGTTGCATAAAGAATAGAAAATATCGCGATGAGTGCATATCACCGCATCGCGATAAATCGATATCTACTGTAGAGTGATACTGTTGGCTATAATTTTTCATTTTTCCCATTTGTTTCAAAGGGTTTTTGTTTCGATTTTAGATGATAAAGTTTAATTCGGTTTAATGAAGACAAAAAACGAATGATGAAATCAGGGAGTCTATATAAGCTTTTTGATGGAATTAAAGTGTAGTTTACTCCATAGAACAAACCTGTATATGAAGTCCCAAGGATTAAGATTCTGGCTGAGTTAAAATTACTTAGTACTTAACCGAGTTAAACACAGAAGCTGTTTCATAAATGATATTTATTTCAATTTAAAAGAACAGACGTTTTAGAATTAATAAGACATATTTAATTTTTTATTTACACCTCCGGTCACTTTAAATGGGAAGACACAAAACTATCAAAGTGTCAAATCTAAAGCAAATACTATGAAAAGAATATTTATCTTAAACTTAAAGGATACACCAAGACTACAGATGTGTTCGCATTTTCGCGAGTATACGTAAATGCGTAATATTCGCAACAGGAACGCTTTCACGTTAAGGGTTTGCGTGAACGCAGGGACCCAGGGTAAAATGACGACATTTCACCATCTGTTTGTGAAAGGTCTGCTCGGGCCATTGGACAAACATATACATCTGCAAGTTGACACATTTTCGGATATACGCGCACATGGAAACATCCCTTTTTTTCACGCATATACGCACATCCGCATATATGCGCACATGGAAATACACATTTACAATGTTGTCAATCTCCTGTGAAATCAATGGAAAGTATATTTATCATTGTTTCCCTACACAAAAATGCAATTAAACATGAAATTCTTCAGGATTGTAGATGATCCTGTTTCAGTACTGCTTTCTCTGTTATTCAGCGATTGAACGGATATACGAAACACGTATAAACATGAAATAATATATCAGATGCATACCAAGCAATCAGATGGCCAAGCAATCGTTAGGGGTTAACTTCCAAAGCCCCCGCCCTCTCAAACGAACCATCCCTCCGGTTTTGCATCCCCCCGGTCAGTAATAGGGTTATCTAGGTAGGCTATGTGCAAATCTATTACCTGAGACTATCATATTGACTAAAGGTCGGTTTTGGTTGGTTTTCGCAAACAGGGATTAAAAGCGAGCGATAATAGGGTATATCTTCCAACCCTACGCCCAGAAAATGTGTATCGCATATGAAAATGATGTTCCCAGGCCTATGCGGCTGGTTTTTCCAAAAGTGTCATAACTAGAGAGTTATAGCTGCAGATAATAAATTTGTTCCTGATATTAATTCTAGACCCTCACTACTGCTCACTTGAGGATACCCGGTTGGGGGCGAAGGAGTTATTGGAAGACTAGAAGTGAGTTGGAGGGTGCAGGGTAGGCTTCCCTTTTGATCGCTCGGCTGTTGCATACAACTAGTTATCGTTATGAGAAAAATGACCATGATGGCACCCAACCGTTGTCACTCAACTCCTTGGAATTGTCCGTTTTGGCCTTACTCTGCCGGGTAGCGAAGCAAAACGTTTCATAAGTGGAGCCATTTCCATATATTTCCAAAACTCCTGAGAACTTTGACAGTTCAAAACGAAGGGACTGTTGCGGCGCAATCTGTCAGATGCTACGTCAGTTAACTCGGACCAGTTCCATTCGAACCACCAGTAAACTTTGCCCATGTCAACTCGCCCATGAGAAACCTGTCTCGCACAAACCTTGCGAAGTCCCGCAGACGTGTCTTAACGCAAGTACCGGTAATATACTAGTGTTACTAATAAACCCATTTTTTTCACTTTTGACTGGTTTATTAAATATCGTTTTGTTTATTTATTCCCTATTAAATTAATTAATTAGGCATACATCAAGGCAAATGATTCCTGTATGTATGGTATGCAGGTAACCGAACAAAATATGAAATACGTTCTGTCCTTCAAAACATTACACCTTTCATTTGATGATAAACAAGCACTCACATAAACAGTAAAAGACAAAGCACAACTGGAAAACATGCAGTTGTTTTTAGCTCCGATTAATATGTTAAGCACAAGAGATGAAGAGATAAAGAAATGGCCTCTTTTTAACAGCACCTACAGCCCTATCCTGATGATACGGGCACCAGAAAAATATACCTAAAATGTGGTATCAATGGCCCCCGGAGATACCGCGGATAAAGAGAAAATCAACAGGCCCATAGCCCAGATATAGAAAGCTTGTAGACAGTGGGTCATAATTTGACTGATTTGTTGTTGTTTCCATTGCTATTTCTAGTGCTTTATACGTGCTGTTATTAGTGCTGCAACTGTTCTGACGGCGTCTCAAAACAGTGTTAAAGATAAGTGTGACGCACACAATGCTATTGTATAAAAAGGCCTCCGGTTGTTGCGTTTCACAATTTGGACAGTGATTCTTTGATAGCATCACTCCAACTTGTTGCAAATGTATTTCCCTTCTCGATGATAAAGAAATTTAAGACATTTGATTTTTTTTATATTCATGGATGTTTAATAGAATGACCACCGTCATGAGTTTGTGAACAGATGTGGTGATTCGTTCAACAGTACCTGACCTTATCCATACTCAACAATATCATCTCCATCAAACCTCAGGCATCGAGTGGAAAGCCCTATGTGTTTTCATGTTATCTTTAACACATGAGCACATACAAAAAGCACGCACACGCAAAACCGAGGTCAACATTTAACAGAGGTATTATAATACATTATAATATATTTTCTTGAGCGGTGTTGCTACAGCTTTACCCCTACTGAAATTCCCTTTAGCCATGCAGAGCATTCTAAAGCATGGCATTAATTACTCCTTATCACAATTTGTTTGCACGTATTGCCCGCTGACAGGCTTACTTATTTTCATTGTTATCATTCAGAGATACAATAAGAGCACATGAAATATAGTTGTTTAAGTGTTTGTTCAGTTTCTTCCTGGTTATTAGTCAGAAACGTGTTAAGTGTAAATTTTATCGCTATTTGGTTTCCGCCCTCAAACCATGAATTCAGGACATTCAACAACCGTTTTCAAGCTTGATGTTTAGGTAAGCTGTGGGGAAAATATAAACTGGTGATATTAATATACGAGAAGAGAACTTGTCTTGTAAAGTTTTCCTTTACAGTGTATAATTCTAATACTTATATTAATACTAATACTAATACTACAACAACAACAACTACTACTACTACTAAAAATAATAATAATGATATTTTATTATTATTATTAAATTTTTATCATTTATTGTTTGTCTGTTCTTGCCGTTATATATAGGTCTAGATTTTACCTGCAATAGAAACTCGAATAATATGCATTTTAAATTATATATATATATATATATATATATATATATATATAATTTAATCTACTAAATAAAACACATGAAGCATATGCGCAACCTGATGTTAGCTTTTGTAAACAGACAGTCCTTCCAACATTGAGTAAATATACATATAGCACTGGGAGATATATAAATTTTTAAGTTTATAACATCTTTTCCTTGAAGGTAAGCATCTAAATTCTTCGACCATTTCGTTAGGTCCTTTTTCCGAATTATAGGTCTTCACGGCTAGCTTTTACCTTGAGTTCAGAACTTTGAGGCATCATTGTAGGTCTATAATCTTTCACCATATAATATAGTTGAACGAAGAGTGTAGTAAATACTTTTTTTTATAGAACATTGCTGTCGCTGTATGTTCGATAGTGGCCTACAATATACGAAAATGACATCCTGGCTAATGCTGTCTTTTGAATATACCTATACTGATTCTTCAGGGAGAACTAACTGTAGATTTACCCGGAAAAATAATAAATTCTGGTACAGTAACACCTATAAACAGTCGCCCTGGAAAAACGCGCGTTCGTCATATCGACCATTTCGTTAGGTCCTTTTTCCGAATTATAGGTCTTCACGGCTAGCTTTTACCTTGAGTTCAGAACTTTGAGGCATCATTGTAGGTCTATAATCTTTCACCATATAATATAGTTGAACGAAGAGTGTAGTAAATACTTTTTTTTATAGAACATTGCTGTCGCTGTATGTTCGATAGTGGCCTACAATATACGAAAATGACATCCTGGCTAATGCTGTCTTTTGAATATACCTATACTGATTCTTCAGGGAGAACTAACTGTAGGTTTATCCGGAAAAATAATAAATTCTGGTACAGTAACACCTATAAACAGTCGCCCTGGAAAAACGCGCGTTCGTCATATCGGACTGGTTTGACCTCTCACCCGATGCCCGCGCGTGTATGTTGTCCAGGTTACCTATGGTACTCGGCAATAACGTACGCACCTGGCGGAACGTGTTACAGGGCGAAATGATACCTGATGTATGTGTTTCAAAGGTGTAATGCGGTACTACAGCTAACATCATGGTTGCATCAGTCTAAGTAGGCACAACAGTATAGTTAAGGTTTTGCACTGTCCATCCTACATATGTGGCAGGCCACATTCCAATGAACGTTTGGACAATGCGTGCGTGATGGACAATCTATTGTTTCAGAGTTCATTTTTAATTTATGAATCTTATCTGGAATAAGCTTTATGACATGATTTTATACAAAGAAAAATAGCGCTGAAGTTCAGAATATTGCTGTGAAATACAGATTATTCTCTCGACAGGAGAATGTGTAGAACTTTTTTTCAATGCATGAGACATATGACGTCATTTCAATAAAATATTATAAAATTTTTGTTTGCATTAGATAGAGATATCTATAAGTAATAATTAACGCATTTACATGCACATGTGAGAATTTAGTTTAGATAGGCTAAGCGACATGTAGTGTGATCACATGTATTTCCATAAAATTTTCCGTAACATTCCAAGAGACGTTTCTTCGACACGGAAGTGTATTAACTTTTCTGCAGAATCCATGTGATTTCTGGCTTTCACTGCGTCCATATTATTAAACTGTGGGTAATTAATATTAAAGGAAGTTATTGTAACGATTCTGTCATGGATGTATGAGCTTGTTTATGTACAAGCTGTTTGTAAACACAGTTTACATGCGCCAATGTTGACAAACAAAAATAAACGTGTAGCTTAATGTGGTTGGCTGCATATGTGATTTGAAAGGTCAATAGTTGCAAACCGCCCTATGCGAAACTCAGGTTATGATGGAACGCCGGGTATCATTAACGTTTGATTTTGTATAACTGTGATTGGTTTTATATTCGCGAAGTTTAATATTCGTAATTTTCACTTCCTTAGTATTACGCGAGGGTATCACTTTCGCAATATATCATACATTTACTTACACAATATATATATATAACCATTATGGAACAACAAACATTTCCAAATTCTTCATGCTAAAGTGGCAGATATATAAAAGAATTACTATTATATACATAAAATGTTTGTTATATTATTGACGCTACAATATACGTGAGATGCCATTAGATGCTGCCTGTGCAGATGTGGCGTCTGATTCACGAAGGTTTTATTTTAGCGATAATTTCCTCATCGCGAATATCATGGATTTGAAACCCACGCGAACAAAAAGGCAACCACAGAATTTCGTTATATGAAAATAACAGCTCATGTGCGGTGGGGTCGGTGTTTTTTGGCCTGATGGTCCAATGCATTTTCTTTAGTTAATAGACGCCAGACGTTGGAATAGATCCCTTAAATGTTATATCGCAAGGACCAGGTATCATATGTCTCATATGCTATGTGGTACCTTCATAACTTCATAATAATATCATACATACGGCATAATTTCTGGTATGTGCCGGGAATGGTTTTACTAATATACCAGGTACGATGTGTGTCTTAGGTGTGGAACAATCTCATATATCGACACTATGAGCGCACATGGGAGTTCGAAGTCCGATAAGTATTTAAAAATCGACAAGCCAGGGTAGGGATGAATTATAACATAAAGTAAGACAATTAAGGAAGCGCCACACTCTAAGAAAAAGGGTTCCAACTAAAACCAAAAAGGGTTCTTCAGAGTGGACTGAGTGGGGAACCTTTTAAGGTTCCAGTTGGAACCTTCAAGCGGGGTCCTTTTCGAACCTCCCGAAGGTTCTTTTATGAAACGGTTCCATGAAGAACCACTTTAGAGGCTCTGAGAAGGTTCTTTACGATGGACTGAGTGGGGAACCTTAAGAGGTTCTTGGTGGAACCCATGTGTAGGGTTCTTTTTAGAACCTTCAATGCAATTTTATTTCAGAAAACAGTCTAGGATGTCCTATTATACGTTTAGTATAAATTAATTACGCCATATGTCCATACAAATTTGAGAGAGTGTTGATACATATGCAAAAAATATAAAAGCAATTCTCAAAGAAGGTGAGGAACTGCAAGGATCATAGCTGAAAATCATATTTATACTTGTATCCTTTAAATATGATGAAACCTTCGAGGCGAAATGAAAACACGTTTTCTAAGGAAACATATATTTATTTAGTTGTAAAGATCAGTGTGCAAAAAAGAGCAGTTACAAAATGCATCAGCTAATATATGTACGTAAATGGTATAACTGACATTTGTAAAAGAGTTGTGAACAACTCACACAGTTCCGCGTCGTTTTCTCAGAATTAAATAAATATCCTTGTTATCGTTCAGCGTAGAGTTTTGATAATTCAGGCAAATATGGTGTTATGCCTGTGAGAATTTCAGTTTTCTCGGTATTTTCATACAATTAAATTGAATACTTCGCAATGTCTCTCTTATCTGCACACACCAAAATGCCTAGAAGAATCGAACATCCGCGATGTTAATTGGTATATATAGCGTACAATGAAATGCGTTCACGTGTGGCTCATGAAAACCCCACTTATCGTCAATCAACTGTTAAAATATAAGAAAATTGAGGGAATATGTAATTTTCAAGTTTCATAAGAGCCGTCGCGTCCATGCCCAGCGCTTAGTATAAACCGGCACGTCCAGCCCAACCACGCCAATCCCGACCACGCCCAGGAACCGCGCACATTACGACTGACGCCAGAATGGAAGGGAGACATGTATAATCTGTACTTGGTAAGACACGTAATAAATCAATGCAACACCAGGTTAATTAAATGACGCCTTAAACGAATGTGTAATTAAGCATAAACCACACCTTGAGATACCCAGTTCTGTCTCTCATGTCCATATGTATTGAATATCACTATACTAAAGTTTCCAAAACAAAATATAAACATAATAAAAAAGAATGCATATGTGTGCATTGGATTAAAACGCGGAATCAATTATTATAAATAATAAGTAGCCTTGTCTTGTTCTTTAAATTGTATCTGTATGTTTCTCACAATTGGATGTAAATGCAGACATAAAAATATTAGATTTTTGTGTTGCAATACACAATTTCATGTGTATTGGTACCACTGTACACGTTGCAATTTAAGTATAACTCTTGAATAACTTAACGTGTTAAAACACTTAATATAAACTTACCTTTTCAAAAGAAAATTCTTGTCAAATTCTTTTAAATTTGCTCTATTGCTAGCCAGGCAGATGTATCTTGTCACTACAAAGAATGCAGGTACGCTTGGTAATAATTGGTCCATTAAAAACACCGAGTTATTAGAGAACACCTTCAGTCATTGTGCAGTCATGTGTGACTGTACATTAAAAGAGTCCCCAGGCCAAAGTGTTGAAAATACCAATTAGTTTTCAAAACAGCGCTCCAATCTGTACCATTTACTACCTAAACTTAAAATAGCTAGGCTTGTGTTCTCTCGCATTATGTATAATGTATGATTTGTCGAATAGTCTTAAGAAATGACATACGACAGAGACTTGTAAACATTGTCATTGTATACAGGTTGTTATGAATGTAATTTATGTATAATCGTCCAGCTTGTTCAGCTTTAGCCACTTCATTTTTTTTTCAGCCGATTTACAAATCTTTGTTTGATGACTGGAATCAATGCTGGAAATTTTTCTAATTCTACATGACTTGTGTTACTATGAACTTTTATTCCTATGCTGCAACGATTCTTGCAAGCAATAGCATGTGATCTTTGGACTTTGTGCACGTTAAGATTAATTGAACGTATATCCGTTCGCAGACATACACTAATTCGCTGGACAGTTGATATCTAGACATGTAATTTTGACGTTCTTCATATTAATTTATATATTAACATCAGTCTTATCTCATATACGGTGTTTCCTCTTCTAATATATCCAGCAACCAAAACAGCCCGACCGTTGACTTCATTTATTCAAATAAAGATGCGCATGCGCGTCCTAATCATCTGTGTATCCGGTCAACGCACGGGTTCCGTCTAGAACCTCATTTTGAGCTATGGTCATGGCACGAACCTCCAGGTTCCACCTGGAACCTATTCGTCGGGAAACGAGTTCCTAGAAGAACCATGGTTCTATCCAGAAACTGTTGGGTTCTTAAAAGAACCATCAAGAACCTTTTTTTTCTCAGAGTGCTGAGGGGAGGAACAAAGCGCCAGACATTGGGTATATGAACCCTACCTTGGTCTAAACCTGTTTTGTAAAATTAAGGCTGTAATTTGGCTATATAGAATAGTTTTGTTTTTATATTAAGTTTATATTTATAATTTCCATATTCATATAAATTGGCTTTTAAATCCGTTGATAAAGGGGAAACTAGAGTGCACTTGATGAGCGCCTATTTTTCCTGTCCGGGATTATTTATTAACTGATTAAAATGAAGAACTTTAAAGCAACTTATTCTTGCCTCGAATCTGATCTCTGTACAAGTATGTTCCTCAAAGTAACTATTGATAGTTTTTGCAGTATCATACATTAATAAGACAAACATTTATGCTTAATAAAAATGTTGATCTAAAGGAACTGCAAAATGCACCCCGTTTTCATACCTCTTCCATTTTCATAACTCATGTAATATTCACTAGTGTTTAGTTTTATTGTCCGTTTATGGGCAAAACTGGGCGAAACTGATTTTCTGACATCAGAGTATTACTTTCCTTTGTATGAATTTCATCTAATAATAAATAGAAATTGATATATATGACAAAATTGATACACTATATAACGAGATTTTTTTTGGTGACCTAAGTCGACGACCGTAACCAGGCGCTGTCACAGAGACGATGTCACAATTTATGTCCATATGTATCACAGTAACGGCATTTGTTATTTTGCCATATTTGTTATACGCCTTACCCTTATCACAGGTATAAGCAGATCTGTACATTTAACATGACGTCATCTTTTTGCAGCTCCTCAGAGAAAAGGCAACCTAACTGCGAAACTAATTCATTCATCCCATCTATGTAAAGAATATCTTGTCGTGATAATTTTTTTACTGAATGAACGAATTTCCTGAGCGGTTCGCGAAAATCAAAGAGACAGGGGTTTCGGAACGGTGTAGACATATCCCAAACAAATAAATTAAACAGAAACAAAAACTTCTAGAACCAGAACGGGTAGGAACAGAAATGGGTGACGACATAACCTCCGCTTAATCATGATATATGGACTGAAAGTCTGAAGCCTATACGCCATGACCCCGTAGCTGGGTGCATGTGAGTATGATATAATCCCCCCTCGGGTTATTGTATGTTAAATAGTCTTGATCTCAAGCATCCAGGTAAATCTGTGCCTTCTTGTACCATCTAAGACGAGCCCGAGGTGGTCCGCACTAGCGGTGATCCATCAGTATGTTAGTGGAGGTCTTGTCTTGTCCTTTGTTGCAGTTACATTACGCCGTCGGTGTTTTGGTTTTTTTATGATAAACCGACGTAATTAACGTTCAGTCAGTGTAATCAACCCGGTGATCCTTGGAGCACATGATCAAGAGTCCACAGAAGTCACGGCAGGTATGGTCCAACAATGAAGGCTCATAAATATTGCCAGATATTTGCTTTCAGATTCCGGAGACGGGGGATATATACCTGCCTTATTTTACAGCTTCAGTATGCTAAAGGAGATGTATAATAAAGAGATAAGATTGTCTTATACATTTGTCTTTCATCTTCAATTTCGAAATTGCAATAAATAATGAGTCAAGGGCATTCATGCACAAATCTATACCGGTTAGTGTACTTCTGTGCAAATCAATATATTACAAATACATGAACAAACACATTCAACCAATTCTACATATAAATTAAAAGCTGTCCCAGGAGAAATTCATAGGGAAACATACTTCTAGTATACATTTAAAACATTCATGGTTGATTGTAACGTTATACATACGCATATATAAGGTAAAGGCGTAAGTGTTCGTATCCACGTATTCTTGTAGTATGCATGTTAATTAAATTATCTCGTCCTTGGAGGATACGTGCTGCGGTTTCCTCCAAACTTTCGGTGCAGACTCCGAATAGGTTTGCATACTTTCGGCATGTCTACACTCGAATTAAATAACACATATATAACACCAGCATACACCATGAGACCCAGAATCACTCCTTTGAAGTCCGTTGCGTATCTTGATCTTTGTATCCACATACATCAACCCGTATACTATAACATTTGAAGTGACTCTGCGTTTTTTGCGCTCTTTGTCTGGTTCACGATTATTGTGTACCGCCTGGCCCGTAGATAGTGCAAGCTGAACCAGCCTTCTCTAATTGTTAACACGTTGGTAGCAGACGCCCAGGTAATTATAATTCTAACGCCACTGTCAGGTCCTGGAAATCAGGAAAACTTCAAAAGAGTGCCAACAAGAAGAGAACGTATGGCAACGACACCTGAATAATCAGTTACCTGGAGCTGAGGGACCGCTGTATTTTAGACAGCGGGGTTCATTCTGGTTCACGAGTATATGTAACTGTCGCACCGAGAGGACTCTAGTTATACTACCGGTCACATTTGATTATGAAGAATTTATCAGGGAACATATTACCGGTCCTGTACAGGAAATAGAGTATGTTTGACCCCGGAGAGGGGGTTCGTTTCATTTTTCTTGACGCAAAAATCAATGAATGTTATTAAACAATACTGGTATATTAATAACTTCTACTTCAGGGGAAACATTTCTGTAAACTTAAGTGTCCCTAAATTTACAATAGATTATCTAGACTGTATGAATTACTGTGCAAATTTACCGTATCTATAAAGACTTTACGAAAGGGTTTTAAAGCTAAGCCTAAAGTGGTTCAATTATAAATATAAAACAATTTTGCATTGACTGTGAGAATCCAATTGACTTCCTCCACAGGCAATCTGAAGTTTTACTGGTTTATATTTCGGCAAAAACATTTGGAGATAACTGTATAGAATATTTCTTTCAAAACGCGCTTATGCATAAATAACACCTCTAAGATTTTAGTTACATTTTCGCAACCAACTAGTTCGTCCCATCAACCTATCCACCACCCTTGGGTCACGTTGATAACCTATCAATATTCCACTTCGTACCCGGGGAGAAGGAAATGGTGTAACTTGGTTTAAGCTGTCAGTTTAAGCTGATTACAAACAGAATAGACAAGAAAAATGACAAGATATTTAAATTAGACGGTTTGAACCATCCTGGTGTGGTGGTCGTGTTAGCAGTCATGTCGAAATGCATCATAATATAGTGTTCTTTCTTTCTGTTTATATATATATATATATATATATATATATATATATATATATATATATTTATATATATTTAACTTATGTTATCATGTTGTAGAGCTCTGTCTTCTGGGAGAATTAAATGTGTTTTGAGTTATGCTGCATCGTGCGAACAGAGACAACGGTCATTCATAGTATGCAAGATAACATGAATGACCGTGCAAAATACAAACCCTGTACCCTTTGTGCATTTCATAGGTAACAGAAGTTAAGATTGCCTCAGAGAGTAAAACCGAAATTTCCAAGAAACCATACCCATCCTACGATATGAATGGCCGAGCAAGCATGCAGGTGTGAGAATTGGAGCAAACGCCCTGCAGCACATAGCTTGCTGTTGCGGCTCACACACAGTACGTCATAAGTGTGAGAGAGTGCTCCAAGATTATGCCAGATCGCTCGGCAGTTTTAGTACATTAATGATATAGACACTACTCAAAAAAGTGAATGTGTTGTTCAGTACAGCTTTCACACCCCTGCAGCTTATGACGTAGCTGACTATCTAAAGCAGGTTTCCAGGTAGATGCCGCGAAGCGAGGGGCAAGATTAATTAGCTGCTGGGGTCACTCGGTGGGGGATTAGGTAGAAGTCTGCCAGAAAACACAGAGCACATCAGCCTTTATAAGCAGGGGCAGACCTCTCGTAGTCAATGTTTACTGTTAAACCACCAACTGTAGTCGAGTGCCTAGATACACTGAAAGACCACTAGCGCTGCACAAGCAGAAGAGAAGATACAAATTGACAAGCCACTGATAAAGGAAGTTTGAAAGTGAACAATAAGCTGATAGAACGTTGGTGTTTTGTAGATACGTTGATAAAGACCTTGTGTTAAAACACTTGATAGATGTGTTTTTGAAGATGGTTTGTGCGAACGCAGCTATTCTGATAACCTAATAAGAAGTTTGTGGATTGGAGGTTCACGTGACGAAGGAGCTCTCGTAAATCAAGGAAAGGAAAAATTAAGGGATTGTACTCAAGGTATGTAGAATTATGCTGCTTAAGAAAAATGCTGATAAAAATGAATAATTATCCAGTCACATATCACCAAATTTAGTAATTATACATTTCAATTGCTTTGTTAATCAGATGAAATCCACCATACTTCTACTTCAATTTAGTTTCAGAAGACTGGTTAAAGTGTCTCAAGAGGATTAGCCAAAATATTTCACTTAAATATATTTTTTCTCAAAACTACTCATGAACCACTTTTTAATACGAAAAAGCATATATATATATTGAAGCATGGCCAGAGAAACGTATTGGACAGTTCACCAGTTCGATTGCTGATCAAAAGTCAGTTCCGACTGTAATTAAAGCGGCCAAAAATGCATAGGAATGTCTTTCCGACTTCTCTTTCTCTGATATTGGTAAAAAATCAATAAAAGTTGCAATTTAAAGTCAGATTTCTTACAAAATTTATTGATTTGTACGTTGCTCCACAAAATTCCCTTGATACCCTTTTGAGTAAAGTTCTTAACAGATAAACCTACCAACATGAAACAAAGCAAAACAAAACATAATAAAACAAAACATAAATACAACTTTCATTTGTTTTAAATACCTCCAATAAACATTTAATTAAAATGCGTTGTATATCAGTAACTTTTTTATGTCTTGTACAATGACGAAGAGACAAATAGGAAAATCAGTAACCGACAGTGCTCAAATGTATCGCTCATTCACCTTCAAATCAGCCTAGGCCTTATTATCTTTAGACAAGGTACGTTTGCTCTTTAACAAAGTTCCCTGAGCGGGTCTAGTTCTTATCGAAAAGCTCAATATGTTTTGTTCATGGAAAGTAGCTTGTCGTCACATTTGTGTATTTGTAAATCGGTTAATGCAGAGATTAAATTAAAATGTGCCGACGGCTCAGGCTACGAGTCCATCTCTCTTGGAGGTAAAAGGGCCCAAAGAACTGCGAAGAAGACTTCCAAGGGCGATGGGTACCTGGTCTACGTGATTCGGGGGTCATACTGCTTTAGCAGAAACGACGTACTTATAGAATTTCCTGGACGGAATACCTCTCACTTTATAAAATTGTATCCGTCTTATTTTACTAATGTTTACTTGTTTGCTCTAAAATTATAAACTTAAGTGTGACGTTACAGTAATCCTATATTGCCGCCCAAGCATAACACACACACGCAAGTATGGCACTGGTGGCACTTCTTGTGAAACTTAATTTATTTGGTCATACATTGTGATATGTTATATTGTCCTTACCTTAAATTACCATTATTTTCTGCATGGTCGAATCTAAAGCAACAGAACCCATCATATTTAGCTTTCTATAGCAATCAATATAACTTTGATAATCAATGTTTCACACTTCTAATATACTCAAACTTTCAAGTGCTATAGGCCTGAACGCGCATGGAAATACCTCTACCGCCAAACAGCCACTATGTCGCTCATGTGAACAATAAAGTTTTGGAGAGAATAACAAACCTTCTTATGTTGTGAAGGACAAGATTGAACTTAGAATTAATAACGATCAGCTTATCGTCCGAGTTTATTCCTGTCCGAAAATCGTTTGTCTTAGTATATATAGTTACATCAGATGAGATAGGAGTGTCAGGTTCCTGTTTGAATCTATACATGTATATATATATATATATATATATATATATATATATATAGTTAAGATAAACAGTGACGCCTTTTAGATAGACTAACTAGTTTATAAAACTAGTTAATAAACTAGTTAGTCTATCTAAAAGGCGTCACTGTTTATCTTAACTTTCATATATATATATATATACACGGGTATTTAAAGTGTCACGTTGCATATGTTTGCTAGGCCTGTATCTCTGAGAGGCTCTTCCCTTTAATCTGTAGACTGCTGAATATCAGGGAAGGAAAAACGTAAAAATGAATACTGAGTGAAGGTGTAATGAGAAAAAACAAAGAACCCCTGAGTTATAGTTCTAATGGATTGATCACTCCTCTGATTATATACTTTTGATAGTTGACATAAATTACATTCCCTCGATCTGGGGATGTTCCAGAGGAAATATGTACTGACATATAATGTTTGTTGCCGTGATACCAGGATGTATGTACAATTCGTGATGTATGTGATATGAAAACCTTTTTTTTCATCAAGCATGATACTTGATAATACTAATGACGTCATTGTGACGTCATCAAGATGTAATGGGTATCATTATGCGTGATGAATGCGGGCGTTGCACTTTATGTTCGTACGGATTACTCATGATATGATTGGTTTAAATGATGAATTATCCCACAATCATTACAATGGCAACAATATTTACTAAAAAAATATTGGATATAAATAGCATGTAAACAGACCATACCGCACGAAGGTAAAGTAATACTATTGACAGAAGTCCGACGATCAAATATACATGGATTTAGTTTACGTGACAGGCGTATTGTATAACCACACATGACGTAAACTGGAAGAACTGAAAATTAAGGATTTATTGTTTTTCAACAGAACAGAATAATAGAAGAGAATATATATGATACTTTTTAATTCATTTATATTAAGGCTCATTAAGGTTCTTCCTCCATTAACCCAATTGCTAAATTAAATATATATAAATATATATATATATATATATATATATATATATATATATATATATATATACAGATGAGTCATGTTGCTTCATACATGTGGGGCTGACTCATGTGAACTATCCCGTTTGACTTTATTCCGTTCATATTTACATCATACGACTAGTATATAAGACATGCAGCTGGCACGCAGTAGGGGACAAAACATTCCAGTTTACATAAGATGGTGCTAATTATGCCGTATGCGTTTTGCACGGCCACAGGAGTCTACAGAAAATATCAAGGACAAACCGTTTGATGTGTTGCTGTGTTATTATATAAGTTTACATGTTCTGTGATTAATATAATACTTGCTTTTTTTATCGCTCACACTGAACAAGAAACCCTAGCCAAAAACAGCCGACCACCTGGGATGAATAAACTTGGGTATGGGAAATAAATAACAATGGGTAGGAGAGACCTGACCCAGTAACTTACATAGCTTTTTTGGATCTTTGCTAAAAGTAACCAGTCGGTATGTGAACTGAGAGCACGTTCTTTAAAAAAAATCTCTTCAAGAAAAAAATACAAACATCGGCGGTAACATTTTCCAGCCTCCTGTATATTGTCTTTATGACATTGCGTTGCTTTGTACCTTCGCGAGTGCAGAAATAGTTAAGAAAGGTTAACCACTCAAGAAACGTGCACGGTGTTTGGTTAAGACAATATAATATTTTCAGGCAAAAAAAAAAAGGTATGGTTCTCAGGCCCTTTTCAGAAATCAGTGCAGGCAAGCGGTATTTTATTTTTTACCTTTTTTGTAAGTTTCCATAAAAATGTCATATGATCAGGGAAAAGCATGAAAATAAATTGTTTTGCTAAAAATTGTAGTATTTATCTTCTTGATAGATAAAAAATCAAAATAAACATTTTTGGTGGGGGGTGGTAAAATTGACGCGGGCGGTGCCTAAGAACCATACCTTTTATTATTTTTTACATAATAATACTTAAACTTTAACATGTCACTAAGTTTATACATCTAGGGCAAGGAAATTATCTGGTTAGATAAAAGTGTAAAAATTATACACCTGTGGACCGGGGCTTCATATGTGGCCTTGAACGAGCTTTCAGTCAGATACGTCGCAACTATATGGTATACCAAAATCTTAAATAAATTAAAAAGATATCGTAGGCGTATGCTAAATATCCTTGGATCTGGAGGTTAATATTGAAGTCATACCTGCAATTTTCGTTTGTTTCATTGTTTGATAATTATAACATGCAATTCTTCCAAGGTACCTACCATTTTTTTTGTGTCTGTAAATGAAATTGGTTACATGATTATTGACCTGAGGACTGGCCAATAAGGACGTAGTTTCAAATGAGCTGATAAAATCTTCTGCGTTTTATGCGTGCTTGTAGAAAAGGCGGATAGGTAACATTTATTTATGGAATGTATCTGTCAAGGGTATAAATTAGGACGTTTCACTGCTGGAATTCAGAATCGCAAGAATATTAATATTCAGAAATGTTCAAATAGTTCTATATGCATTCTTTTTTTTGGTGGTGGTGTAATGGTTAGGGCGTTAGACTTGGACTTGTGACCTCAAGGTTGTGGGTTCGAGTCCCATCCTGACTGCATTTCGCACTTAGATTCTTAGCCAGCCTTTACCAAAAGGGGGCGCTTTCTCTGACTAGTAGTGAATGGGTACTGGTTATGGGTGGCAGGCAAGTGTAGAGCGAATATCCTTCTAGCACCTATTCTTGCTGCATGGGTTGTACGCTGCCTCAGGGGACTGAGAAAAACTACAAGAATGAACAGAACTGAGAGACCTGGAAGGTTAAGTGTTTGATGAGAGTGGTTTGATAAGCTTTTCCCAAATCTGCATGCTGTTTATTGGTATGTGCAGTGGCTGATTTAGGGCATATCCTTTTCATTTATTTCGAGATCTCAAAATAATACTGACTCCGTATGTATTGTAATAACAAGAAAGTTTGCATTTGGGATGCACCTGCATTCGTCATTATTGTAATATGATGTCCTGACGATGAGAAATAAAATTGCATCTTTTTGTGTTAACCCAAAGTTTTTTAACTAATGGCCAATGATGATACATTTTTTATATAAAAAGAAGTATATAAATGTTATTCCGAGATAAAGATCTCGGACTAAAATGAAATCATTTGTTCTAAATAAGCTACAAAGGTGCGGGTATCTGTCAAATAATTAGCAAAGTGAATGTATACCATGTTTTGCCCTATGTCCTTGTTCACTTTATGTGTTTATATACAGCTGTCCTGTACTGAGGAATTTGCTTGGTGACACATTCAGTGATACAAGGAAAGCAGAAGAATAAAAAAAAAAATGATCAAGCATACATCTCTCCCTAGTCTCATGTAGTTCCATAAGAAGATGGTATAATATCGGAATTTCAAAACCTGAAGTTTAATCACACCTTGGAGATACAATTGTTGAAAAATGGCAAAACTTGATTTTTCTAATATTAAAAAAAATAAACATGATACTTTAATAATAATATTGGAAGAAGACTTTTTTTATTATATTTTTGTAATATATATTAAAGCCACGTGCGTGTGAGAGAGAACGGTCTCAGGTAAAGACGGGTCGTACACATCCATGGAGCTAAACCCCATTACGCCAGGTTATAAATAGCTGCTGAAGGGGATAAAATAAGCAACCAGCTGTTTTTAATTAGGGGCAGAAAATTGGAACAGGGGGATCACGCGAGTCCTAAGAGTGTAGTCTTCCAGAGAAACGGTTTAAATCCATCGTGTTGGAGTGGGAGCGTATGTTTGTTAAACTAAGACTGGTAGTATATCCCGCACTAGACGTGGTATGACGTCACTCGGATTAGCGCCTCCAGACCATGTCGGAAAACCAGATCGTCTACTGTCCTGATATTCACAACGCTCACACATGGCGTGCAAACTATTGCTTTTTTATTTTGTTAATATCTCATTATCATATATCATGTTATTATGGCTGATCTTGGCCATCCAGTTCGAGTAAAATTGTCTCTTAAGGTTTTATTTCCGGGACGTGATGTTCGTATATCGGAAACGGATATAGAAGGGGGTCTAGTGGGTGTCATCTTTTTTCAGCCGCCGCAAACTTCTTTTAAGGGTTTCAAACCAACTTATGCGGCCTGGACCCCCCCCCCCTCCCCCTTTCCGGATCTGGGGACTTTTTTTTTAATTTTGTCACAAGTCCTCCTTTTCCTAATCATCGATCCCCCAAGTTTAAAGTTTCATTACTGTTACACGCGTGTCAGTAAGGACATGTTTCAATTTTTTTTCTTAAGATTTTACAAACTACCCCTCTGTAACCCCTTGGCATGTATACCTACTCTGAAATCTGAGAATAAGCTTGGCATAATACTAAAATAAAGGTAACCCCCAGGACTTTTTGTTATGTTTTTAATTTTAAAAGTATCATTGTATAGGGTAGTAACATTTATTTTCATATAAATACTTTTGATGAAATTAGCTCATCAGTGCAACCTCATATACTGAGAACGGATACTTTCAGCACTGAACGTTTGATGAATATCAATTTGAATTGAAAATATATAAAAGCAATAAATGAAAAATCAGGTTTGGAAAACCCCCAAGTTTCTTTTTAAAAAACTAAAATTCCAAATGGGAGTAGGATTATTGTGTCAAGTGTAATTATTAAGGACTACTTCAAGAGAATATGCAAAACATATTATTTATTATTTATTATTTATATAACTAAAGCAGGTGAAGTTGTGGAAGGTGAGAGTGGATTTACAAATTATCACCAGCCTATCTGTGTATATTGGTCAATGTCTTGGGTAAACTCGGCCAGGTTAAGCTGACTGTGGTCGCGTTTCTGTCAGGATCGCTTAACAAACATGTCACACCAGCTGGACCTCATAAAAATGGGCGGCCGTAACGCCAGGCAGCTGATTTGGACGACCCGTACCACCCAGTCGAGTGTTGGGGGGAACTCCCCAACTCTTGTAAAACCTGGCTCAGCCGGCCCAGGTTAGTTAGCGCATCCATAGCTTCCAAGTTTTGCGTGTTCCACAAGCCTCGGGCTAGAGGGGTTAGAAATAATGGGCGCAAATACATAACTGAAGCAGCGGCTAAAATGCACCTAATGACCGCCATATGAACCCGACATAAGGGTACACCTTAAACAGTCGGTGAAATAGTTAACGATATAAAAGGACATATAGCATGGTTATAAAACAAACTCTGAAGGTTTTATACACTTTCAAAGCTTTCAGGTGCTGCCGTATTTCGTATTGACTAAAATCCAGATATTGCAGGTCGCATGTTTTATGGCTAAACCGCTAGGTTATATATAATTCCCATTATGTGAACAAATGCATAATAAAGAACCCAAATTAGTGCAGGCTTGTCATTTTCACTTGGAGCGTTGGGGCGAGTCAAATGAGGTCTACAAATATCGATCATACATTATAATCTCCTCTCTCTCTCTCTCTCTCTCTCTCTCTCTCTCTCTCTCTCTCTATATATATATATATATATATATATATATATATATATATATCGTAATTTGTTTCCGCTGGACATGTGTGGCCTCGCCATGGATTCCGAAGCGTTATCTCAAAAGATGCCGGGAACAAACACGAAGAATTCCTTGAGGCGACCATGAATCCAAGATGCAAAGTGTTTCTCAGATTTGCTCATTAAGAGACTGCCCGGGGTGAGATCAATGCCATCGACTCCGATGTCGGCCGCTGTCCGTTCGTCCGATGGTGACAACGGGAGTAGTGCTGCATGTTTGTGGGCCCGCCTGTGGTTGCCTGATATTGACAACCAACCACTTTGACGGAAACACCACTCACGTACATGTGATATATATATTTATATTTAGAGCAGGAGAGGATATGGAGGACAGTGTGACGTCACTTGGCATCGCATTACGATATATGCCAGCCGCACTTGCTCACTCGCTGATACCAAGCACTGACCTCTCTGCTCGACCAACGGGATAAGAAACACAGTTGCGTGGTGTTAAGAGAAGGGCCAGTGGGGAATGGCCTTAAATCAACCCATGCCCGTTTGGTTTCAACTATTTGCCAAAGAGACGGAACACCGGCGCTGTTTCTCGGCCTTGATGCTTATTTGCTTGACCAGAACCAGATGGAACGGACGGTAGCCTCCCGTACGAGAAACCTGAAGAAAGACAACACCAGCGCAATACGTATATTCAATAATTCCAAATCCAGTTTCCCAAAAATGAACTGAACTTATGGATACAGGCTTGGATAAAACATGATCCGCAAGATCTAACCCGTTACGCATCGTCGAAGAAAATCAGCGTTAATACCTTAAAGGTTTACAATACAATTGTAGGCGCCTTAAATTCTGCCTAGGTGCTGCAAAATGGACTAGCAAATCATCAACACATACTTTTGCTTCTTGTCGAGTTGTGGAACCGTCACCTGTAAAAATAGCCGTTATAAAAATATATATCATCCAGAGAATGGCTGTTTCTTAAAGCTAAACCGCACATTCTTGTGAAATTCATGATGAATCATTTCCCGGAAGAGGAGTAGTGTAGTCCACGTTAGAACGCGGCCACACAAGGCAGCCTGATGTTGTTTCAACCAATTGAGATTACGTTAACTCCGTCGAGTGAATCATTAGTAAGCGGTAAGACAAAGGGGGTTTATATGAAAAACTTTCATAACAAAAAAAAAAAGGATCTCGCAAGTATTAAAATCAAAGGGAGGATTCCATGTTTTAAATTTTTGCTGGAGTTTTTATAACTCAATATTCCTTCCTTAAACATTTATTTTATCAAATCACAAACGTTATATAATAGTACACGTGTATACATATGTGTGCACATGGTTTAAATTTTACGAAAGCAAGCGTTATCAATATTAGAATTGTGTTGATTTATGGGTGTGATGTGCCTAAGATTGTGTATCATATGGACCTTCCATATAAGGCATTTGTTTTATGTTGAACTTTTAAAAATATTTAGTCCTAAAGTCCAACGCGGCTCCTATTTGTATATTAATTATTTACTAAGTTCCAAGACTGTGACAGGGTTACAATATTAATTCGCATTCGCCCGACCAGAAATCCTAGCTGATTGTTCCATTCAAAACATATAATCACCTTTCGATGGAGATTTAATGTGTATATAACTTATATTAAGCTCTTGCTTTTTCCCTATGCAGGGGTTGAAGGTGTACTTGACCCCCTTTGAATGTTGAGGTAGATGTATGCTCAACTTGCTGTACATATGCACCTGAAAAACATAACTGAAAAGAAAAAAAGATATATGAAATATTGACCTCATGCGATGTTACATATTACAAATTCCTTATCTAAAAGATATCTTAACTTGAAATATTTTATCATTTACTGTTTTATCAGTATTTGTAGCTAGTGTTGGCCCCGGTGTACAATATACGGTAGAATATAATATGTTAAAAATAAATGTTAAAAATATATAATGTTAAAATGCATTTTTAGATTAATATTCCAAGAATAACTGAACAAAGTTTGTTGAAAATTTATGGAGGAACTATCCTGGAGGAAATTTGATTCACCCTAAAAGGCTTTAATTCAAAGAATACTATACCTTTGAGAAATACGGCTGTTTCATTATAATAGGGGTATAACTGTGCTATAAGGCTATTACTTGGGAGGTTGCCTAGGATAGGGTCGTTAGGCCTGGGATAGGGTCGTTGAATCTTTACAGCAGTGTACGCATTACAGACGTTTCTCATTCCTGTTGACACCCTTCCGCCAGAGGTCGCTTCTACTCATGAGACCGATTCTGCGCATCATGTTGTGTCGGAGGGTTGATGTCTCCGACAACATATTGTTACATTTAATTACATACTTTTTTATCCATACTTTAACGTATTAATAATGTTCCGTCTGTTGAGGCAAAATAAATCCATGTCGACCACTCTACGAACAAACAGCTAACCATAGTATGATAAAGACTATACACACGACTGCGTGCATGGTCTGTTTGAGCCCTTTTCACTTTTATGGTCACATTATTAAGTGAAAATAAGAGGGTTTATCACTTGATGCACAGGGTCATCATATATTAAGGTGATGATGCATTTCACTCTGATGAAAAACCGTATCCCTGGACACAAACCCAGACTTGAATATTTTTATTGTAATTTTAAGATTGTAAAACATATGCGACTAACAACAATTTAGGTTTATTTAATAATGTAAATCGGATATGTTCCTATTTTTAAAATAAAGCCCAAAAATAATTACATACATCATATAATATATTATCTTCGCTATCCCTAAATAGTGCATATCTGCTGACAACGAAACAGAAAAGGAATTATGCTCGTATTGTACATCAACAGTGGAGGCAAAGCATGCGGACACTATCCAACTATCCGTCTGTGTGTGTGTGTGTTTGGGGCGGGGGGGGGGGGTGAATAATTGCTTTCACTAGAGGAAGACGTGGGAGTAAACATCTCATACATAAGGAAGATTATCTATATAGAGTTCTATATATGAAGGTAAATCAATTTGGATCAAAATTGAAACATTTCTTCATTATTAATAGAAGTGGTAAATACTGAAAGAAATACTGAAATAAGTATACCCTTTCTTTATATATTTAACTTGTCTGGCATTATCTAAATTGACGTGCAAGTTGCTGATATTAGAATAAAATCGGACAGAGCTATACAAATATTAATAATAGTGCCTCCCCCCTACTGGGTCAAATGAAAAATGGGGTGGGGTGCTCTCCCCGAGTTCAATCCCTGTGGAATGAACACTCCTTGATACCAGCAAAAGGACGTATTTGATGATACAAGTACCTCCCGGTATACACACATACACATGTATACACGAGATTTATTCAGATCACTTAATTAGAGGTGGACGCATTTCAAGCGGTAATTCTTTAAGGGAAGACATTTGGTATATAAACAAATAAAATTATTGGAGTCCTGAACCTGGCAGTGAAAGTGAGTCATCCTAGGAGATTGAATAAAGCAGAAAAAAAGATAAATTCCAATAAACACCTGCTACTCACGATATAAAATTTACATTCACTATGTTTATTTTTTAATAATTTAAAAATATTTCAATATGGTATTTATCATGGCATGTAAAATGTATGTTTATGCAATTTTCTTGTACTAAAGATATGTACAAATTATGTACTTGCTTACTTGGTATATCATTTACTTTTACCTATGGTAGTAAATGTAACATTATCATTCCCTGTACAAGCTTGTTAAATTAATGATATTAAACTATCGTACTTAACTATCGGAGGTGAATGGAATATTGTATAATACAGGTGTATAACTTAAAATCAGAAACATAGACTGATATATTCATAAATTACCACTATGAATTGATATTCGCCGTTCTACATTACTTTAATTTACTGATAATAAAAAAAAATAAAAAAAATATAATACTTACGGCATATGAAAATATCACCTGTTACATTTTGTAAATAGCAAAAGTTTTATCAGAAATGCCGATGTGTCTTTGCAGAGGACGAAAACAAGAATATGAGACTCGACACGGACATCATCGTAGACGAGTTTGACATCTACTTCGCCCGGGCGAAGTCGGTGGAGCGAGACGGTTTACTGTCTATGAGGCTTGAAGGCGAGCTACAGCGGGCGAACACACCAGAGCCATGCAGAGAGATGAGTGGCAGCAGCTTCAGAAGGGCCAGGAGCCTTAAAAAAGATCACAAGAGGAGGGGTAGTGGGAAAGCTACGCCCAGGAAAGACTTGCCTACGCATTACCGAGACGGACTGGAGGACAATGGTGGCGGGGCTGAAGAAGAGGGCGGGGCTGGAGTTAGCCAAGACTTTCGCAACTCTTTCCGTAATCTGGAGGTAAAGTGTCGCTCAGAGCCTCACTCACGCCAAGCCTCGTGGAAGAATTCGCACCCAAAGAGAGACCGCAGCGGCAGTGCTGCACCTTTGCTGCAGGTAGATGGACTTGGTGGCGCTGTATCGCCGACAGACCCGGAGTCACCTACACATAGCATGTCATTAGAAGTCCCTACCCCTGCCTACGGCTGTCGTGTTGAGCATTCTGTGACGCCACCTTCATCCAGCCCTTCTCCGCAGCGCTCTGCGTTCCGGAGGAGACGCAAAGTGGATCGCAAAGACAGAATCATGAAAAGTCGCAGCCTTGGTACGGAGCTGTACGATGAGACAAACGGCTACGTGGACTCCTCTGAGGAGCCCAGCTCACCGCAACCGGAGGACGAGGGGGCGTCGTCCATCGGGGGCAGTTCACCGGCCGCAGGAGAAGAGTATCATATTTTGGTCATTGGTGATTACGGAGTTGGGAAGAAATCCATTGTTCAGCATTTCAAAATGAAGAGTTTATTTTCAAACCCAAGTGTACATGATGGTGAGTATTATTTACGTCACCCTCCTTTTGTTTATATATATGTGTGTGTGTGTGTCTTATGTTTATGTGTGTGTGCTAAAAATATGTAACACTAATATTTGACCAATAATTTCGAATTCGGGTAAACTAATATATATACACATATATAAATAATATATATATATACATATTTATATATATATGTATATATATATTCTTTATATATGTGTGGTTATACATTATATTTGCAATATATATATATATATATATATATATATATATATATACATATACAGATAAACACATCATCTGACAATATATTCATAATACTGATGCTTGTCTATAAAATTTCCTATTCATGTAAATTATAAACTTTTAGGTTTTCTAAATATTTATATATATATATATGTATATATATATATATATATATATATATATATATGCGTCACAAATAATACTGATGCTTGTCTAAAAATCCCAATCGGTGTAAAGTATAAGCTTATTAGTATGCTAATGCTTTAATATAAACACATATATACACAATGTACATGTATATGCGGCCCAAAATTTGCTGGCCGCCTTCTCTCAGAAAAAGTGTAGATAAACAAGCTGAGGTAGGCAGGAACCATGTCAAACCAGGAAAGGTTATCACAGATAGATAATACATAGTAGATGTGATGTTTTACTGGCTTTACATACGCAGGTATACGGTTTATCTTGGTTTCCAATCTTAACCTGGCTATTAGCGCACCTGTACTGGTCTGCCCGTGCTACGTCATAAGTCAGTTAAGTTGGTTACCTGGGGATTTATTCTGCAAAAAGCTCTAACCTTTTGTGTTAAGATGCAATCAGTGAATGATTAAGTTCATTATCATTTCAACACCTGCCTAATGTTAGTTGGTAAGATGTTAAGGTAAACCATGGGGTCAGGGGTATAATTGGCGAAAGGTTAAGCGAAAAAAGTGCTCCCTGTACCGCACACTAATACCAACGCAAACAAAGGGTAAAACATTAAAATAGAAAAAATGAAAAACAATAGAGGAATGTTATCACTGTGTTTACTCCTATTCTATATATATTGGGAGAGAGAGAGAAGTATTTCTATTTGCTTGCACTAGCAAGTCATAAGAATATCAATCTAGATTAGTTTTAGTGCAGTCAACACTTGAACTGCAACAAGAAGTAAAATGATTAAAAACACTTCCCAAAACATTATGAACCATCCTGGGAATTCCTTCATACTTATCACTTCAAATGTTAATAATTCATCTTTATAGGCCCAGTATTTACTGTCACACTAATGTAACATTTATTAGCATCATTATGGTATTTACAGTATAATTACCGTATTATTCCCAGGAATACGCGAAACAGGCACATGACTAGCATTCCAGTGTCAAGGTACCTGGTATTGCATCAGATCTCGTTCATTACCGTACATTAGCTGCAGTAACATACCAAGGTTTGCCCCGCCACTGAATTTTAGCAGGGCCTAGCAGATAGCCCCTGCGTGGCGTCGTCATTACTCTAATCTCTTACCGTGCGAGGTAACAAGGCTAAATCTTGAAATCTACGTCCACCAGGTGGCTTATCTGACAGAGCGATGGCTCCACTTGAACCGTGACGTCATTTGGGATCTGTGGCTTGCACTTGAGCCCGGCACTGTCCCCGTTACTGTAATACCTTTTAATGATAAAATAATCTATAGTTTTTTTTTTGCAAAATATTTTCATGGCAAAAGTTCACTTAGTGAAGTGGAAGCTCCAAGTTGTGTTATTTCATCCAGGGCCGTTGTTTATTGTACATTTTTATAACCTGCCATATAAGATCGATATCTATAATAAAACATCCCAGGTTTTCTACAAACATCCTGACAAAAACAATAGACCTAGGAACATGATCAAAAAGAGAAATGCAAATTTAAAGATATATATGATATTTCCTGCAAAGCAAAGACCAATTAACTAAACAAAACTCACTTTGCTACCTGAAATATTAATCCTAGCAGCCCATAGCATTGACGTCAGCAAAAGAAATTAAGGGAAAAAATAAGTCATTAATTAAATTCTGGATGCAATGTACACAAGACGAAAACGTGTAATATCCGTGCTCAACTGTGTTCATTTTATAATGTTCACCGCTAGATTGTTCCCAGGGGAAAGAAAACGCAACACTAGAATCTATGGAACAATCGTATTCACTCATCCAATAAAATCGCAATTATCCAGTGAAAGAAATAACCCCTGCTCTGTCCATTCCACGAAGAATAACTGCTCCTTAACCCCGTCTACCCTGATTAAGCACAGCCTAAACAATTATAAGGATAGGATATTGGCCTCTTCGACAGGCCGAACGTCTGGGTTTTAACCTCAGCCGGTTCAAGCACACCGCTGCCTGAGGTGTATTTTGAGCCCGTTGTCTGTGAGTGCTGTCAGATGTTGGATGTACGTCCTAAATCAGCTAAGTAGCTGCGTCTTACAGAGTAAGGGGGAAGGGATATCCCCTGTGAAGGCCGCAGATCACTATACCTACCACGTAGTTGTTTCATGATGACCCACGCCGTCTTTTACATATAATTTATAATAACTTTTGTTTTCATATAAAAATGCACTTATACACTGACATACATAAAGACACATGCACATATTTTACGTAAACATCGACATAAAAAGTCGAAAATATTCACTTACCTACCATATGTGTAGTGATATTTCAACTCATTAGTATGATGTTGTGATACAAGTTGCAAGATTATATTAAAAAGTTATAGATGTGTATAAGTATACTAAAACAAATATATATTCATATATATATATAATGCTTTAATATACAACATTCTCTATTTGTTGTAATCTTACTCTGCTTATGTTTAGAAACTGCTAAAAGATGACATATCATTTTTAAATTAACAGTCAAATATGAATCTCTGTGTAAAGAGAAGGAACATATCTATCAAACTATTTTGTTTCTTGTTAAACAATTTTTCACCATTGTTATGATCTCAACCTTTGTGTATGTATATCTGCAGATGTGGACACGAACACAACAATTGTCGCCAAAATAGATGGACAACATGAAAGAATAAGGCTAACGGTTGTCCCGTGCGAAATGGTAGGTAAACCCATAAAATAATAACAAAGAGTCTTTTAGATTTAAGTTTATTATTCTGAACATGGTGTTTTCTTTTATCTGTGCGTCTTATGATTCTTGGTCCGGTTTATCACATTAAATGATAAGACATTTTTATTATTGATTAACCCAGTGTTCGTGTTTTATATTAAAGTGAAATCAATGATTTTTCAAAGTGATACTTTTGGCAAAGTTACGAACGAGCAGTGTATTTGTTTTATTCTAGAGCTTTGATTTTGCAATCATTTTAAGAGAAGCATGAGGCATTTGATCTTGTGGTCTTCGTTTACCTTTAAACAGTGACGATGTTTATTAAATTATATTTTTTAAGTTAGATCGGTATACAAATGTATATGTTAGCAAGGTAACCAACAGACCACTGAAGAAAAAGACCACTATGTCTTGTATTCTCAGAAAACGGCAGAACATGAAAAATGCCCCACTGTTTTAATGATAAATATAAATAGTAACGTGGAAATACTATCAAAAGTTAAGGTACTGATTCACCTACACGTTAGAATACCATATTGCACAAAAAAACTAAACAGCGAACGTCTGTATTTTTACGCGTTAAACATTTGTTATACATATCCTACCTATATCACTCTAGTATTTTTCATTGATTGCCACCACTTGAGCAAACCATATTATCATCATTTGCAGCACCACACCTCGTTCGGAAGCCCCGATTCCTATTTGATCGTGTACTCCGTAGTGAACAGGTCCTCGTTCTCGCATGCCATAGACATTCTCCACGAGATTCGGCGAGACCAAGAAAGACCGTGCCCAATCATCATCGCAGCCAACAAAGGCGACTTGGCAAGGTCACGACAGGTAACAGAAGAAGGTAAGGGATTATGTATAAATTTACAGTCTTTCTTTCAGTTTTATTTTTTTTTTCATAAGGCTATTACATGCTGCGTAATCAGAACATTGATAAGATAATTATTACGTTATCACGTATGCAGCTTAATTTGAACATAAACCCGTTTTGGTCATAAGTAAGTTACCGTTTACTTTTCCGGATCTGAGGCGTGGTTTAATTATGGAATTCACAACCGCTTAATTAGCTGTCAGAGGTTAATGAATTGTCTCTCAATTAGTTACTCTAACACCAAAACGAAAGTCAGCATATCATCGTATACACCTATTGTATAAGAGGGCTGGCACGCACTAGGGACATAACCTAATTTCCAGCTTAGAATGCTAATTTGAAATATATGAGCTATCTGTGGAAGAGTGAAGTATTGAAGGCATTGTCGCAAAGAACAATCCCTGTGTTTATTTTATAAGCGGGAGTATACTTGCGCGAAATGAATATTCATGTCAGTGAATTTCTGCATTTTACAGAGGGAAAGGAAGTCGCGAAGACCTACGGCTGTAAATTCCTCGAAGTGTCCGTGGTTTTGAACCACCAAGTCAAAGATCTGCTCAATACGTCCATTAAACAGATCAGGCATCACTTGAAAAAGGAAGAACGCAAACTGCGCAGGAGCGGAAGTGTGAAATATCCGAAAGCTGAGGGCAAACCTAAACGCACCTTCATCGGCAAGTTGTTTCGTAGCAAGAGTTTCGCAACAAAATCCTGTGATAACCTGTTGACTTTGTCGTGATGGGAGTGATGATTGGTGTGATTAGGGAGAAGTTGTGTAATATGTGAGTGGACTATATTGACCACGCGTTTGCTCAGGTCACGTGACTGATAACTCTATATTGTGAAATGTAATGCAACTATATTAATACTAAGGCCAGAATCTGTCTGTCATGAAGGAAAGGTCATAATCTCGTGATATTGATCAGAAGGCCGGTATGGAGAAGTATTCATTTTTGGGCTTCTTCATTGCATCAGGTATGACTTGTTGTCCTTCGGCATAGTTTTGCAGATTAATACATATAAATATACATAAATAATGTCATAAATTTCTCTTTAGTTCCAGGTTCAGTATAACAATCAGACGAAAGGGTTAACAGAAGGACAATACCCAGCATTCTACACGGTGCACGTGGCATGTCAATGCTTATTTAGACTGGTACCCCCGCTCTATTATAGCACCGCTGCTCTAGGCCAATCATAGTTTGGCTGAGGGTCATAATAGAGCAGGGTACCAGTCTAATGTTTATTGTGTTAATGGTACAAATGTGGTTTCCAATAAGGACATTTACAGAGAAAGTTAACCTAGACGTATCGATCGCTACATGCCCAGGCCCTGTCTGCCTGGTAAGTCTTATACTAAATGACTTAAGTTCTACACTTAAGTCACCATTAAGAAAATTACAACTAAATGTAAAATTTTTTTTCATGTAAACTTTATATTCATGGAGAATTAAACCAAATACATTGGGATTTAGCCCTTTCCGCTTTACACGTCAGAATGTAGTTACATTATGAGGTAAAAATGTTTCTAATAGGCAGTGCGATTTTGTTAAACGTATAGACTATGCATTTCTCTAAGACGCCATGCAGAAAAAAATCAGTGTCAATATGCATTTCTCTACTTCAAGCAGAGAAATGGTGTGTCATATACATTACTTTAAACGTCATACAAACATTTCGTCCTCTTTAAGACGAAATGGTGTATCACTGCACACGTTTTGGATACTTTAAGATACAAAGTTGTATGTTTTCATAACATGGTTATGAAAAGTTATGTTTGTACTTGTTTTATACATATGTATTCATTGGATCAACTAATGATGAATGAATGGGTATATTGATATGTAATTATGTACAGAGACTGTATGCCACGTTTTCTTACAATTTTGTAGTATTACTTGTATAACCAAGTGACCTGTATGGACTTGTGTATTTTCTGTATTATATGACGTGATTTTTACGTGGGTCGTGTGCAGTTTGCCTGTTCTCATGCACTTTGTAAATAAAGATTTTATAAAAATGTAAATAAATATTTATTTCTACACGAACATGGGTTCTTTTCTTTGTTTGAGTGTTTATTGTGCCAGCCTGTATAGATCTTTTATTGCTTCGATAAAACGAATATTGAATAGAGAGTTCGTGTCACCAATTTGAGACTAATTGCAAGTGAGAGAGAGAGAGAGAGAGAGAGAGAGAGAGAGCAGATTGAAGATGGGAAAACAGATAGATTAGGGATGGGGAGGCAGCAATTAAATCCGAAGATCTGTGCAAGATTTATAGGCAAAAATTTTCATTTAAATCAGCTAAAAATATGGAGAAACAGAGGTCAGAGAGAGCCCAGAGAGAGAGAGAGAGAGAGAGAGAGAGAGAGAGAGAGAGGGGCCGGGGATGCCAGAAAATAATACAGCTTAAGAAAGATGCACCTTGAGTCTTAGAAATTGGATTATGAGGTTAACATGCAGCTATGCTGCCTAGTGATAGCAATACGTTTAGCATCAGCAAGCCTGCAAACTCCACATGCAAACCCCCCAGTAATCCCATATTTAAAAAGTTCTAAATGGTATGTGGGTGGATATAATTATCCTATATCAGACATTCTACCCAACCAAGAATATCTGGACCTATTTTAATCCGTGAATTTACGATAATGGTTGCTGTCATTATTTATCACCCAAACAACTTACGTCATTGTGTCGTTAAAGTTCTCTATATAGACTAGGTGTTACAGGAATATATCATCACTTATAATTACGTTGATAAGTCTTACGTCAGACCAACGGACCATTTCATTAAAGATTGCGTGATAATTTGGGAGCCATTTAGCTGCAGTTCAAAATTCAACTAATGTTCAACTTATATTGTTAATATTTTTTTTATTATATAATTGTAATACTATAAATTATAAAGCATCTTGGCGTATTTTAATTACAGCTTGGGAGAAGTAATCTCAGAATGACACCGGTGGTATACAGTCTAGGTACAAAAAATACCCTAAAGTATCGTTTGCTTTTGCATGCTGCATACGTATACACAAAACATGGACCTTCGGAACCATGAACCACGTCAAGTACTTTAACATGTCTTTCTGCATATACAGGCCTCTTTTGGTTACATCATTTGCATATTATACTTTTGAGCATAATATGAATATGTTAACTTTTGCCTGTTTCAAAGTAATGTTAAACACTGAGGGGTTATTGGTAAGAAATATTTAATTTCTTTGATTAAATTGGTCATTTATTTGGCAGGCCTACTGATGTCAGGGTATTAATTTCTAAATCGTGAAAACTCGAAACATCCTCCTGTGTAATGTATATCGTTAACTGTATTTTTTATTACATATGGCGGCAACCTGTGCTACACAATTCCTTAATATATTTCTTACCTAACATATATCTATAATTGTCAAATACGTCTTGACACTCGACCTGTTCGTTTAATATAAATCTCATCCGGTATACACTGGGACACCAGGAAGCTTCCCAATTGGTCGATGGCCTGAGTAAATATCTTTATGTTTATAGCCCGATGTTATTAGCTAACCTTAGCTAGGTGCTGGTGCCGGTTGGAAGATGGTATTGGATCTGGGCCGCTTTTACTCAAGTGTCCATGGCCCCTCTCAACCCACTCTGCCCCTTCATCGTTCCATTATTTAAGCATTTATAGATTTATGCGGTAAACCTGAGCTTGGGTTTGGATACAGACATAGGTACCCTGTCAATGTAGAACAACGAATGTCCAAGAACGGATCATGTGGCTCTTAGAGGCCAAAAGAGAACATTTTATAACGCGAGCATATCCGCCAACGGGGTGTATACGCCCTTACCACCTTCCAGAGTATTAAAATACAAGTTCGAATGTAAACTAACATTTTGGCCATATTAAAAATTTTGAAACGCGATTGCCATTCGCTAAGCCCCACATAAAATTCCAACGTTTACGCGGCTGAATATTACGTCTTTACGTTGGAATGTATCATTGGATTCTTTGGTTTTTATCATCGAGGATGTGAAACATCTCTTGTAAAACACTATTTGCTTAAACGGTCTTGTTTACCTGTCTTCAGGTTGCCTATTAATAAACCAACAGCTTCCAGGCTATCCTTCTCAATGCATCTTCCAAACGTTTTCTCTAGTTTCAACCAGTTGAACTGCATGCTTCCATGCTGATGCCAAAGAAAATATTTATCCTACCTATTAAGCAATGACTATAGATACTTAAAAAGTAATCTGAAATTTTAAAGTCTCCAAGTATATATCATAATTTTGAGATTTGAGCCTTTAAAACCTATTATAATTTTAATACAATAGCATGTTAACGTTTTAAGGTTCAAAGCTACCTTTCAATAGGGAGTAGATTTATGACACTGTAATTAGTCGGCTCGTCTGGGTGACAAATTACGTTTAACTTTAGACCATATGAATCTTATAGATTCTTCTTGCAAGGCAAATAATATGACTCTTGGTTTCATTTACATTTTACCTAGTTTACATTCATTTCAAGAATGTGTTGTGATGTTGTGGGAAAAAATAGAAAGGTGAGCAACGTACGAGGGATTGATTTACAGGAGACAGCCAGAGAAAGTAAATAAATAACAGCAAATAAAATATTCCCAATCAGGCTTGAACTTGTTGAATGCACTTCACTGACTATATTTCCTCTAATATATCATTCCCATAAAGATTTGCTTTCTTGACTGAATGTATGTACCTGCTGGCTTTTTTTATCTTACCACGTGGTCCTACAGCACGTTTAGCCTGTCTAATAAGTCAGCTTGTTTTGCAGAACATGTACAGCGCTGTAGCATACCGCATGTTCCTGTTTACAAGCCCAGCTTACCTCTTATCAGATATTTTGACAAAAACACTCCGAAATTGCCCTATATCGGTCGTTTGTGAGGGACTAAGCCCCCAGGCGTGGCTCTGTTTTAAACAACACAGGTTTTCACCGCCTAAACAACATAAAATCCAACGCACCCACCCCCTCAAATCGGAAAATATGGCATCAAGGTTATCGCGTACTGTTTTGCTGAACTATTACCACTATTTTTAAACATACTGAATATTCAGTAGCCCTGCTAGAGGTTATGTATTTATGTTTGCTACTAAAATGCGTAAAATAAAACGTGAGCCTTGTAAGGTCATTATGGAAAATCTTATAGTTGCAAATTCAGGCATCACAAAGTTCTGTCATATATTAGGACGTCCCGCTTTATGTGAAGGACATCGTTGCCATTAGAACGGAAACAGCGGCTCCATATGCTATCGACAGGTCCTCCCCCCTTGAAAAATTGGGAGTGAAATCTTGTATTCAGGTGTCTCTATCCCAGTATTTGTGCGTCCCCGTGTTTGAGTCCCGAAGTAACTGCCACTCGCGAATCGTCGCGCTTGTTTCAGCCAGCGGGTACATGTATTGTATTTTGACTGCGAACCCTCCTCACTGGGAGCCAGGTACCTGCAATGCGGCCTTACTTGTGTCTTACTTCGGTGTCGGCCGCATAAAACGATTCAGAGCAAACGTTCAACTTCTATTCCCGTCAGAGGGGAAAAGCATATAAAATCCACCTTTTTGTTTCTTACAATAAAACTTATGCTGACGTGTCCATGAGAACCTATACTATTCGCGTAAACAGAAAGTTTATGTAACTGAAGCCAACGAGAACTAACTTTTAACATAAACCTGTATGGCCATCACAGGGCCTTACAAAAATAACTGTGAGGTTAACGCCCTGACAATTTACGAAATCGGGTGCCCCCTTAAAGTTTGTTGGTCAGATTTTAGGCGGGCGCGCACCTGTTGTCCCCCCCCCCCCCCCCCCCCAAAACACGCCTCTGACTGGTCCGTACTAGTCGATAAATTGAATTGGTCAGAAACCTGTAAATTAGTTACATGGTTAGCCGTAAGGTGGCAATACCTGCTCTAAGCGTTGCGCTACAGCAAAAACATGGCTCTCTCAGTGGAAGGAATTAACCACTACTGCCAAATATTCAGCTACAATTTATTTCCCAACTTGATCCTTACAACTGTATTGTCATTAATATGTGGGGTAATATGTGAGCCCTAACGCTGAATAACGCAATCGGGGTCTGAAAAAAAAAAATAAGTTCATAGGCTCCCGAGGCATCGAATGACCGGTTATGATGGGTTTAGACAATAGGTGACGGGTTGATATATGCTGAAAACATCGTGCGTATGATATGATTAGCAGCCAGTCAAATGCAAGTTAACAAAGACCAGACAGGCAAGATGGCTGCGCCAATGGATGCGCTACAAGCCGTTTTATGATATTTTTTAAAACTGTGCAACCGTTTGTTGCATTCTTGGGTAGGTTACCTGGACCACTAATGAACACGTCCCGATAATAATGTAGATTTCTTGTCTAACCAGTTGTGTGTCGCGTTTATCTCGCGATAAACTAAGCGCAGCCAAATTAACTATAAATCATGTTTTCATTTCAGTAATTCATAGTTTGGTCCAACATACAGTGCTCCTCTCTCGTGTAGGGACCCAGAAAACCAAGGCAAAACAAACAGCGCTTATAATATAGGTAGTAGGCCTTTAGGTAAAGGGCTGTGTAAAAGTTGTAATACGTTTATATCTGACCAAAATTACATGACAATTCTCGTATCAAGAAACTTTGAAGCAAAATAAGAAAAAAATTGTAAAAAAAATGAATTACATATCCGCCATTACCCTTCGTGTAACAGACGAAAAAGCTTCGAACACATCATGCTATGTATATAAATTTTTTCGAAAAAAATGGCCTAATTATAAATAACAACGAGGTCAGGGATTTGTATTAAATATTAACACTATAAACTTTTAACGAGGCAGTTCTTGAAATAATCTTTGAGTGCGATCATGTATATATTTCTTAATAAAGACTAGCAATATGCCTACCTTTCATAGCAGTCCGAGTATGTTCCGTCTCCTAAAGTAATCTCATTAAATGGAAAAACTGGCACGTTTCGTGTCGTCTGCTTTTTTGGAACCAAAAAGAGGCTGAACACCTGGGTCATCCTTGTACATTTCATGGTAATCCCTTGCACTTCCATTGGTTTTAAAGTTTGCCTTGTAAATTTCAGAGAATTTAGCATAAAGCTAAGATTCATTATGTACGGAATGCGTCATGCGGGACGCGTATAAAATCTGGATTGACTATATAAACAAAGTGAGATTCCTTAAGCGCTGATTCGGCATGCGGAATGCGTATCCGGCAAAACGAATCGCTACATGTAGCGATTTCTGTAACCACACGCGTACGCAACACAGAAAACATGCCTGCCGCCGTGCAGGTACATATGTAATATCTCAACACCCAATCCGCACGCCGAATTACGCATCCAACATTCCGTACATAAGGAATCTTGGCTTAACACGGTTCTCGTACAAAAAAGAAGTATGTCTTGAATATTTCAAGTACAAGGCACATTTTCCTGTTGAAGTATTTAGAGTCTTGCAAAACGAAGTTTTGGGTGGATAAAAGATCTTTGAAATGGGAGGGCTCAAAACCATGCATGGCACTAATAAAAAAAAGTGAGCCGGGAGTGCTAATAGAATTTTTTTATGAATCTCGCATGCAGGGAAATATCGTCATAAGCATATATTATTGTATTTTCAAAATTTTAGGTTGAAATTGCTCGGGAAAATCTTTGCATAATATGACTATTTACCTCACGATTTCCTAAATTTAAACATTGTGTGATAAGTATATATTTCTTTGACTGTGCACGCTTAAACCTTCGTCAGTAACAGTGTGCTCATAAATTTCTTCTCAATTCTCCTTTTCATATTGAATAGCTAAAACCCAGACCCACACAAACATTTTAGTTTGAGCGCTTAACGACAGATGCCGCCTCTGTACATATCTTACATGTCTCCCCTTTCGTCTTAAAAAAGGAAATTAATATACCGGTGAATAAACAAAATGTTCAGAGCTCGATAATGATAATAATTATGTTATCAGGTAATAATTATGTTATCAGTATCATGGCGGGTATTGACCTACGTAATGTTGTTATACAAAACGAAAGAGCAGCGCAGACCGGGGGTGACTGTCAGTGACTATCGCACCCTTTACTCCTTATCTGACAGCTGTCTCATTAGTATATAGAAATCAGACATAACAGCCCATTGGTCCTGCACAGCGATTAAAAAAATGTTCCTTGATACAAGCTGGAACCGGGCATGATTAATGTGGCAAAATTGGGCGACCCAGATCCATATGCGTATACCCATACACGTGCTGATTTTTAAGTTGAAAAGGATGAAAAAGAAATCTGTGATATCGACCACTTTGACTTTATTTATATTAACATATGCCTTGGATATTCGTTAAATGATTGTTCTGGGCTTATAATCTTTCTTTCGGCTGGTCTCGTTAATGTTACACGATGCTACACGTTTATGATGGCTAATATATGCAAATACCTATCTACATTTGCACAAGAATGACGGTCACTTCCAGTAATAGTTTCAAATAAAAAAAATTAAGCACAGCGGACAATCTCTTTTCGCTTTCCTGATAGCCAGTTTAGGTATAATAATTGTCCTTTGTCGGTCGTCTGTCCGTCTTGTCGTCCGCCGTTAACAAGGAACGAATGGAAAACTGAGGCATGCATGGGAACTACTGAATTATTTGATATCTGTTGATCATTACATCAGCAATTGTTTGTGACATGAACATCGGACGTAAAAGACGTTTTAATTTTTTTGGTAGAAGTAACCGCCTCCATTTTTAATGCTGACTTAACTACGTACATGTACATCTGCAGAATCCATTCCGGTTTCGGACAACGTGACAGGGCATTATCACACGCTTTCTCACATTCAATGTCTAGGCGTCAACCTGGCCCGATGACTCCTGCAAGAGCTGGCCCTGGGTGCGTAATCATCCCAACTGCTGGGTCATACACCACAGAGAATCACCCGAAAAGCGCATTCGTTTGTGAGTGAAACACGGCCTTTAGGGCACGGCCTTTCCATAAGCCTGTAGAACGCTCACCCTGGTTGGGCTGAGATTCGAACTCACGATCTCCCCGCTTTGAGTCGTGTGCTCTACCCCTGAACCACAGAAGCCGGTCCAGATGTATTAGACTTATTCATTGTGAACTTACTTATTGTGATTGGAATGATGTTAATTGTCGGTGGCGCCACCTCTGTTTATATTGCACTATTCTTTTCACGGTTAGTCGGCCTATTACTATTACTATTACTATTACTTTTATTATTATTTTTATTATTATAAACGTAGCTCGAATACAAGAACACACTCAAGCCAAGTCTTCCACAACTAAACCCTCTTGTTCATGACTTTTTCCTATGTAATTTCATGTTAAAACATGAAACAATCTAGTTTTCAAACAATAAGGACATCGTTCAAGTTAAGGTTAGCTTTTTTCTCCCCGGTGTAACGTCTTAAAACTTCCCCCGTTTCAGGTTTCCCCTTAGCAGTCTTTAATCGATTTCAGGCTGACCCCACACTTCATGTTACCGCTTCCTTCTCAGGTTATCTCCTCCCTGATTACCACAACATAGAGTGGCACCTCCTTAGACGGTTTAGATTTGATCAGAGATCCGCGAAAACGGACTTCTGAAAAGACGTTCTTAATGGTGGGTTTACCCATAGAAAATGCTTACACGGTGTACCTCACTGATTCGAATCAGCGATCCGGGGGAAAACTGTCAGATCCATACGAAGATAGTTCAAAGATTATATACACTTAGATATTTTGTTCATCCATACATGATTAATGTGGCAAAAAATGACTGACACTGATGCATGTACTTTTACCTGTGCATATGCTTATTCTAAACGACTAGAATGATATATTAAAATCTTGGGCATCGATACCTTGCCCATATTTACACTAACCTTGTTAAGGAAAGATTTTCTATATATAGTAACATAAAAAAATCAGCTCTGTGTGTGTGTCTGACTGACTGTCTCTCTCTCTCTATATATATATAATATTATATATATGTATATATGTATGTATGTATGCCAGACTTAACACATGTAAATCGAATACACAAACATATATTTATGAATGTGTTTGAGTGGGTGTAAACCTACGTAATGTGGTTATATACAAATGTAAGGAGCAGCGCCGACAGGGGGTGACTGTCAGTGCCATTCGAAGATATCGCACCCTTTTCTCCTTCATCAATGTTATCTGACATCTGTCCCATTTGTATATATATAAATCAGACACCATAGTCCATTTGTCACACAGAGACAAAAAAATATTCCTTGATACAAGCTGGAACCGGGCTTGATTAATGTGGCAGACTTGACCGACGCAGATGCTAATGCGTGTACCCATACACGTGCTGATTCTTTTCGTTGAAAAGGATGAATAAGAAATATATGATATGGACAACTTTGACCTTATCTATATTTACATACGCCTTGAAAATTCGTTAAATGACTATTCTTGGCTTATAATCTTTCTTTCGGCACGTCTCAGCACGCATACCGTTAATGTTACCCGTTGCTACACGTTTATGATTGTTAATATATGCAAATACCTATCTGCATTTGCACTACCAGTAATAGATTCTGATCAAAAAAATTTAGCACAGCCGATAATCTCTTTTCGCCTTCCTAATAGCCATTTTAGTTATAATTATTGTCCTTTGTCGGTCATCTGTCCGTCTTGTCGTCCGTTAACAAGGAACGAATATAAAACTGAAGACATGCATTGGAACTACTGAATTATGTGATATCTGTTACCTATTACCTCTGAAATTGTTCTTGCTATGAACATCAGATGTACCAGACTTTCTAAATATATTTGGTGGGAGGTAACCGCCTCCAATTTTTAATGCTGATTTAATTGCGTATATATGTACATCTGTAGACTTCCTTTCCCTTTTCGGACTACGTGACAGGGCAGTATCACACGCTTCCTCTCATTTGATGTCTAGGCGTCAACTAGGCCCGGTGACTCCTGCACCTGCGGGCCCTGCTTGCGTAATCATTCCAAATGCTGGGTCATACCACAGAGAAACCCCCGAAAGGCGCATTCATTTGTGAGTGAAGCTCGGTCGTTTGGGCATGGCCTTCCCATTAAGCCTGCAGAGCGCTCACCCTGGGTTGGGGCCGACCGCCTCGGCTGAGATTCGAACTCGCGATCTCCGCGCTTTGAGTCCGGTGCTCTAACCTCTTAGCCAAAGAATCTGGTCCGGATGTAAAAGACTTATTGAACTTGTGATTGGTACTGTGGAAAACAGTAATTGAAAACTGTAATGGAAAACTTTAGACATAGGAACGACTGAATTATGTTATTTTTGTTACCCATTAACTCAAAAAACTGTTTGTGTTATTAATATCTGCAGTAGGCGCTACCTTTGTTAATATAACATTATATTTGCATTGTGAAGGGTCCTATTATTATTATTTTTATCATTTTCAACGTAAATTGAATAGAAAACATACACTGAAGCCATGTTTTCCACGACTAAGCAGTGTTTGTTCCCATTGTTTTACTGTTATTTCATGCTTAAAACAATGTACTTCTTAAACAGAAAGAGCGTCGTTTTGGTTGCAAACGTAGTCTTTTAGTATAAAGTCTTAAAGCTACCCCCTAATCAGATGCCACCTTGGTAATCTTAAATCGATTTCAGATTAACCCAACTGTTCAGGTTACGGGCCCCGTTCCTGTTCAGTTTATCTCAATAGAGTGTACTATTTCCTAAATGCCAGTTTAAATTGTCATAAGACAAAGAAATCTGAATTGCTGAAAATCTCCCTGATTAGATCCAGGATCAATGATCCGGCTACACGTAAGCAAATGATCTTTGTCACGCAAAGTACATGTGATACGTTATTTGCACAGAGACGGATCGGCCTTAAAGCTGGTTATCTGGGATTTTGGATTCAAGAACAGACAGCTCATGCTCGAGAAAATTACAGTTGTGGTTTGACACGCGTACCTCTATTACGTCTTGTTCCAAGGTATGATATTATATGTTATACTCTACCATTGTAATGTTAACAAATATTATGTGTCTATTATGCCAAAATCTAATATACACACTCAGCCATGTAGTATTTGAAGGCCGAATTCCCGAATCGATTGGTTCGCCATGGGAAATCCCTTGAAATGTGAAAGGACATGTGACCGTGACTTTAAGCAAGAGTCTAGCTTATCATACAGACATCAGCCTGAGAACGCCACTGCTGACATGTATATACATATTGCCGAGTGGGGGGGGGGGGGGGGGGGGGGGAAGGGCAAGGGTACCCTTCAAGGGTATATAAAGATCAATGGTGGGATTGAAAGATGTATACAAGCTTAAAGTTACAAGCAGGTTTCAAAGGCAGCATGGAAAAAATTGTGGTTAAATGTTTTTCCCGCATTTTTAATTTCCAATGCATTTTGGCTATTATTAATCTGATTTTTAACAATAACTTCATATAAGGCTTTTTACCCTTCATACTTGCCTAAAAATACTTCAGCTTCATCTAAAGATAACTCACTTAAAATTTGTACAACAATTGTTGTTTCTAACCAAATTGAGAAATTCCTAAATTCTTGAAGTAACCAAAGTTGGTTTATGTGTCCATTCTATAGCCTGACGATGAACTGACCCAAAAAAATTTATTCAGCCATGTAGCTACACAGCTTCACACTGTTTATAGTAAGGAACAATCGTGTGACTGTGTTGTGTGTACTCTATGTCTGATTCATCAAGGTGTAATTTCTAACAAAGCTGGGTCTAAACGGTGCTTATTAGTTCAGTTATTTTTAAAAGCCAACATGGATTAAGATTTACATATGCAAAGGATTGGAGTTTCAGCAGTGTTTGTTCTGGTGAGTACCAGCGTGACACACCTGCTGTTGTTTAAACACACGGCTAAGTTATCTCCCCCGCTAAATCTGATCATACGGAAGCACGGTTTGGTGGCCATATTGGCCTCGTTGATGTGGTTTGGCGAGTATACAAACACCACGTGCGTTTGTATTACAAGGGAAATAAACATTAACCACCGCTTAATACACGGCATATTTCGCATTTTCATCAATGGCTGTGTAAAATAAATGATATATAACCTGACACCGTTAAAAGTAAACATTCCACAGCTGTTAAAGAAAACGTATCACAACACACGATTAAAGTATACAGCCTCCAGGAGGCCTGTATATCATGATATTTTTGACATCACTTGGCAGCAGTGTCACAGTGAGGTCGGTGGGCCATGCTTTTCATATGATATAGTTTTTGGGCTAAGAATCAAATCAGGATTTATTCATTATAACTATTTAATAATTGTATAAGTTTTAACTAAATGTTTTATACATATATATACATGTATACTATATTATATATAATATATTTATATATATAAATCTATATATATGTGTATAAATAAAAATATATTTACAAAATCACAAACTGTTTATTCCACATTGATATATAAAAATAATAAAAACACGTATGTGTACATGTTTATTTGTATGTATGTATACGTATATATATATATATATATATATATTAAAATTTTATATATAATAAATTATACATAATAATTTGTTTTTCTAAAACATTTGATACAATTATGTTTTTTATATAAATAAAAATTGAAACATTAAATTTAAAATTAATAACATTTATATATATATATATAAATATTTATATATATAATACTTCTGATCAGTGTAATAATTGCATATAGCCTGTTAATATGTATATATAAATATATATATATATATATAATTTTGGATTATAATTCTACTTTGATTTCAAGAACTATAATCTTCTATTTCAAACACTTCTAATAAATCGTGCTGAATAAAAAATAGTGTACATGCATAGGTATGCAAGTTTAAATGTATGTAAATTATTAACACTATACTGTATTTCTGGGCCATATCAGTTGCTTTTTCTTCTATGATCAATTCCACCATGTGTGGTGTTGTGTCAATCATGTAAAGCTAGAAACCAAATGCGACTTATGTAAAAATTCTGTTATATCATATTCCATGATAAAATCATAATAAAACTGGATGCCAACTGTATGTATTTATAAGCAGCTTACAATGAATTATTGTGAACAACTGTCATTTTTATTTAGGGAACTTATTCGTGACAATTATTCTGATTGTATAGACGAATATAACATTTGAATTTATATTGTTCATGCAGTATGATATTTCGATTGTTATTTAAGTAATTATATTCAGAGTTTATGCTTAAAACGTTAGACTGGTTTCAAGAATAGGATATCATATACGCAGGGGAAAAGAAAAAGTAATGTCCATTATTTCGAGATAACCCTGCATAAATTGACTGATCTATTATAAACATTCTCAGAGAAAGTATAAAAATATGTATATATATATAAGTATATATATGTATAGTTTTTGATCTTTTCATAATGTTAATTCACGATATCATAAAACCCATAAAGATTATATTTTAGCGATGTGTCATATTATATTAAATTATATCGCAAAAGCGCAATATGAAATTTCCCTTTACTCATGTTAATGTTGCTGTTCACTGTCCGGCAGCAAACATCACCAAGTCCTTGACAATATCCATCTTTAACATGAAATTCAACTGCGTATGCTATTTAATGATAAGACTACAGCCTAAATCAGAGTAAAGAACCAGTCAAAACCTATAGCGAACAAATGTGTTTCGTCTGATCTTATCAAATGTTCAAAAAATTCTTTCAAACCATATATTGAAAAAAGACATAATAACGTGCCTCTTATGCTACCAAATAAAATTTGACTTACTCTGTTAATGACGCTGGTCGAGTATTTAGAACGCCCAATAGTTCGTATATATGTTGGTAACAATGAAAATAACAGAAGAGACAAACCCACAAAGAATTAGGACCATGGGACTATTCTTCGAGTTTGCATTACAGTTTTATTCAATACTTGAATCATTACATTACAATCAATGATTCAAAAAATATATCAGAAAATGAGAAATTATTTTACAGAATGCTGTATATGGTGGAATCCGAACCTCAACTGCTGTAGATATGGACCATTGGTCCGACCAGAAATCATTCGCAGATGTTAGCAAATGAAAAAGTATTTGAAAACAAACCTTTCATGTAATTTCCGCACTTATCAAGACATATATGTTTTTTTTATTGATGTATAATGCAAAATGTATTAATTAACAAGATATAAATTAACAAGATCAATGAACACGATGAAAAAGTTTTTCTTCTCTCAGAACTACCTATATAAAGCTGAACACTTCGAAAAAGAAACGTCGCATTTAGTTCAGATTCTTAAAGGGGCCCAATCACCTATTTGAACTTCATAAACTTAAGGTAATCCCTTGGAGCTTTCATAATAATTGGCCAGAAAACATGGATATCACCACACACAGGCTGCTTATTTGTTTTTATCAACATGTTTATAAAATTTGGGGGCCTGCAAAAATAATCAAAACAAATTCAACAAGGGCATCTGGCAGCAAGTCAGATAAGCCATAGCTTTGCAAATAGCATTTTGCAACAAGTGACCTTTCTGCCTCCGCATATATGCAACCTACCAGCTTAGGTTACATGTTTTCCCGTTTGTCATCATTGCTGTGTTTACAAACATGTTGTTGATAAACAAGTTCACACATCCTTCACAAAGGCCTTATAAGAACTTTTCACAACTAAAATTACAAGTCACTGAATTTTCGCGCATTCAATCTTATTTCAGCTCCTGCCATATGAGTTCCTAAGGGTAAGCCCCAACACTGAGGTAGTCAGACAACATGGCCAGCTGTAAACATGGTTGTAGGCGACTTGAGAATAAAGTAGCCATAATCACGGGAAGTACTAAAGGGTAAGTTATACCAACCTACGTTTAAATAATGCAGGCCGAGACAGACGCTTGGGCAGTTAGTCAGGGGAGACACATACCTGATCGAAGGAGGGGTGAAAAGTGAGAACCAGGCAGAGGAGGGTAGATGAGGTAAAAGATTGAGGAAAAAGAGTGAGAGGGGAAAAACGTAAATGGACAGAGATAGGGAGAGAACCAGAGAGATGCAGTGGAGAAATGGGGAAACAATAGAAAATGGGGGGGGGGGGGGGGGGGGGTAAAGCAGGAAAAAGAAGATAATGGGAGAACTGAAGAGAACCATATCGAAAACATAAAATATCGAAGACGGAGGGAGAGACTGAGCAGGTGACAGACAGAATGACGTAGGAAAGCATAGAGATAACAAGTAATTGTCAGAGACCGTAAACTCCCGACAGGATGATCCACAACATCAATGCTGTGTTGGCCTACTCAGCTGTCAAGGTTCAACTGGCCAATCCATGGTCACCTCAGCAATATAGCTGTCCCATAATATCGATAAATAGCTCTATTATAATTTGAATGAAAGCTTTATATCATAGTGATTCAGATTACCATTAAATTGTAATTATCCTAACCCATCACGACATTTCATTAACAAAAAAATAAACTGTTCAGAATGTTTTGCATTAAATTTCACAGAGACATATCAAATAACTCGGGGTAAAATAAGCAGTCGCCAACTAGTAGGAATACATTTATACAGAGGGGGACACAAGAATGTTAATATAGAGGAAAGCAGACGCCATGGAGCAGGAGAATAAAAGTGGAAGTGATGGGAAGGCACGGGGGGGGGGGTGAGGAGACTGGTGTGCAAATAGAAACATATCAAAATCGATAATGAATTAGACAGGATGACAGACAAGATGAGAAAAAGAAAGACGAATTGCAAGAGTAGCAGGGGCGAAAAAAGGAACATTTATTTATGTTTAAACTCAGGGAGAGAGAGAAAAGAGAGAGACAGGGACAACGGAACGCAAATAGAGAATAAAGGGGAGAGAAGTGAACGTATAAACGAAATTTAAAGAGAGTAAATTCGAGTAAAAAAATATAAATGAAGAGGGAATTTGGCGCTGGAGGGTAAGAAAATCAAAGACAGAGCGAGGGGCTTAAGGATCGGCAGACCGAGAGAGATTAAAAAAGGACAGGGAGTAAGGGATAAATAGATTAGGGAAAAGGGGAGGTTGAAATAGGAGAAGGGTGGACCATGGGGGGAAATGAAAGTTGGGGGGGTATGGAGGAAGGAGGTTAATGGTCACCAGAGAATGAGTATGAATCAAACAAAGAGAGACAGAGAAAATGACCAAAGGGAGGTAGACACAGCTAAGAAAGTTGTAGCAAAATATGTCGGTGCGTAGAGAACAGACTGACAGACAGGGGATGAGAACATATCACAGGGGGAGTGGTTGAAGAATGATTCAGAGAGGGGAGTAGGGATAGACAGAGAAAGCTCTAGAGGGCGCTGTTCTAACATTCTGGGAATCATTCAGTCGCATTTTATAAAATGGAACTATTGCAATGCCTTAAATTCCGTGATTATGAATTCTACACAGCGTCAAACCCATTCTTATGCAGAAGCAATCTTATTATGTAAATTTGATGTTCCCAGAATGCTGAAGTACTTTCGAAACTTTAATCGGCAAATGAGGTCTTCTTATTGTTATAACTTATATGGATGTGTAAAAAAAAGGCAACGTAAGGTCACAAAAGATAGATTGTTAGCTACTTTTTATAGCCTTGTATAAAAAAAAATTGATTTTCATTAAAATTTAACATTTTTGATCTCTAACCGCTCTGACGTTTATTTAATCAAAATATTATTATGATGAGCTTTTACATGTTTCATAAAATAAATCTGATGATTTATTTTATTATATAATAGATCATATGAGTTTATAATCGAAAAAAGGAACAGAAAGGTAACAAAATTGCTCTCCAGCATTGATTTATAAGTGAAGTGCCTGAGAAGCAAACCTTGGCATAATTTAATTATGTTTGTCCAAGAATTTATTTTTTGGATGGGACAGTTTATTTTTTTTTTGGTTGATCCCGATCCCTGCTGAACTGTTTAAGGAACAACGTGACCCTCTTGAGAAATTTGTGGTGATGAAATATGTAGTCGACGTAAATACTGTGCCTCTCATAGAATACACCCCACCGCATGAGCTCATCTTTTGTGGAAGTTGATGCAGTTGGTCCCCAAAGAAATTCATATTTGTTTTCACAGAAATACACAAACTATTGTAAGAAATAGTGAGGTGTTATTTGTTTTATTCGCTTCTGAGATAAAGTTTGATCATCATTAAACACCGACGTTCTTTACACCTGCTAGGATAGGACTTGCAATCGCTCGCAGAATGGCACAAGAGGGCGCTGCTGTCATGATAAGTAGCCGGAAACAGGCCAACGTTGACGAAGCCCTTGCAGAACTCCGCAGTGAAGGCCTGAACGTGTCGGGTATGGTCTGCCATGCCGCAAAAATAGAAGACCGGCAGAAACTCATAGAAAAGGTGAGCCATTAAAAGAACAGTTATTTGAAAACTGAAAATTTAAACAATCTTTAAATCATTTCTAAGTGGAAACATTTTAATAATAATAACTGTGGAGATATTAACTAAACACGTACAAGAAATATGTGTCAGGTTAATTTGCTTTGTATTAGATTTTTTATCGCATCTCGTTCTTAAAGTCAGGCTCCATGAACAGGTTGTTTAAAGCAGTCATGTCTTTTGTAAAGTTAAGGTGTTCTTAAAACTGTAGTCACAGTCTTCATAACATGAAACGCATGGAATATTGGATCCAGAATATGAAAAAGTAAAGAATATATTCTTTCTAACACAAAAATAAGATAAAGAAGGAGCAGACTGGACTTATCCTATACAAATTTATTAAACCGTCACTTTCAAACATTCTCTGTTTTTGATTTATAATTCTTTTTTTTATAATATATATATTCAGAATAAAAAAAAAAATAAAATTGCGCGACCATTAAGATGCATGTGGAAATAAATAATTGTTCAGGCCATTATATATATTTAAGCTCTTGGCGCTGGGACATTACTTTCAAGAAATAGTTTAATAATATTTCGATAGCGTTTCTTTTGTTTTGTTTTGCTATTACCCGATAAGCGAAACAATCCGTCATTGTAAGATGATAACATGAACTTTCTATCGAAAACATAGCCCGCCCTGACTGTTTTCTGTGCATGAAAAAAGAGCCTGAGTAACCAGGAAGTAAAAAGTCAATATTTTTATGTTTGTAATATGTGTACATTAAGGAAGAACATGTGTATTAAATTCAATAGTTTTGTTAATTTGTATGATTTATGTGCATCCATTTTATTTCAGAATATGTATACTTGATAAAAAAATATTTTTAAATTATGCTCCAAAGACATTACTCGGTCTGTCTTTATTTATTATTTATTATTTAAATTATTATACAAATATAATATAAGTTATTCAAGTATGCAAATGAGCCCTCGGTTATGGGGGACACAAAATACAGGAGAAATTATTACAAAAAATTTAACTATATATGATAATAAATAATTAATTGTATAACTTTATTGAATAATTCCCCCAAGAATAAGAACGAATATATTGCAACATGTTGTTACAAAGTAGAAGCAATGTATATGTGCATATTTTGCACGTGATAAAGTGATCCCAAGTAAAGTTTAGTATTTGAAAGGGAAATTTGTTCAAGTGTATAGTACCATCATATGAATTGTATTATATCTATTTTAGACACTGAAGGATTTTGGTGGCATAGACATCATGGTTGCAAATGCAGGGGTAAATTCGCATATAGGCCCTATCATTGATGTATGTATGATTATATAAAGAAAAACAATATCCCTGCTTATTATATATTTTAACCGAACCTTGTTCAAACAAACTTTCATAACAATAATAAACTTTATAATATGTATTGTTATTTACGGTAATTTTTGCATTTGCTTCTTAGCGCCAACTGGTATTCACATTTAAAAGAAAGTTTAGATGTTTCAAATATCTTCCCATCAGATTAAACCCTAGCTTAGAGCACGTTTTAGACCTATGTATAGTATAAATACTCTATATAGGAATTTATTTCGGATTTATCTAGAATCGGGGAATAAATTACTTTTCTGTTTTCTTCTTCTCATCACGTATATTTATGTTTAGTGATCATTTCAGTGATTTATTGAAATCATACGTTAGATACACCCAATAAACCTTAAAAAGCTAGACTTTATTGAAAAAGTACATTTCATCGAAGAGACCAAGTATGTTTCTGGTGTTACTGCAATCTGTATTAAAATATATTCCTTTTCCGTTCAGATTGATGAGAGCACATGGGACCATGTGAGTAATCATATTTTTACTGCTGACCACGGTCCTAACCACACTGTAGTTTGTTATCATCTGTAAAGCAGCAGAAAACATTAAAAACATAGCCCTTGTGTGATAATATAAAATACGGAATTCAAATCTTTTATATTTGTTCTTCGTAGGATAAATCATAAAAAAATTATAGTACATTAATTATTATTTTGAATTTCCCTAAATAATTACTTTTTTTATAAATAGGACCTTTACTAAAAATACTTTATTAAGACGATGTTTCAATTTGAAAATGATTGTTTTTACATTTTATGTTTGTATATACGCTTGGCGTCTTTTTTTCAGATATTTGATGTGAATGTTAAAGCTGTATTTTTCTTCTGCAAAGAGGTGTATCCTCACATGGCAGAAAGGGGGTAAGTAGAACTAAACATGTTTTAAGTAAACCATTAAACCTAAAAAACAACCGAATCAAATCACATATTTTCTAATGCAGTAAGAAAAGTACGTGTCAATATCAAACATGCACATGGCATCATTTTATGCGACGTTAAAGCTTCAATGATAAACACGTTTATTAGAAATGACGATTCAAATATATTATATTGGATTATTTATACGTAAATGAGACCTATTGTTAATATATATATATATATATATATATATATAAATATATATATATAAATATATATATATATATATATATATATATATATATATAGTTACCATCCCTGGAAAAGACTGTTTAAAATAAGCCTGTTGCTTCCCCTTAATATACGAGACCACATTCTTTTAAACCTGGCTTTTTTTACTCTCTCTTCATTAGTAGTTTTGAAGTGTCCATCCTTTTTCAATTTATAAATTGTAATTTTTGTAATTTTATTTTTCTTTTAAAAATTATCCGGGAGGAGGGGACATCCAGGGGACTGCCCCCGTTATTCGGCCACCGCAACCTGTCAAGGAGTTTCAAAAAATATTTTCGCCATCTAGAATCCCTATTCAGGACCTTTTTCCGTGTCAAGATTTTCTACAGGTTGCCTCTTTTTATATACTCATCCAGGATCTGCCCCTAAACCCTATTTACCCTGTGTTATTTAACTGTGATGTTTGGTGTTCTAGGGGTGGATCTATTATTCTGATCTCGTCGTCGGCGGCGTACAAGCCTGCCGAGTATGAGGTAGGTGCATGTTCATTATGTGATTTGAAGAAAATGTATAAGTATAAGGTAAATATGGGCCTACATAGGGATTAGACGAAAATGTACAAGCATAAAGTAAATATTGGCCTACATAGGGATTTGACGAAAATGTAGGAGCATGAGGTTAATTTAGGTCTACACCTTTTGATTTGAAGTAACTTGTTTCTGCTAAAGTATTGTAAAATTCAAAGCCGTAATGCTATATGCAATTAACAGGTAATAAAAGGTAATTTATTCCAAAAATTGTTGTTTTTCTCAAGCAAAAGCCCTCCTAAATAAAATAAAATGTTTCATTTTCAGTACAAATTTACCGATTTTTAGTTCGAGTCGCTCAGTTATGTCTTTCAAGAAATGAATTTATAACAGAGTTTCAATAAAAGATCGGCTGGGTATTATGCTGATTAACTGTTTTGAAAAGAATTTTGTGATTACCATGATGATTATTGATCATTTGAATATAAAACATATATAATAAAAAAAATAAACTTCTCATTCCCTCTCTGAACGGCCTTATATGTTGCATAAACCCTGCCTGTTCTGTTACAGAATATTGGACCCTACCTTGTGAGTAAGGCCGCCCATTTCACCCTTGTGAAAGCAATGTCAGCACAGCTGGCTGAGAGCAACATAAGAGTGAACTGCGTGGCGGCAGGTCTTTACAATACTAAAATCGGGGATGTGGTAAGAACAGCACTATCAGTGGTTCGACATTTGATGAACTTTCAAATTCAATCAGTGTGTGTATGTTACGCTAAACCTATAGTATAAGTGCCATATGCACTGTACCTACAATGACATCCGGAACTATTAAATACTATGCTTTGTGCAGTAAAATATTAATCCTGCAAAGTGTGAATAAAATTTGAAATTAAGTTTCTCAGAAATGAGGCAAACTATTGAGAATAAAAAGTGATAATGTCATGACGCGTGGGCCACTTGTTTCGGTTTTGTTTCATGTAAGCCTAGGTTTTCGAGTCTGTAAACTCCTTAGTTTCACTTACCACGCCCTGCTGACAAACGGTGTATCGCGCATTAACCGCGGGTAGCAAGAACGTGACACTGCAGCGACAGATAGTGATGAAACTGCAGAGGGAATTCTCGTGACGTTCGAGGCACATTCTCGCCACGGTATTTCACGATGAACTGCGCTACTGCAACGGCTTTGTCATGGTTACAACCACCTTCTCGAATGGTAAAGTGTGGCTGTAGGGGCCCACGTTCTCTCCTGTTCTCTCTGAACATTTTATTTATAAAAAAAAACGTAGGCCCCCTCACAACCACTCAGTTATGTAATTTCAACCTACACTGTCACGGCAAAGGCTACGCCTTAAGTCAACTACCACTTAGCTCATCACTGTTACGGATAGGCTACTAAAGACGATCTCTTTTGGACTGTATTAAATCCCTGGTGAGCCGCGGTAACCGGTGAAGAGTCCGTGGCTTTGTCCGTCGTTATCTACTATGAACCTTCGTGACTTGCCTCGGTCGGTCAAAATCTACAAAAAAAATTAAAATGTTCTGAGTTTCAGTGTTGCGGATATAACGGTCATTAACCGTCACGACACCTGCTTGCTCCTGCATTTCCGCCCTACCTCCGTACGTGTATGCGTGCATCGAAGGCCCTGGTCTTCCGTGGTTGATCGTAAGTGCAGGATCACGGGGGTGTTGCAGTACGTTCAGTCGATCATGAGATTCCGTACCATTTACTTGAATGATTCCTCCTCAGACCTTCGCAATCGTGGAATTATATACGCGTTCCGCAGTCATCCGTATGTGGTCCATGGCTGATCTTACCACAGGCACTCGTTTCCCGCACTAAAATGGCCTAGAAACCGTAAACACGTTGAGTATGGGCGATATACCAGTTATAAAAGAACAAGGTAATGAACTCCACCGCTACGCGGGCAAGACAACTTTTTTTTCACAAGTCCGAATTCCGGAGAATTATCCGCTTCTTAAGCATGATCACGCGCCTCTTTGTTGAAAACATCTTTATTTACAAGATTAAACTTCCAAATATAAAAGTTCCCCACACTAACCGCGAATTCCAGCACGTTTATTTCAGCTGCGACACCGTCATTTGGCATGTATACATTTACTAGTTGCGGAAGTTGACGTCATCCTGGGCTTAATGTATGTTATGGTTATAGAACAGACGTTAATGTATACAAAACAAGTGATATAATGGTCCTGGTTGTGTTTGCATGCCATGCCCACTGATTTTCAACTTCATTGACAATTTGACAGCTGTTTGAATTGTGCGCTTAAACGAGATGTAGAAAACGACTGGTACCATGCAGCCAATCAAAGACGCAAGCTCAGGGGGAAATCCATTCAGCCCGGGGTGACGTCAACTTGCGCAACTAGTAAATGTATACATGACAAATGACGGTGTCGCAGCTGGGATAAACGTTCTGGAATTCGCGGTTAGTGTGGGGAACTTTTATATTTTGAAGTTTAATCTTGTAAATAAAGATTTTGGTGACAAATTAACAAAACACGTCTATCTCTTTTGCAATTTTAGTTATGGAAAGGAGAAGGGACAAAGCAAAATTCATTGCAAGGAGTTCCAATGCAAAGGTATTGTTATTTTTTTTTAAAAAGTTTTTGAGTTATGCTGAAGAGATACACTCTTTACGCAGCTGTATATATACGGCAGTAGTACTAGGTCTCCTCTGTTTTAAAAGGTGTTTTTTTTTATGAATTACGGGTTTCAACAACAGGACTGGAACAGAGCCAAGAATTAGACCAATGACAGCGGGTCTCATTTCAAATTTCGCATTGTGCCTGGCCTTGGAATGAAACCTGAGAATCTTGCTATAGTATCCAGGGGCGGATCCAGGATTTAGGAAAAGGAGGGTTCCAACCCAGGATGACTAATGACAAAACCTAAAAAAAGTCCCCAGGTACGGAAAGGGGGGGGGGGTATCAGACTACAAAAATAGGCCGGAAACCCTTAAAAAAAGTTGCGAAGGCTGAAAAGGGGGGGGGGTCTAGACCCCATGGACCATCCCCCTGGATCATCTTCTGTATACAAAGCAGCAGTTATAGCGAAGGAGATATAGACCGCCTTCCATTATACCCGCTGCATGAGGAGTTAATACACAAGACCACCGTTTAAGTATTGACCTAATGGAACACTTATTGTTACCTTCCATATTGTTTCTGAGATAAGTTATCCGCCCATTGTAGTTCCTTAAAAATATAATGATGATGAAACAGGGTGGTATATTTAATCATGTGATCATGTATGTAAAATTCTGATTAAATCCGAATAATATGTGTTGATTTATGAATTGTCACAACATTTATTATTTGTAATCAAAATGATACCCCTTTCACCTACCAAACTACAAAATAGTTGTCATAATTTTATTGGTTCATATTTTTGTATCAGACATATAAATCCGAAGTTTATTTGACCAGTTCTAAATTAGTCATTGATTTAACCAATCTATATCATTACGCGAACATAATTTCTTCAAGTCACGTGTCCAAAACCAAACCAGTAAACTAAGCTTTCTTTGTCTCTCTTAATTCCATGTACTAACATTCATTAACGTCCACAGGAACCTCGGAGTTTTCCCTTAACAAATTAACTGTTTTTGTCATGCTTTCGTTGCAGGTCGGGCGAACCTTCCGAGTGTGCCAGCGCTGTGGCGTTCCTGGCCTCGGACGACGCGAGCTACATAACCGGGGAGACACTCACCGTGGCAGGGGTGTCCTTCCGTCTTTAAATAAACTCTGTATCATACTACAATAAAAATGAGAAAGCGCGCCAATGAGAAGACATAAGGATAGTCATACTTCGCCGATTTCATCGAGATATGTCCCGATGAAGCTCCGATGGCACCGCGATATGTTCCTTTATCACCCCGGTGTGTCCCAATGTGACTCCGATTTTGAACATTATGAACAGGCTGAAAATGCCCTGGTCATCTCTCACTTCCCGATTTCATTCCGAAATGTCAACGATGTTAACCCAATGCATATATACACTGGCAAATCGGTATGCATTGGCACGGCATCTGCGATTTTTGTACCCTGTCACACAATGTAAGATAAAGGATCGGCGGGGTTTGAGCTCTAGATGTACGATTTTTTTTATATCCTCTCAGAGTATTCATGGCAATTGGTATTTTATTAGTAGTAATATGATAAGGAAATTGTAAAACGAAAATAAAGAAATTTAAAAGTGAAAGCTGTCTTTATTTAAAAAAAAAAATAAGTGAAAGGAGTCGCAGAACTGACCACTGTGTACGGAGTGTGTGCTCAAGTACCAGTATTCGACATGCTGACATAGACATAAATATCAGTATTAGGAATCATGATAACAGATAAATGGCAATTGATAATAGACAAACTATAATAAACTGGCTGAAACAAAAGAGAAACATTGTAAAATCCTGGTCAAGAAGGATATTGACACCGTATAGTAAAATTGAATTATTAAAATCACAAGTCATTTCACAATAAAAATTTATGTAATGACTGTGCTTCCGAGCCCCTCCGAAGAATTTTACAAAATAAATGATCTCTATGATGTTTCGTTTTTTTTGTAAAATGGAAGCACAGATAAAATAAATAGAAACGTAGTGTGTAGCCCTCAAGATAAAGGAGGATTAAATATGACTAATTAAGAAGTTAAGATCAAGGCAGTAAATATACTAAATGGTAATGTAAATGAAGAATAAATGATTTGGATCGATATACTCACCAGCTAAAATATGGCAAAATCCACATACATCAAGTTAAATGGAGAAAACCGGTTTCTGTGGCTGAGTGGTAGAGCACAGGACTCAAAGTCGGGAAATTGTAAGTTCGAATCTCATAACCTATAATTAATCTTATAAAATAATTTTTGCTGGTTTAAAGTTATGCATACCAAGCGATGTATACCTCATCTGAATAAAAAAAAAAACAAATAAAAACTAAACTGTTCTAAATCTTTTAATGCATGACATAAACTATTTTGTTGACCCATATCGAATGGTGTGATATATAACAGGACAATCACTGAAATATCATAACAAATAATTAAAATAAGTTCTATGTCTTGATCGTGTCAGTGTTTACTAAAAAATGTTGAGAAATTTCGACTTCTGGGGAACAGATCATAATAGAATAAGTGCTTCCGCCCTCTCCGTCAGCGAAGGGAGATGAAAACGGAAAGAATTCCAGATCCGGTGTCCACAATTGTAAAAGGCACTTTCTATCTAGTAGCGGATCTGCGGTCTGGATCCCCCCCCCCCCCCCACCCCGGTTTTTTTTTTTATTCAAACCAATCTTTACTGCCTGGACCTTCTCCGGATTTGATGACTCTTTAAGGTTTTCTCATTAGTTTTGTTTTTGTTGCGTCGCCTTTTTAGCTCAGCTGACTGTAAGTCATTGGAGCTATAGCGATCACCCTTTGCCGGCTGTCCGGCCTTCCGTCCATTAACAGGGCACAAATCGTAACCGTTAGACCTAGAAACTTCTAACTGCACATCCAAAAAGGAGGTCCTTTGCAAATCTTCTTGGAAACCTGAAATTAGGTCATGGTGACCTATATTTTCTGATCTACGAACGAAAACAAGGTTTTTTAGCATCAGACAGTCAGCGGGGCACAAATTGAATCAATAAGGCCTAGAATCCTCCAACGTGACATTTAGGGAGGTCCTTGGCAAATCTCTTTTGAAACCTGAAATCAGGTCATGGTGACCTATATTTTGTGACCTACAGGCCGAAAACATCATTTTGAGCACCCTGAATGTCAGTTGGGGACAAATCTTATATGTGAGGCCTAGAATCTTCTAACTCAATAACTTGGGAGTTTCTAGGCAAATCTCCATCAAAACCTGAAATCAGGCCATGGTGACCTACATATGTGACCTACAGGCCGAAAAACAGGATTTTGAGCACCAAGAAAGTCAGCCTTGGCACACATTGTATTTGTTAAGCCTAGAATCTTCTAATGTAACAATCTGAGACATCCTTGGCCAGTGTCCTTGGAAAACTGAAATTAGGTCACCATGACCTATATTTTGCAAACTATCAGAAAAGATGACAGTCAGAAAGGACACACATTGTATCCATTAGGCCTAGAATCTTTTAACTTAAAATTCAGGGAGGTCCTAGTCAATTGTCCTTGGAACATGAAATTAGGTCATGGTGACCTATATTGTGTGACCTATGGGCTGAAAAATGTTTTTTTGCGCACCCAGAGAGACAAGGCACAAATTGTATCCATTAGCTCTAGACTCTCATCCCCCCTCCCTATCTCTCTCTCTCTCTCTCTCTCTCTCTCTGTATATATATATATATATATATATATATATATATATATATATATATATATATATATATATATATACACTCGGACTTGAGCAAATAAAGAAATGGTCGCAGCAAACAGTATGATATGTTACCCGGGTGTATGCAAATAATCGAGGAAAACAAATGGCTTTCATCTGTCTTGATATAATGATACGGTCATAAAAAAATCGCGGTGGGTTCTGAACTTGTTTTTGATATATCAATCATGTCAAATATCACCCTTTTTCATGCCAGACACAAGATGAGAATATATGTATATGTTTGTGTGTCGTTGTGATTTGATTCAAACATTTGGAGTGCATTTTGTAATATTTACAAACGATATAAACAATAGAAACATAATATATATATATATATATATATATATATATATATATATATAAACTATTTTGAAAGATTTGGTTCAAACATTTCCGGGACATGGTGAACTGTTTACAATATGTTTTATATAACATTTAAAGTTGATTGAGCATCTGAGGATATTTAATACAATCACCAAAAACAAGAGGTACTTATCTTGAGTCATAATGGTGACTCAGTTCATGTTAATTCCATCCTGATTCTTAAGCTCCGATCACTCCGGGGTATAAATTATCAGATTTGAGTTTAACATGGCATCGGCAATTACTATGAAATTAGCTATTCTACTTTCATTAATATATATTACGATACAGAAACATGCCATATGGGAACCCAGGAACTGGGCCACAAAACACCACTTCCACAAGCACACAGACAGACAAGCTCATGATTTTAGAGTGCATCTCTGTCCTTATCATGAGCCGGGCATTACTTTGCATCCAGAACAACATATTTGATCATTCACCACTATCTGCGATCGCTTATTCCTTCCATTATCGTCCTATATAGAGTAGGCGACTCTGCTATGATTCTCGACTTTGTGCTATGAGCACCAAAGATTACAGACATATCCATTATGTGATTGGTGTGTAGTTTTCTACAGGTGGCTGACTGACTGACTGAAAGTGAAGTCAGTGCTCGAGCCGCACTGGCTCCATCAGCAACGACGAAGTTTGACAGATTGAGGCGGTATACAGTTAGATATTTAAGGCGAAAATAGGAGATCCTGATAGAGTTGTAGATCGTAGTGAAAGAGGTGGGGGAAACGGGAGAACTCGGAGAAACCCACCGTCATTGGACGGGCCACTACAACCCACTCTCATGGCAGCACCTGGGATCGAACCCGGGTCGCCATCGGAGAAGGCCGAGCGTTTTACCGCCCAGCTGTCCAGGTAGCGCCACCTAAGTTATTAGAACATTATGTTTCCATGGTTAACCCCTATACCACCTTTTTTATCCCAGTTATTACTAGGCATGTTCCAAGCAAGAGCCTGTACACTCGAAGATCTCGCCCTTGCTTGTCATTCGGTTAGAATGTTAACTATTAATGGTTTGGTTATAATTTCCAGTATCCTGATCTCTTGGCTACGGTGGCTCGTATAGGACATGCACAAAATTATTTTTTATCTCGTTCCCACGCGATTATTATCTCGTTCCCACGCGTTAGTATTGCGTGGCCACGCGTTAGTATGCCATGCTAGCGCTAGCTTAAGCCCTCATTTGGACAAGAATGTCTGTGGTCTGTTTTATATCGAGCGTCGATGTAGCTTAAATTGTTTGTATGTATTTCATTGCATGTGCGTTTGTGCGGAATGCTTTGAAGAAAATTTCAGCAGTTTTCATTGCGCTGATTCAACATTTCATTGCGTTGGTTTAAATAGCCCATTTTTATTTGTTCAAGGAAAACTGTATTGAGTTTGTTTTACGGTAAGGGTGATATAAACCCTTCTGTACCAAACATATGAATTAAATTGAAACACTTGTTTGTATTTTACCTTCTAAGAAAATCAAATTCAATTATGTAATCATAGGCTAACCAATCTATATCATTACGCGAACATAATTTCTTCAAGTCACGTGTCCAAAACCAAACCAGTGAACTAAGCTTTCTTTGTCTCTCTTAATTCCATGTACTAACATTCATTAACGTCCACAGGAACCTCGGAGTTTTCCCTTAACAAATTAACTGTTTTTGTCATGCTTTCGTTGCAGGTCGGGCGAACCTTCCGAGTGTGCCAGCGCTGTGGCGTTCCTGGCCTCGGACGGCGCGAGCTACATAACCGGGGAGACACTCACCGTGGCAGGGGTGTCCTTCCGTCTTTAAATAAACTCTGTATCATACTACAATAAAAATGAGAAAGCGCGCCAATGAGAAGACATAAGGATAGTCATACTTCACCGATTTCATCGAGATATGTCCCGATGAAGCTCCGATGGCACCGCGATATGTTCCTTTATCACCCCGGTGTGTCCCAATGTGACTCCGATTTTGAACATTATGAACAGGCTGAAAATGCCCTGGTCATCTCTCACTTCCCGATTTCATTCCGAAATGTCAACGATGTTACCCCAATGCATATATACACTGGCAAATCGGTATGCATTGGCACGGCATCGGCGATTTTTGTACCCTGTCACACAATGTAAGATAAAGGATCGGCGGGGTTTGAGCTCTAGATGTACGATTTTTTTTTATATCCTCTTCGAGTATTCATGGCAATTGGTATTTTATTAGTAGTAATATGATAAGGAAATTGTAAAACGAAAATAAAGAAATTTAAAAGTGAAAGCTGTCTTTATTTAAAAAAAAATAAGTGAAAGGAGTCGCAGAACTGACCACTGTGTACGGAGTGTGTGCTCAAGTACCAGTATTCGACATGCTGACATAGACATAAATATCAGTATTAGGAATCATGATAACAGATAAATGGCAATTGATAATGGACAAACTATAATAAACTGGCTGAAACAAAAGAGAAACATTGTAAAATCCTGGTCAAGAAGGATATTGACACCGTATAGTAAAATTGAATTATTAAAATCACAAGTCATTTCACAATAAAAATTTATGTAATGACTGTGCTTCCGAGCCCCTCCGAAGAATTTTACAAAATAAATGATCTTTATGATGTTTCGTTTTTTTTGTAAAATGGAAGCACAGATAAAATAAATAGAAACGTAGTGTGTAGCCCTCAAGATAAAGGAGGATTAAATATGACTAATTAAGAAGTTAAGATCAAGGCAGTAAATATACTAAATGGTAATGTAAATGAAGAATAAATGATTTGGATCGATATACTCACCAGCTAAAATATGGCAAAATCCACATACATCAAGTTAAATGGAGAAAACCGGTTTCTGTGGCTGAGTGGTAGAGCACAGGACTCAAAGTCGGGAAATTGTAAGTTCGAATCTCATAACCTATAATTAATCTTATAAAATAATTTTTGCTGGTTTAAAGTTATGCATACCAAGCGATGTATACCTCATCTGAATAAAAAAAAAACAAATAAAAACTAAACTGTTCTAAATCTTTTAATGCATGACATAAACTATTTTGTTGACCCATATCGAATGGTGTGATATATAACAGGACAATCACTGAAATATCATAACAAATAATTAAAATAAGTTCTATGTCTTGATCGTGTCAGTGTTTACTAAAAAATGTTGAGAAATTTCGACTTCTGGGGAACAGATCATAATAGAATAAGTGCTTCCGCCCTCTCCGTCAGCGAAGGGAGATGAAAACGGAAAGAATTCCAGATCCGGTGTCCACAATTGTAAAAGGCACTTTCTATCTAGTAGCGGATCTGCGGTCTGGATCCCCCCCCCCCACCCCGGTTTTTTTTTTATTCAAACCAATCTTTACTGCCTGGACCTTCTCCGGATTTGATGACTCTTTAAGGTTTTCTCATTAGTTTTGTTTTTGTTGCGTCGCCTTTTTAGCTCAGCTGACTGTAAGTCATTGGAGCTATAGCGATCACCCTTTGCCGGCTGTCCGGCCTTCCGTCCATTAACAGGGCACAAATCGTAACCGTTAGACCTAGAAACTTCTAACTGTACATCCAAAAAGGAGGTCCTTTGCAAATCTTCTTGGAAACCTGAAATTAGGTCATGGTGACCTATATTTTCTGATCTACGAACGAAAACAAGGTTTTTTAGCATCAGACAGTCAGCGGGGCACAAATTGAATCGATAAGGCCTAGAATCCTCCAACGTGACATTTAGGGAGGTCCTTGGCAAATCTCTTTTGAAACCTGAAATCAGGTCATGGTGACCTATATTTTGTGACCTACAGGCCGAAAACATCATTTTGAGCACCCTGAATGTCAGTTGGGGACAAATCTTATATGTGAGGCCTAGAATCTTCTAACTCAATAACTTGGGAGTTTCTAGGCAAATCTCCATCAAAACCTGAAATCAGGCCATGGTGACCTACATATGTGACCTACAGGCCGAAAAACAGGATTTTGAGCACCAAGAAAGTCAGCCTTGGCACACATTGTATTTGTTAAGCCTAGAATCTTCTAATGTAACAATCTGAGACATCCTTGGCCAGTGTCCTTGGAAAACTGAAATTAGGTCACCATGACCTATATTTTGCAAACTATCAGAAAAGATGACAGTCAGAAAGGACACACATTGTATCCATTAGGCCTAGAATCTTTTAACTTAAAATTCAGGGAGGTCCTAGTCAATTGTCCTTGGAACATGAAATTAGGTCATGGTGACCTATATTGTGTGACCTATGGGCTGAAAAATGTTTTTTGCGCACCCAGACAGACAAGGCACAAATTGTATCCATTAGCTCTAGACTCTCATCCCCCCCTCCCTATCTCTCTCTCTCTCTCTCTCTATATATATATATATATATATATATATATATATATATATATATATATATATATATACACTCGGACTTGAGCAAATAAAGAAATGGTCGCAGCAAACAGTATGATATGTTACCCGGGTGTATGCAAATAATCGAGGAAAACAAATGGCTTTCATCTGTCTTGATATAATGATACGGTCATAAAAAAATCGCGGTGGGTTCTGAACTTGTTTTTGATATATCAATCATGTCAAATATCACCCTTTTTCATGCCAGACACAAGATGAGAATATATGTATATGTTTGTGTGTCGTTGTGATTTGATTCAAACATTTGGAGTGCATTTTGTAATATTTACAAACGATATAAACAATAGAAACATAATATATATATATATATATATATATATATACATATAAACTATTTTGAAAGATTTGGTTCAAACATTTCCGGGACATGGTGAACTGTTTACAATATGTTTTATATAACATTTAAAGTTGATTGAGCATCTGAGGATATTTAATACAATCACCAAAAACAAGAGGTACTTATCTTGAGTCATAATGGTGACTCAGTTCATGTTAATTTCATCCTGATTCTTGAGCTCCGATCACTCCGGGGTATAAATTATCAGATTTGAGTTTAACATGGCATCGGCAATTACTATGAAATTAGCTATTCTACTTTCATTAATATATATTACGATACAGAAACATGCCATATGGGAACCCAGGAACTGGGCCACAAAACACCACTTCCACAAGCACACAGACAGACAAGCTCATGATTTTAGAGTGCATCTCTGTCCTTATCATGAGCCGGGCATTACTTTGCATCCAGAACAACATATTTGATCATTCACCACTATCTGCGATCGCTTATTCCTTCCATTATCGTCCTATATAGAGTAGGCGACTCTGCTATGATTCTCGACTTTGTGCTATGAGCACCAAAGATTACAGACATATTCATTATGTGATTGGTGTGTAGTTTTCTACAGGTGGCTGACTGACTGACTGAGAGTGAAGTCAGCGCTCGAGCCGCACTGGCTCCATCAGCAACGACGAAGTTTGACAGATTTAGGCGGTATACAGTTAGATATTTAAGGCGAAAATAGGAGATCCTGATAGAGTTGTAGATCGTAGTGAAAGAGGTGGGGGAAACGGGAGAACTCGGAGAAACCCACCGTCATTGGACGGGCCACTACAACCCACTCTCATGGCAGCACCTGGGATCGAACCCGGGTCGCCATCGGAGAAGGCCGAGCGTTTTACCGCCCAGCTGTCCAGGTAGCGCCACCTAAGTTATTAGAACATTATGTTTCTATGGTTAACCCCTATACCACCTTTTTTATCCCAGTTATTACTAGGCATGTTCCAAGCAAGAGCCTGTACACTCGAAGATCTCGCCCTTGCTTGTCATTCGGTTAGAATGTTAACTATTAATGGTTTGGTTATAATTTCCAGTATCCTGATCTCTTGGCTACGGTGGCTCGTATAGGACATGCACAAAATTATTTTTTATCTCGTTCCCACGCGATAATTATCTCGTTCCCACGCGTTAGTATTGCGTGGCCACGCGTTAGTATGCCATGCTAGCGCTAGCTTAAGCCCTCATTTGGACAAGAATGTCTGTGGTCTGTTTTATATCGAGCGTCGATGTAGCTTAAATTGTTTGTATGTATTTCATTGCATGTGCGTTTGTGCGGAATGCTTTGAAGAAAATTTCAGCAGTTTTCATTGCGCTGATTCAACATTTCATTGCGTTGGTTTAAATAGCCCATTTTTATTTGTTCAAGGAAAACTGTATTGAGTTTGTTTTACGGTAAGGGTGATATAAACCCTTCTGTACCAAACATATGAATTAAATTGAAACACTTGTTTGTATTTTACCTTCTAAGAAAATCAAATTCAATTATGTAATCATAGGCGGCGAAACCGGCGGGGGCCCGCGGGGGCCGAGCGCCCCCCCCCCCCCCTTAAATAAATTTTTTGGGGGGCTGAGCCCCCCCCCCCCCCCCCCCAACATAATGATGGGTATGAAAACATCCACTCTATTATTATTGGGTATTTGCACTCTCACATGTATAAATATATATATAAATATATATATACATATATATATATATATATAGAGAGAGAGAGAGAGATAGAGAGAGAGAGAGAGAGAGAGTAGAACGCCTGTATTACGGTCACCATCGGGACTGGATGAAAGTGGCCTTAATACAGGAGTGGCCGTTATGCAGGACTTGACCAGGAAAGGGGGGTTAAAATGTAACACAAACGGTTGTATATCAATAATATTAGTACAAATGTTGAGAAGCTCTTTGTATCCATCAAAGCATACTAAAAGCACGGAAGTATCAGCAGAAATATGTGAGCATTCACAGAATACACTCTTTACATCTGATTAAAGATGGTTCATGAAGGAGTAAATTGTGCGATGTTTGGCGCACTGTTTTCGTTTGATGGACGTGTTCACAAGGACATTAAAGAAAATTTAAAGGTCCACAGTTTGCCACCGGGACCTGCTAGTTGTCATTCGTTAATTAAATGACAAACACCCTGATTAAGATCCGGCTGATTCCCAAACATATACGCAGGTGGGAACACATGCCTTATAATTGTGCATACTAATGAGGCTGAGTGGGGTAGTACGATGCTGGCTATGTGTCAAACAACTCAGTCACGGCGAGTGGTTACCTTTATCTAGGCACTCATTAACAGACAGGAATATGTGAGAGTGGACACTTGTGTAATGATATTGAGGTCAGAAGTGGCCGCTCGATTTGTTTAGCCCATGTAACGGAGTCACTGCCCCTGACCGTAATTGAGGCGTTTCTCGGCCAGCGGGACCGAGAAACCTAGCCGTAATACGGAACAGAGGAGTGACCTTAATTGACAACAAAATGATTATGAAATATAACGGGCGAAAATTCGAGACCGGAAAATCTGACCGTTATAGACGTATTGACCGCTATTGAGGCGTGGTCGTTAGCAGGCGTTTTACTGTATATATATATATATATATATATATATATATATATATATATATATATATATATATATTATCTTCTGCTTGGGCACTTCGCGCCCTCTGTACTTGGAGTACCATATACACAGGGCTGCAGACTCAGGGATTTGAGGTGAAAAAAAATACTGCGAAGTTGATATTCTGCATGTGTGAAAATGAATCCATTGCCAGACAAATAACAAATAATCTCCCACCAAAAGGAGATACTGTTTTACTAAATAAGCATTGACCAATAAAATGCATCAAAATGCAGTAGTATCCATACAGTTTTTCAACATTTTCCAACCTTGGGATGGTGAGACCCCCTCCCACACCCTCCCCCGTCGGGGATTATTCCCATCAAATCCGCTCTCCCCCCCCCCCCCCGCCATTTGTGTCAGGCTACGGCCCTTATTTATAAATATATATATACATATAAATAAATAATAATATATATATAATATATATATATATATGTATATATAATATATAATAATTTTTACTAATATATATATACTAATATATATATATATATATATATATATATATATATATATATATATATATATGTATATACTATTGGGTATACTATTGGCCCCCCAAATGAAAATTTGGCTTCGCCGCCAATGGTAATACATATTATGAACATTTATTATGACAAATATTTTACCCGAACTTGCCCCCCCCCTTTACCAGCTCACACATTCTCTAAACAAACATGGCAAACGAGTGTTGAACGAGTCCCCGTTGCATCATTTCAGGTCTCAGCATATTAAGCCCGCTCTAAATTCATGCAAATAATTGACCATAGTCTTCATTTAGTGAATAGACACATGCCTTAAGGATTTAAGATGTAGGTCTTACTGTATTGTTTATCCACATTTATCTCATTCCCACGAGATAATTATCGCGTGGCCAGGAGATACTAACGCGAGGGAACGAGATAATTATCGCGGGGCCACGAGATTCTAACGCGTGGGAACGAGATACTATCTCGTGGGAACGAGATAAAAATAATTTTTTGCATATCCTATACTAGCCACCGTACTTGGCAGAGTGCCTTCTATTTTTTTATTATTATTATTCTTGTTATTATTATTATTTTCATCAACTTTTTTTAATACAAAACATACACTAAATCAAGTTTTCCACAACTATGCACTGTTTGTTCGAAATTTTATTCATATGTCATTTCGCGCTTTTAACGATCTATACAATCAAACGTTTATAAACACTGATTAGATCAAGCGGACAAAAGTCAAGAATTTGGCATCATGTAAGCAAATGACCTCTGACCCGTAAGATGCATGTGATATGTTATCAAAACTGGGACGTACCTTAAGGACAGGTCTCTCGGATTTTGGACACAGTGGACCGTATGTTCGAGAAGACTTCATTTTTGTTTGACACGTGTACCACCACCAGGTCTCATTTCAAGGTATATATCATTGTTTACCCTTTTTATGTTAAATTATCCAGTATGTTTCTCCATTCAATAATCTTTTGGATCAGTTATATCTATGCTATAATTTGCGGAAGCACCCCTGGATTCTTGTTCTGCATGTCCTTTGTGGACATGCCTGTTTTTTAACTTGTAAATAACAGAAACGATGACAAGTACTAGTATGTCAAAAGAGGACAACGAAAGGAGTATAATATATTAGTAGGAGAAACATCGTATTTCCTCCATTGGGCAGATGGGCTTATTGCTTTAAGCGATTTGGCGTTCGCGTTGTTGTTAACGCCTGTGTCCATGCATATCCGCGTTCCTGTATCAATATATTATATTATTCGTGTATTAAGCGTACAAAAAGATTTCCCTAACGCTGCCTCCTTGGTTCCGGCTCTCAAGGTCAAGTCGAAGTAGGCATCAAATGATCGTTGGCGTGATTGCACCTTGAGTTTCAATGAGTTTGATTCTCGGAAGCATAGGTAAACATGACTTTCGAGAATTGATTAATTATTGATGATCTGGACTTACAATTGCAAAATTTATTGGACCTATTGGCCAATGATTATATTCAGTCGAATGCTATCTTAGTCATATTTTAAGGCATATATCTTCGACGCGATAAGAAATAAATATTTTTTTCAATGTTTATTAAACATAGATTAAATCATTTAATTATGTACGACAGGGAATACAAAATAATTGTTGCAAAGGTATAAGGCTGGTAAAGATCCGTGGTCTTAGCGAATTTTTACCGGTCCCACTGCTTAACTTTGTTTGCATTACAATCAGTGCGGTGCGAGGCTGTGACATAAGTAGGTGAAAATTCACAGCTAAATCCTACCCTTAATAAAAACTATCATGACATTTATCTCACTGAAAAAAGCCTGGTATAGACACGTGCTTATCAGTGCAAAAGTTTACCTGTATAACATATTTACTAAAGGAATGTGACAGGGTGGATGACATACTGACCCCCTGGCCAGAATGTAGCATTTTGATGACCCACATTCACACATTTTTTTTAATAACGCTAAATACATATATCTTTTTTAACTCAAAATATAGGAAATCTACGGTGAGCAGTGCCATATGTTGCCTCCCGCTCAGTACTACTCCCTATACCTCCGCATTCAAGAGTAACTTTAAATGTTCTATTCTACTAGCCCTCCCGGTACACTTGTTAACATGTGCAAGGGTGTCGAGCTTCGTATTCTTTAGATCCTGTATACACAACTGGTTTCATTCACGCAGACAATCGTACTTTTGTTGTCTACAAAGGAGGAACATACCGCGAAGAGATAAAACCACCTTGACACCTAAGGACTCTACTTCCTTATTTATAGCACTTAATCACGGAGATTTAAATAACAGGAGCATTCAGTAGGGGCCTAAACTTCCGTAAAACCAGCAATGTAGGCACATAAATCAACATATGAGAAAAACTCATACCGGATGCTGTCAATTTAATCCGCACCTCGATTGCTCTATAGATGAGCATACATTGCATGCATCCATTGGTCTAAAAGGAACCTGAAAGAAATCATTCTCAGTCTGGTTACCAAATGGTTTAAAACAAACCTTTCAAGTAATTTCGCACATATCGAGGCATTTATGAATATTTTGATGTAAAATAGTTTTCAAAATAAAATGTATCATTTGGTGACCTACCGAACTGATAAATACATATTAAAGAATTACTTTTTTTACAATGCAAATTTTGAACAATTATCGGTCATAGCATTTACAGGATGAACTTACATGAAAAAAGTTCACTGAATATGTTAAAGAAGTCCTTTTCCATCGAGGTAGCGACACCTATCATGTCGAGCACCATAACGAAGAATATTCTTAACACTGGCGATGCTTCCATTGGAATTTTAGAGTTTCCTTTCGCAGAAACTGAGTATCTATTTATGCTTACTGTACTTCTTGATCTTAACAGTAGTGAAGCGGCTGAAAGACAAAAGCAGGCCGCACACAAAGCGGACGAGAAGAGATCGGATCGGACCAGACAGGACTGAAAATCCTGTGGAGTCCGCCACAATCTTTTCCAGTCCGGTCCGGTCAGAGAGGGGTCGCACACAGAGCGGATCGGATAGGATTTTTTAATAAGATACTCTTATATTATATTACATTATATTATATACATACATACATACAAAAATTATGGCATCTCTATCTGAGGTAATATACTTCCATTTATAAATAAACCTGGATATCTACAATCTATTCAATTTATGGTAACTTCACCTGTCATCATAAAACACCTATAAACAATGGTATTGTGCTATGACGTATTTGCTTTGTATTACATCACTCTAAATTTAGTTTTCCGTGTATAAATAGGAAACTATATTTATCTACAATACTACTGTTTTGATCATACTTTCTATCGAAATATGATCAACAGAAGTATATCTTTGGTTGTTATTTTTATATTAAATTGCAATTACACGTGAATCCTTTATGCTGTATTTAGATGATAGATGTGGTGAGCAACACTATTTTTTTAGCAAGTATTTCCCTTTATAGCTAAAAGGTACACCAAACTCCATGTGTCACCCACGTTATTTAACGTCTCTTTATTCGCCATCTTCAGATTTGTACGTCTATCATTTGATTCATAGAGCTGCTCTCATTGGTCAATGACAAAGTCCCGATCCTAGCTAGTCCTAAAACCCCCGCAAACAGAGCGGACTCAAGGGGACCGCACCGGACCACTCAGAACCAGTCCTGAAATATCAAAACATTTTGATATGGTCAGGATCGCTCAGGACTGGGTCCGGAGCGGTCCCGGACTGGCAGTCTGAGCGGATCGGACCGGATTCAAGTCCGGTCCGATCTCGTTTCGTCTCGTCCGCTTTGTGTGCGGCCTACTAAAGAAGGGGGGTCTGCAAACGCTCGTCCACCAGGTATAATGAGCGCCTCTTCATAGGTTCCCTATACAAATTACAGGTTTCATTTCTTACGGTTTTGTAGGTCAAAAGTGTGGAGCACTGGACACGTGATCACCAGCATGATTAATATTTCATCATTCTAGAGTTAAGATAGAACTAAATGAATACCATTCCTGCCAAGTCAATCTTTATTTGAAATACACAAACTTTGGTTGTTTTACTCATTGTAGTTATTTCACGCAAAAAATAAGAGTCATTTGTCTTGGAGAACACGACAACAAATTTTACAAGCATTTAATTTTGTTGTAATTTGACTACTCTTTATGGTTGTTTTATGATGTTCCAGGCCCTGTCACGTCAAGAGCCTTTTGATCCAGATTGTCTGTTCCAACAGTGAGATAGACAACATGGCCAGCAATGCACATGGGTGTAGGCGACTTGAGAATAAAGTTGCCATAATCACGGGCAGCACAAGCGGGTGAGTTACAGCCCGACATCATTAGGTAGGCCGAGCTTAAAGCAATTAAGTGTAGACAAAGAGGACATATCAGGGGGGAGGGAGGGGTGGACGGAAAGGGATGTATTTGGTAGAAAGAGAAGGGGGTAGACGGTAAGGGATGTACTTGGTAGACAGAGAAGGGGGTAGACGGTAAGGGAAAAACTTGGTAGACAGAGAAGAGGGGTAGACGGTAAGGTATGTACTTGGTAGACAGAGGAGGGGTAGCCGGAAAGGGATGTACTTGGTAGACAGAGAAGGGATAGCCGGGAAGGGAAAAACTTGGTAGACAGAGAAGGGGGTAGACGGCAAGGGATGTACTTGGTAGACAGAGAAGGGGGTAGACGGAAAGGGATATACTTTGTAGATAGAGAAGGGGGTAGACTGTGAGGGATGTACTTGGTAGACAGAGAAGCGGGTAGACGGTAAGGGATGTAATTAGTAGACAGAGAAGGGAGTAGACGGTAAGGGATGTACTTGGTAGACAGAGAAGGGGGTAGACGGTAAGGGATGTACTTGGTAGACAGAGAAGGGGGTAGACGGTAAGGGATGTTTTTGGTAGACAGAGAAGGGATAGCATGGAAGGGAAAAACTTGGTAGACAGAGGAGGGGTAGACGGTAAGGGATGTATTTGGGAGACAAAGAAGGGGTAGACGGTAAGGTATGTACTTGGTAGACAAAGAAGGGGGAACACGGTAAGGGATGTACTTGGTAGACAGAGGAGGGGTAGCCGGAAAGGGAAGTACTTGATAGACAGAGGAGGGGGTAGACGGTAATGGATGTGCTTGGTAGACAGAGAAGGGGGTAGACGGTAAGGGATGTGCTTGGTAGACAGGGGAGGGGTAGCGGGAAAGGGAAGAACTTGGTAGACAGAGGAGGGATAGCCGGGAAGGGAAAGGACTTGGTAGACAAAGAAGGGGTAGACGGTAAGGGATGTATCTGGTAGACAGAGAAGGGGGTAGACGGTAAGGCCTGTACTTGGTAGACAGAGAAGCAGGTAGACGGTAAGGGATGTACTTGGTGTACATAGGAGGGGTAGCCGGAAAGGGAAGTACTTGATAGACAGAGAAGGGGGTAGACGGAAAGGGATGTACTTGGTAGACAGAGAAGCGGGTAGACGGTAAGGGATGTACTTGGTAGACAGAGAAGGGGGTAGACGGTAAGAGATGTACTTGGTAGACAGAGGAGGGGTAGCCGGAAAGGGAAGTACTTGATAGACAGAGGAGGGGGTAGACGGTAATGGATGTGCTTGGTAGACAGAGAAGGGGGTAGACGGTAAGGGATGTACTTGGGAGACAGGGGAGGGGTAGCCAGAAAGGGAAGAACTTGGTAGACAGTGGAGGGATAGCCGGGAAGGGAAGGACTTGGTAGACAGAGAAGGGGTAGACGGTAAGGGATGTATCTGGTAGACAGAGAAGGGGGTAGAAGGTAAGGGATGTACTTGGTAGACAGAGAAGCGGGTAGACGGTAAGGGATGTACTTGGTTTACATAGGAGGGGTAGCCGGAAAGGGAAGTACTTGATAGACAGAGAAAGGGGTAGACGGAAAGGGATGTACTTGGTAGACAGAGAAGCGGGTAGACGGTAAGGGATGTACTTGGTAGACAGAGAAGGGGGTAGACGGTAAGAGATGTACTTGGTAGACAGAGAAGCGGGTAGACGGTAAGGGATGTACTTGGTAGACAGAGGAGGGGGAGCCGGAAAGGGAAGTATTTGATAGACAGAGAAGGGGGTAGACGGTAAGGGATGTACTTGGTAGATGGAGAAGGGATAGCCGGGAAGGGGAGACAATGATAGGCAGAGAAGGGGTAGACGGTAAGGGATGTATTTGGTAGACAGAGAAGGGATAGCATGGAAGGGAAAAACTTGGTAGACAGAGAAGGGGTAGACGGTAAGGGATGTTTTTGGTAGACAGAGAAGGGATAGCATGGAAGGGAAAAACTTGGTAGACAGAGGAGGGGTAGACGGTAAGGGATGTATTTGGTAGACAGAGGAGGGGTAGCATGGAAGGGAAAAACTTGGTAGACAGAGAAGGGGGTAGACGGTAAGGGATGTTTTTGGTAGACAGAGAAGGGATAGCATGGAAGGGAAAAACTTGGTAGACAGAGAAGGGGTAGACGGTAAGGGATGTATTTGGGAGACAAAGAAGGGGTAGACGGTAAGGTATGTACTTGGTAGACAAAGAAGGGGGTACACGGTAAGGGATGTACTTGGTAGACAGAGGAGGGGTAGCCGGAAAGGGAAGTACTTGATAGACAGAGGAGGGGGTAGACGGTAATGGATGTGCTTGGTAGACAGAGAAGGGGGTAGACGGTAAGGAATGTGCTTGGTAGACAGGGGAGGGGTAGCCGGAAAGGGAAGAACTTGGTAGACAGAGGAGGGATAGCCGGGAAGGGAAGGACTTGGTAGACAAAGAAGGGGTAGACGGTAAGGGATGTATCTGGTAGACAGAGAAGGGGGTAGACGGTAAGGGATGTACTTGGTAGACAGAGAAGCAGGTAGACGGTAAGGGATGTACTTGGTGTACATAGGAGGGGTAGCCGGAAAGGGAAGTACTTGATAGACAGAGAAGGGGGTAGACGGAAAGGGATGTACTTGGTAGACAGAGAAGCGGGTAGACGGTAAGGGATGTACTTGGTAGACAGAGAAGGGGGTAGACGGTAAGAGATGTACTTGGTAGACAGAGGAGGGGTAGCCGGAAAGGGAAGTACTTGATAGACAGAGGAGGGGGTAGACGGTAATGGATGTGCTTGGTAGACAGAGAAGGGGGTAGACGGTAAGGGATGTACTTGGGAGACAGGGGAGGGGTAGCCGGAAAGGGAAGAACTTGGTAGACAGAGGAGGGATAGCCGGGAAGGGAAGGATTTGGTAGACAGAGAAGGGGTAGACGGTAAGGGATGTATCTGGTAGACAGAGAAGGGGGTAGACGGTAAGGGATGTACTTGGTAGACAGAGAAGCGGGTAGACGGTAAGGGATGTACTTGGTTTACATAGGAGGGGTAGCCGGAAAGGGAAGTACTTGATAGACAGAGAAGGGGGTAGACGGAAAGGGATGTACTTGGTAGACAGAGAAGCGGGTAGACGGTAAGGGATGTACTTGGTAGACAGAGGAGGGGGAGCCGGAAAGGGAAGTACTTGATAGACAGGGAAGGGGGTAGACGGTAAGGGATGTACTTGGTAGACAGAGAAAGGGGTAGACGGTAAGGGATGTACTTGGTAGATGGAGAAGGGATAGCTGGGAAGGGGAGACAATGATAGACAGAGAAGGGGTAGACGGTAAGGGATTATTTGGTAGACTGAGGAGGGGTAGCCGGAAAGGGATTTACTTGGTAGACAGTAGAGGAGTAGAAGGTAAGGGATGGAATCGGTAGACAGAGGTGGGGTAGCTGGTAACGAATGAGTTTGGTAGACAGAGGAGGAGTAGCCGGTAAGTTGGAGGGGACTGATGTTCAGATAGAGAGTTTTCAAAATCGATAAAGAATTAGGCATTTTGACAGACAAAGGGCCAAAGGGAAAGACCGATCAAAAGATATCGGCTGCAGGGCAAAGGGGAGAAAATGGCATATATTAAAACATAAAGAGAGAGAAAGGTATAGAGAGAGAGACAGAGAGAGAGAGAAAGGACGCAAACAGGAAAATGGGGGAAGAGGCGCATGGCAGAGGTAAGGGTATAAACGGAAGTGGAATAAGGTTAAAGGAGCGTTAACTGAAACCCCCTTGCGGAAATATAAAGATATAAATAGAGAAACATAAAGGAGGGTAAAAGAATCAGAGAAAGAGAGATACAAACGGGAAATGATGAATAGACACGGAAACAGGGAGATTATAAAGGGCTAAGAGTAAGAAACAGATGGATGTGGAGGGGGGAGCGGTTGATGTAAGGAGAGGTAGAAATACGAAAAGGGGGGAGACAGTCGGGTGATTAAAATTCGAGAAGGAAGGAAGAAGGGAGAGTCAGGAAGACAGACCAAAGAATGGGTTGGAGTAGAAGACAGAGATGGACAAAATGAACCAGATGAGGTTGACGCAGCTAAAAATGTAGGTGCCAAAAATGTAGGTGCGTAGAGGAAAAAAGCGTTATACAGAGAAAGAGAACGAGTGAAAGAATGGGAGGGGTTCTGGATGGATGCAGGGAAAGACAGAAAGCTCTAGAGGGCGCTGTTATTCGATTTGGTAAGCATTCGGTCGCTTTTCATAAAAATGGCACTACTGGCAAAATTTTTCACATCTTCTCGATTCATTTAAACAGAAGTAGCTTTTTTTATGTAAACTTGATGTTTCATGGATAATAAACTACCTTTCAATCTTTTATCTACAAATGAGGTCTTGTTATAGTTTAAAATTAAGTGGGTGTTATAAGACAATTGGCATGTTTGCCCAACAAGTTTGTTTTTTTCGGGCACCTGGAACGTCCCCCTACATTAAGAAATATTTATATTTTAATTTTCATTACCGATTTACTGTTTTCGATCTCCAGCTGCTTGGACATTTATTTCATATCAAAATCTTCTTTTTACTTTGAGGTTTTTAAATGTATAGCAAAACAAATTCCTAGATAGTATGTTATACCTTTTTATTCATTAGAAGTTTAATTAATCATTAAACATGATACGAAGGTGAATTCTCCCTTCAGCACTGATTTATGAAACAAAAAGCTGAAGAACAACCAATTTTGGCCTTATATATCTTTGGTTTATTCATTTTAGCACCAAAAGTGTTTTTTGGAAAGTTTTTTAATTTTGTTGTAATGACCCCGTCTTTGACTATAAAAAGAACCAGGTGTACATATTGAGAGAAACAATGTTGCGTTTTAGCCAGATATTAATTGGTGACCATTTACTGACAAGTTCGTTCATTATTGAGTTTTAAAGAAAGGTTTGTTCGTTTGAACGTTTTAGTAGAAGCGTAAATACTGTGAATCTCCCAGGGAAAAACATCACCGAATAAGCTCATTCATTCTTGCAGTAAATGCAGATGGCACTCACAGAGCAAAATAATGTTTGCGTTAACTGAAATACACAATCTAATGTTAGAATTAGTAGGAGAGTTCCCTTTGTTTAGATGTTCCTTAAATGAAGTTAGGTCATTCATAAACACAAACACATTTAAATCACCTTAGGATAGGGCTAGCAATGGCTCGAAGAATGGCACAAGAGGGCGCTGCTGTCATGATATGTAGTCGGAAACGGGCCAACGTTGAGAGTGCCCTCGCGGAACTCCGCAGTGAGGGCCTGAACGTGTCGGGAATGGTCTGTCATGCCGCAAACAAGATTGACCGCAAAAGACTCATAGAACGGGTAAGCAAGTGATGTAATTTTACCAATCATTTCTGATGAAAAATTGCTGAGCGTACCTTAATACATATAAAAAGACAGTATTCATATATAAAAAACTTTTCAGCTTTAAATCTAGGTAGGTAAAATTCAATATTCATATGTTTGAATCATTTTTACACTAAAAAAGTGCCCTACAGACGAATATTTTTACTCTCTATGCCTAACACAATCTATTTTACAAATATTTATATGAATTCTTTCAACTTACTCTTTCAAGTAGTCAAATTAGTTTCTTAAATATACGGGATACAAAAATTCAGAAGAAAAGATGAATTTCAAATTCTTATTATGGTTAACCCTGTCTCTAGGAAAGTCCAACAGGATGTTACCGAGGAGAAACAATTTTTTTTTCGTGCAAATTTTGTATGTGATAATATACCTCAAGTAAAGTTTAATATTTGAACGTGTTAGTTTTTGTCAAGTATAGCGTATCCTTCATGGTTTATTTTAAGAATCACATTATATTCTATTATAGACGCTGAAGGAATTTGGTGGCATAGACATTATGGTTGCAAATGCCGCGGTAAACCCGCACGTGGGCCCCATGATGGATGTATGTATTAGTATATATACGAAAAATATATTACCTGTATATTATATGTTTTGCCAAACATTGTCTAAAACAAACCTCGTTTTTACGGAAATATATATTGATATTTACGGTAATCTTACTTTTGCTTCTCGGCACCACCTCCCATTTAGAATAAACCGTCGCTTAAAACATATTTTAGGTCGATGCGGTGAAAATACTTGTATAACGATTGTCACCCTTGTCACTCTGTATGAAAGCGTACTCAGGATTTATCCCTTGTGAATGTCTTACACACGTTATGTGTTTCAATGAAAGAACACAAGATGGCGCTGAAAGAATGAAGCAATATTAACAATGTAGATATACCAGTTCCTAAAATATTAACCCAAGAAAGTAATATGACCAATACATCGTTATTCACAATTAAACCATCATTCCATCCGCAACTAACGTCGACTTGCCGTCAAACGATTGGTGGCTACGCAAGGTGCCGTTTTGATGCTGTTCGTTACTTTGTGTTCATATATCTCATAAATAGCTTTTTTATATTCTTCACATGTGCATACATAAACGTTTTAAACCGATTATGCAAAAAGGCAATAGATTTAATTGGATTTGAAAGAAAACGACCAATCATCGACTTATTCGATTAATTGGCACACCACTTATTAGGTACACACCATAAAAAAATATCCGGACTAAATTGGACAAGTAGTTATTGCATCTGAGCCAAACGAAGTGTCTGGTGTTATTATAATTTATTTAAAATGTTTTCCTTTTTTTCATACAGATTGATGAGAGCAAATGGGACAAGGTGAGTAATGTCTATGATTTGCTTTAACCTCTGGTCCATATCGTAAACATGCAAATGGGTTCTCATATGCAAAAAGGCAGAAGACATTAATAACATAGCCCTTGTGTTGTCAAATAAAACACGGACGGTATACAAGCATTTTATATTTGTTTTTCATATAATAAATCATAAAATTATATATGACAGCATAACCATTGTTAATTTTTCGTTTATTTCATTATATTTAGCGAAAATGTTAAAACGACCCTTCATAAATAGGAGTTTTACTAAATACATCTTAGGTTACTGTTTCCATTTGTAAGGCCATAAAAGGTATGGTTCTCAGGCACCGTCCGCGTCAATTTTAACCCCCCACATCAAACGTTTTTATTTTGATTTTCTTCTTATATAAAATAATACAATTTCGATCAAATTCCCTTTGTTATGTAGTGCTTTTACCTGTTTAGCAAGGAGAATCCTGTCATTTTCATGCTTTTCTCTTATCATATGATATTTTTATCGAAACATACAAAAAAAAGTAAAAAATAAAATACCGCCCGCCCGCAATGATTTCTGAAAAAAGTGCCTGAGAACCATACCCTTTAATTTTTTTTCCTAAATATTTTTCTTTTTTTTTTCTTTTATATTTCATGTTTGAATAGCCACTTGGTGTCTCTTTTGCAGATATTTGATGTAAATCTTAAAGCCGTATTTTTCTTTTGCAAAGAGGTGTATCCTTATATGAAGGAACGAGGGCAAGTAAACATACATATTTTGGAAATAATTCCTTAAATCAAAGAAACAACCGAGTCACGTAACATATTTCCAAAGCAAGACTCCTATTAATGATTTTTGGATATTAAGCAAATAATGATTGTTGATGTGAAGATAATTAAGCTTTCAATGTTAAACACATTTACTACAATTGACGATTAAAATAAAAAATTATAATATTATTATTGAGGATGGATCCCTAGATAAAATTCCTTCATTTTAAATCATCCCTATTTACCCTAATTGTACTAGACCAATTGAAATATCCAATAGTTTAAGCCTTCTACTGTGTTTTTTCTCTCTTATGTAGTTTTCATCTTTTTTATAGAATTTATTATTATTATCATTTTTAGATGTTAAAATGTCAGTAGCGGTCCCCGGTGACATCCATCACGTGTGGATTCCCCCCCCCCTCCATTAGCGGTCCCCGGTGTCATCCATCACATGTTGAATCCCCCCCCCCCCCCCCTCCGTTATTCGACGGCCGCAACCATGTTGAGATTAAAAAAAAAACATATGCGATCTAGTCACCATATTCCATTCCTCAGGACCTTATTTAGTTTTCTTCTTCGACTGCCTTTGTTGCCCAATTATTTATCTGTAATCCTGGACCTAAGCCTGAAGCCTGCGCTGTTTACCATCAATTCAATTGTTGATTGTAACGTTTGGTTCCAGTGGCGGGTCTATTATCATGACATCTTCGGCGGGGGCGTACAAGCCTGCCGAGTATGACGTAGGTGTACATTTGTGAATTAACGAAATCGTATGAACATGAGATAAATGTAAGTCTACATTTTCGGATTTGAAGGATCTTGTTTCTTCTTAAGCATCGTAAAAATCGAAACTGGAATGATATATGCAATTTTTCTCGGAAAATATATAATTTATTCCAAAAACGATTGATATCTCCCAACCCCCTTGCAAAAGTTATTGTTTTGATTTTCAGTAGAATTTTGCCGATTTTAGCTCAAGTCACTTGAATATTTCTTTCAAGATAATAAAATAAAAGAGTTTAGATAAAAATTTGTTTTGTTACCTGTTTAGTAAAATAGTTCGGTTATTACCATGTTGTTCCCTGATATGGAAATTTGTTATCGAAATGTATATTAAAAGGTATAAAATCACCCTCCCTCACTGATTTCTGAATGTCACCGAGACATTAACCTTGCTGTGGTCTAAGTGTTTTCTTCTGTTTTGTTACAGAAAATAGGACCATACCTTGTAAGTAAAGCTGCCCATTTCAGCCTAGTCAAGGCATTGTCACCTCAGCTGGCAAGGAGCAACATCAGAGTGAACTGCATAGCGCCAGGTGTTTTCAAAACTAAATTTGGAGGTGTTGTAAGTATAACATTTTCAAGGACTCGACAAGTGATAAATTAGCATTTATATTACGAAACATCAAAAGGTATCGGTTTGTATGATTGGTACGTACAGTGATATTCTGACATATCAAGTACATTGCTTTATGTGGTAATTATTATGGTCTTCCTGCACAATGAGCAATAAAGTTCTTAAGAACAAACGATGGTTAATGTGAAGAGAAAATATCACGCTGGTAAGCTGAGCGTCATGAACCGTTGGTCACCTGTTACGAATTTGTTGAACGCAAGGCCTACCAGTTCCTGCTTCGGTTGTGCAACAGTGACTAACAGAACGTGCCATTGCCCTGAATGAAAGCGATTAAATTGATAAACGCCTTCTGCACTCGGAACACCTTGGGAAAATTAGCTGGTTTCTAGCATCGGATGTATATATAGGGAAAGTATTTCGGTCAAGGCCAGATCAATTTCACGCCTGTTGTGCGCGGTATAACGTGGTTATAACCGTAGCAGCTCCGGGGATGAACGTGCGACGAACGTCACGAGAACGCGGGCTTCGATTTCATCACGTTCATTCCCGACACTGCTACGTTCACGCTTGCCGTGGCCTGACCGTGAGACACAGTAGGAAGATGTGGAAAGTGAGACCTAGGCTTAAGGCAGCGCTACGGATTCTCACGATCGGCCAGTACCCCCGCGAACCGACAAGTGCGTACCCCGGCGCTGATGGTGAGATCCATGACAGTGTGACCCAGGCTTAAGGTCACGTTTAACTGTTCTAACTGCTAGGGGCTCTCTGGTCATTTTATTTAAAACCTAGGTCTCACCACGTTCTGTCTACGGTGCTCCGCGTTCTTGAAAGTCGTTGTAGGACTTGGTAGAACTTTATAAGCCTAGGTCACACTTTCACTCAGGACCTCGACGGAGGGTCCCAGATCGACTGTTAACGGTCTATCCGTGGGAAACGCGCATTTTTTCGATCGCAACCAAGATATCAGTGAACCTTCTCACAGTTTGAGTACACCGACCATGTTGTTGTGACGGATTCCAACGGTCGGCTTTGATACGGTTTCACTGCGGCAAGAGGGAGAGACTTCTACGGTAAGCCACGGACAATATACGGATCATGGCGGAGGGAGTACGAGTTCCCAAGTGTCTGGGCGGTCTGAGTGGGGAGCTTCATAGAAGCCGTACGGATTCTCACGATCGGCCAGGCACAACTGGTCGTGTCGCAACGCTCTCGCACACCGGCCTGTCCGTACTCCGGTGCTGACCATTAACCAGATGGGACCCAGACCAACGACGTATGCATGTACGGAAGTAGTAGGGACATGCACTAAAAAGCACGAAGGCGTTACGGCCAATGGCGGTAGCGCCGCGATCTATTCACAGACTTTCTCAATCGTGCTGATCCGTGACAGCACAACAGAAGTTTTGTACATTTCACTTATCTCACCACGGATGGGCCGCTAAGAACCATCCCTGGTGATCCGTTGATAATCCTTAGTGAACCGCAGGGAATCGTTGAGAGTTCATAGCTTTGACCATCGTCATCTGCCTTGATCCCTTATGACTGTTCTTGGTCAGCCAAACTCCACGGAAGTTTTGAAATGTTTAAAACTTTCGTGGTGCTGGGGCGGATGATCACGGATGATCTTGCCGTAGTCAAACCGTATCAAAGCCTTGCCGACGCCTTCGCAGACCGTTGCAATCCGTCACAGCAGCACGGTCGCCGTACTCAAACCGTGAGAAGCTTCCCTGATATCATTACTGCGATCGAAAAAAATGCGCGTTTCCCGCCCACGGACCTAAGCACGGACTTTCTCTGATTGGCCTTTAGGACGATCCCTAGTGATCCATCATTAATCTCTGGTGAGCAGCCTGATCCAGTGGCATTGTCTACCATCATCTTCTATAAGCTTTGGTGATTGGTCAAACAAGTTTTGAAATGTTCAGAATAGACTGTGGTGTTACCGTTGGCACCATGATAATTCCTTCATCCCCCCCCCCCCCCCCATTCCGTACGTGAGCGTTCATCGAAGATCGTGGTCTTCCCTGGTCGATCGTACGTGCAGTTTTTTTTTTTTGCAGGAATGCAGGAATATTCCACTACGTCCATTCGCAATGTGGGGTTCCATCCTACCCCAAACATAAACACGCACCTGTAAAATGAATGCGATACAAAAATCTTGTATGTAATCGATTATCCATTATTTCTCAATCCGAGATTATCCGTCTTTGTCCGTAGCTTTATCAATGCCAGTGCAACTTTTGCTGAGATATTCGAACAGGCTTCAGCCAAATCGACAGTGTTTAGTAGAGTCAATTGAAACTTTTTCAGACTGAATCGATGTATAGTCACCTTGTTCATTTGTTGTTTATGCCACCTATTCTGATGAAAAAATAAATGCACGTCTACCTATTTTGCGATTGTAGTCATGGAAAGATGGGGCAGAGGAAGTTACTTTGCACGGAGTTCCAATGAAAAGGTATTTCATCTGGTTTTCTCACATATTCCTTGTGTTATGTTGAAGATAAAATCCTTAGGCAGCTGTCATACACTAGAGTCGTTCAAGATCCCTTTCGTGTTAATAGGTTTTGTTTAGCAAATGGTTCGGGTCTCAGCACCAGGGCTGTCACAGAACCAAGAATCAGATCAATGAGCGTGGGGTGTTACGGATTTAAAATTTTGAGTTTGATGCACAATGCGATACCAAGATGCCATTGGTCTGATCACAATCTTTACTCTGCGTTAGCCCTGGCGCTGAAACACGGAGATTCTTGCTATTCTTAGCAGCTGTTAATTCAACGCAGACTGCAGTGTATAACCGCGGCGTGAGGTTTGTGTGCTGAAGAGTATTGTTGCTTGCCGGAAATCTTCGATCTCGGCAAGCATGTCGGTCAGTTGCGAATGTCTGTTTGTGTGTTTGTGTGTTTGTCAATACTCTCCTGGCCTCAATTTTGTAGCAATCGATCTGAAACTTACAGGGTTTATTGAAAGTCAAAAGTCCTGGAAGACTATTGTTTTTGGTCTGCATAGGTCAAAGGTCAAGGTCATCAAAAAACGTCGAAATTTTATTTTCATCATAACTTTGTTAATATCTTCACAAATCTAGGCTCATTTTCTTTCTCTGCTCATTTTTTTTCCTCTGCGTCTTCTCCATAATATGGTCTTGTCATGTTTTCTCAACTTTGTGTCACTCTGTCAGTATGCCTGTCTGTCTCTGTCTGTCAGTTAACCCTAATTTCGCCTTCCTGCTAGTGCCTGTGTCTTACATAGAGCATTCTTTAGGCCACAGTTTTGCAAGAATCCTTTTGAAACTGGTGAATTTTATGTCTTATACTAATATCTCAAAATTGATTTTGCATTTTTGGGATATGGCCGCTAGGGGGCGATGCACACGAACTTCGTCAACATATCATTTTTTGACAATATCTCCGAAACTATAAACCTGAATTACATAAACTATAGCTTTTTTTCTTCCTCTGAGTCTTTTCCATAACTTGGTCAAGTCATCTGGTTTCAGCTTTGTGTCACTCTGTCAGTGTATCTGTCTATCTGTCAGTTGTCCTCGATTTCACCTTCTTGCTAGTTCTTGCGTCTTACATATAGCATTCTACAGGCCACAGTTCTGCAGGAATCCATTTGAAACTGGTGAGTTTTATGTCTTACATAAATATCTCAAAAGCGATTTTTCATTTTCGGGATATGGCCGCTAGGGAGCGCTGCACTCGAACTTCATCCCCGTATCTTTTATTTGACAATATCCTGAAACTATAAACCTGAATTACAAAAACTATAGCTTAATTTCTTCCTGTGAGTCTTCTTCATAACCTTAACAAGTCATCTGGTCTCAGCTTTGTGTTACTTTGTCAGTTTGTTTGTCAGTTATCCTAAATTTCGCCTTCTTGCTAGTTCATGTGTCATATATAGCATTTTACAGGCCACAATTTTGCAAGAATTCTTTTGAAGGTGGTGAATCTTATGTCTTACACTAATATCTCAGAATAGATTTTTCATTTTCGGGATATGGCCACTAGGGGGCGCTGCACTCGAACTTCATCCCCCGTATAATTTTTTGACGATATCTCTGAAACTATAAACCTGAATTACCTAAACTATAGCTTAATTTTTCCTCTTTGTCTTCTTCATAACATAGTCTAGCCTTCTTGTCTCAACTTTGTGCCCCTTTGTCAGTATGTCTATCAGTTGTCTCAATTTCGCCTTATTGCTGGTTCTTGTGTCCTACAAATAGCATTCCACAGGCCACAGTTTTGCAGGAATCCTTTTGAAACTGATACATCTTATGTCATACACTTATATCTCGAAGGTGATTTTCATTTTTTGGAAAATAACTGCTAGAGGGCGCAGCTCTTGCCTCTATTTTAATAGCATTCTACAAGCCACAGTCTGCCAGGAATCACTTTGCAACTTTCACCTATCGCCTAGAACGATTCCTTGAAGCTTTAGTGTATTTTTAAATAGGTAAAAGTTCAAGGTCAAAGTTATGAAAACGCGTAAAATTTTTATTTCCATAGTAACTTTGTCAATATTGGTCCAATCTTTATGGTTAATCAAACTATGGCTAATTTCCTTCCTCTTTGTCTTCTTTATGACATGTTCTGTTTAACTGTACTCCAATCTGGGTCAGAGTTTTTCCGGCAAGCGCGTGACCTCTGTTCGCCTTGTTTCAATGTGAACTAAACGGAATACTATTTTATCCGCCCGAAATGTTCGCTTAAAAATATAACGATGACAATACATGTACATTGATATATTAAACAATATGATACATTTAATTCTGATACTGCAAAAATAATATGTTTTTATCTATTGTTCAAATTTCTTTCATCTGTAAACAAAAAGATGCACAGATATTGCATGTTAATTCATACAGTCTTTAAAGGTAGCCCCCTCCACCAAAACAACCATAATATATTTGTAATAATTTTATTGGTACAGAGTTATATGTATGACATATAAATCCAAGGTTAATTACCCATTGCCTACTAAGGCATCGTTTTTTTTTTCAATCAGTAAATTATCGGAATATGATTTCTACCAGTCTCGTGAGCAAAACTAAAAATCAGTCTCTCTCTCTCTCTCTCTCTCTCTCTCTCTCTCTCTCTCTCTCTCTCTCTCTCTTAATTACATTCACATTGTTATAATTTAACCCCCGCAATTCATTAAAGGTGCCCATTCACCTACTTTTTAAAAAGAATTTTTGTGATTTTTGGCATCCTCTGTGTAAATTTTTTTTGATCTAAGGGTCATTTTGGTTGTGAGAGGTTTTTATATGTCGTTCTTGAAGAATATATGAACATGCTTATCAACAACATATTTGTAAACAAAGCAATGTTGACAATTGGGAAAAACATGTAACCTATTGTAGTATGTTGCATATATGCGAAGGTACAAAGGTCACTTGTTGCAAAACGCCTTTTGCAAAGCTCAGGCATATCTAACTTGCTGCCAGGTGCCTTTTTTGAATGTGTTATGATTATTTTGGCGGGCCGGCAAATATTATAGACACGTTGATATAAACGAAACCAGCAGTCTGTGTGCGGTGATATCCCCGTTTTCTGACCTATTTTAAAAAAAAATGAATCAAAGGATTACCTTTAGTTTATAAATCTCATATAGGTGATTGGGTCCCTTTAAGGTGCACAGGCACCTAAGAGTTATTCCTCGCCAGCTACAACAACTTCACTATTTGTACCATTGATTTATTGCAGGACGGGCGAGGTTTCTGAGTGTGCCAGCGCTGTGGCGTTTCTTGCCTCGGACGATGCCAGCTTTATCACAGGGGAGACGCTGACTGTGGCAGGATCGGCCATCCATCTTTAAACCAAACCCTGAATCATATTACAACAGAAATGAGAAAGCACAAGAAGTAGGACTTATAAATCTAGTCATGCATCGCCGATGTGGCCAAATGTGGCCAAAAATATTTAAAATATAGTTAAAAATTATCCTTTTATGGATACAAATCTGATGCGCCTATAGGCCCGTAGAATGTGTAAACACAAATCGCATTTAAACGGTATTGTGCATATAGGGTTATGCAAAAATTCAGCTTTTTATATTCGGCTAAAAAGAGTTCTTAAACATATTAAATTATATAACATTATATATATTAAATTAATTAACAAAATTTTCATCACTTTGTATATCCAGTGTGACCCATGTTTGATTGTACATATAAAGGAAATGGCAAGACTTTTCTTTAACAAAGCTTTAATTAAAATTTGGTCTTCAAAAATATATAAGATATATATAAGAACTTCCCAGGGTCTACAATGCCCAAGGCTTTCAGTGTTTTTTTTTTATTATTATTCTGGCACTGTTGACTTCCGATATGAAGTAATCGAATTTTCCGATAACATAGTTGAAACAATTTGTGTATCAATTTTAGTGGTGGGCCGATCATCGAGTTTTTTCGAAAGTCAGTTGGTTTGCTTCAACTTTCAAGCGCTCGATTACGAAAGGCAACTATCGATTACAACATATACTCATAATTGTTTTTACCAGAATGTCTTTAAGTTATAGGCAAAAATTACTCTTCCATTTTTTACAACATTCCGCGCTTCATAAAATGAGTCTGTGTTCCCAAATAACCTCCGTATAAAACTGAGGATGACACGATAGATGAGAGAACGGAGGACTTATTAAACCTCTGTGAACTTGCAGGGAGCTGCAGAGTTAGCGGAGAGTTTTCTAACCAGATGTTCATTGCAAAATATGGGCGATATGGCGTAAAAATGCTCCATAATGCTCCAGGTCTATGCCAATTTTGCAAGATTCTCTAAGAAATAATCTCCTAAACTGATGTCAGGTGCCGCGTGAGTAATTATATTTTTAGCTTTCAATTACTTATTTTTTTTTTATTTTTACCAAAAATTATATTGGTCTGTAATTTTTCTGGCAGGCCTGTGAAACCAGCATGCATGTCGGCAGTCATCATAAATGTTATAAAATGAAAGTTCTGGTAGTGAAGGTAAAATGATACGCGGGAGTATTCATGAGGGCCAGCAAGTAGATGTCCTGGACTGTGATTTAATTCTTGATTACTATAATTCATTAAAATGAAACTTTGAATAGCAGATCTTAGTGATAAAAGGAACAGATAAAAAAGGAAAAAACTTCTTTTCGTCCGGAAGAATTACTAAGGCATGTGGGCTGGGTTAAGAGAGTACAGTTTCACAGATAATTGCACATTTCTTTATATTGGTCTGAACCGATTAATAATCGATCATCGATCGGTTTGCCCAAACCGATGATTGATTATGAAAAAGGAACCGACTCCCAACACTAATCAATTTGTGAAAACATATGCAGCGCTTCAAAGGTTATGGACTTAAGAAAATCTCAATATTTCCATAGATCAGACCTTGAAGATCAAGATCACAGTCAACAGTTTTCGAACTCGACTAAGAAGTTATTCTGTTAATAAAAATCACATATTTGATCTTGTAATCGAATTCATCTCGAATTTATTAGACAACGTATTATCCAAAATCGAAACTCATTCTGATTTTCAGATCACCAATCCAGCCTTTCTGGAGATATTTAATGTTTTATATGATACTGGCCAAATGTAGACACGTTCAGGTTATAGTGACTTATGTACGTTACGTGTGCGTCATTCATCACCTGTGTTACAGTCTGTTTCATCTCCTCGTGTCCACCTGCTTTTTTTTTAGTAAATTTTCTTTAAAATTTATATAATTTCAATAATTTTCTAGAAAACTACGTATGGAAGTTACAAACTAATTTGGCAATTATGAATTTTACAATTAATCCAAGTTTATGTTTCAGAACTTATTAGTTTCTTTACAATGATCTAGTAGATATGTTGTGTCCCTGCATGAGTAGCCATCTTTGTTTTAGCTGGTTATATTTTTAGAGTGTTTACATAACTTCATCCAATAAGCAGCTGCCGATTGAGGATGCTATTGCATGTGACAAATGACCTCGACTGCCAAAAGTGGTTCTGATATGTTGTAAAATGTAGACCGCTCTCTCACATATTTGATCTTGTAATCGAATTCATCTCGAATTTATTAGACAACGTATTATCCAAAATCGAAACTCATTCTGATTTTCAGATCACCAATCCAGCCTTTCTGGAGATATTTAATGTTTTATATGATACTGGCCAAATGTAGACACGTTCAGGTTATAGTGACTCTCCTAGTTAAGATCATGGCCTCTTTTTAAATATGATTCGTCCGCTGACCAAGTTGATAAAAATCATGAGGATTCCTATGTATGTACTTATGTACGTTACGTGTGCGTCATTCATCACCTGTGTTACAGTCTGTTTCATCTCCTCGTGTCCACCTGCTTTTTTTAGTTAATTTTCTTTAAAATTTATATAATTTCAATAATTTTCTAGAAAACTACGTATGGAAGTTACAAACTAATTTGGCAATTATGAATTTTACAATTAATCCAAGTTTATGTTTCAGAACTTATTAGTTTCTTTACAATGATCTAGTAGATATGTTGTGTCCCTGCATGAGTAGCCATCTTTGTTTTAGCTGGTTATATTTTTAGAGTGTTTACATAACTTCATCCAATAAGCAGCTGCCGATTGAGGATGCTATTTCATGTGACAAATGACCTCGACTGCCAAAAGTGGTTCTGATATGTTGTAATATGTAGACTGCTCTCTCACATTTTCAAACAATTCTGTTTCTCAAATAAATTGTAAGGTAGGTATTTGTTTACCTTGATGAAAATTAGACCCTCCAATCCTCTATTCTTCAGTATAATTGTTTCCCTTGAGAGGTAACTAATAAAAAATATGCATAGAAAAAAACAGGTAGACATGGGGGGATGATCGGACTATAGGCCATACAAACACATTTTTCTAAGGAAGGCTTCTCCCAGTTATGGATCCTCTTATATTTAAATATTAACAAGGTCTTTTTCAATGTTGATAATTTGTGCTATAGCACAGTTTCCCTAAAATAAATCTGAAAGATATGGCAAATAGACTACATATTTCGCTGATCATATACAACATTTCACAAATTGAAGCAATTTGTATTTTGCATTTGCAAGTTCAAGTATTCTATCTCGACCTGGATTGAAGAATTTTTTGGTATACTGGCACCTGATTTTATATTTTGTTCCCAGAGTTCGTAAAGAAGCAAGTTTTTTGAGTTGCCTTACAAGAAATATGTATAGGATTTCAAAGGCCACGATAAGTTATTTATTTCTCAGCCCAGTGCATATTACGCCGAAATCCCGGAAGGCTTAATAATAACATATAATTTTTATCATAGTGGTACCCTTCGTCTTCCTTCAAATAGACAGTGCCAACGACAGGCCATGGATCCAGTCTTGTTCAAAGGAAGCATCACCATTACAGGACTACTTTTTATGTCTGTGATTATTGTTCACTTGGTTACTATGCAAATATTGATGGCAAAATATCAATATGTAACATCGCCGATATGTAGTCAAAACATGGGGTGTACAATAGTTATAGGTCAAGAACAGCCAATCACCGATTTGCCAGGTGAAAATATATATAAAAGGGTGATTGGTCAAATTAAAGGATAAACGCGTTTACAGGTACAGGAACGTGGTTCAATCAGCCATTTTGCTACATAAATCATATCCGGTTACAGCTGGTATTCAAGAATATGTTTAATCGATTTATAGAATAAATGGACTTTGGTGTTTGATTTCTATTTAATTATAATAACAGATGTCAGATTATAATGATTAATGCGCCAAAGCAAACGTTCATGTGTATTTTACTCATTGTTAGATAATTGATTTAATAAAATATTCAATTTGATATTTAAAAGTTGTTCTTAATCTTTTAATGTATAATGGACCAGTGACCATTTTGGCTTTAAAAGTCCCTATATCGCCATTGAGGTTAGTATGGAACAGTTTTTAGTTTCAGTCCCTGCACCTGCCCTATAATTATACCTCCACAAGGAAACATTAGATTTAACCTGCACGAATGACAGAGACTTGAGAGCTTTCGTGGGTCACGCTCCTTGCTTATAGGCAGGCTGAAACTCGTATTAATATCAGTCAGCCCCGCCAAACCAACCCCACTGTCATCTTTAAGTCACTATCCTGTAGAAGATGTAAAACAAAATTTATTCTGGGAAAAGTCCACAGGCCCAAAGTGTTTGAAAATCAAATAATGCAAATCTTATAAAACACTGTCATGTCATTAATTGTCACGTATACACGCTAATAAAATTGGGTTCAAACTAGAACCCAAAAGGTTTCTTAAGAGTGGAATGAGTGGGAATCTTTTAAGGTTCCAGCTGGAACCTTCAAGCGGGTTTCTCTTTGGAACCTCCCGAAGGTTCTTTAATTGAACCTGTAAGGTGGACTGTGTATGATACCTTGGTGGAACCCATGTGTAGGCTTCTTATTAGTAATATCAGAAAATAGTCTAGGATGTCCTATTTTATATTTAGGATATATTAATTACGTCATATGTCCATACATATTTGATAGAGTGTTGATATATATGCAAAAAAATATAAATGCATTTCTCAAAGAAGGCGGGTAACTGCAAGGATCATAGCTGAAAATCATATATATATACTTGTATCCTTTAAATATGATGAAACCTTCGAGGCGAATTGAAAACACGTTTTTTTAAAGATGCATTTTTATTTAGATGTAAAAATCAGTCTGTGCAAAAAAGGCAATTACAAAAAGCATTACCTTATATATGCATGTACATGGTATAACTGACATTTGCTATACAGAGTTCGTGAACACCTCACACATTTCCGAGTCGTTTTCTCAAAATTAAATAAATTCCCATGTTATCGGTCAGCGTAGAGTTTTGATAATTCAGGCAAATGATGTGTTTTTCCTACAAGCCTACAAGAATTTTAGTTTTCTTGGTATATAATAACAATGAAATTGAATTCTTCGCAATGTATCCTTATTTGCACACACCAAAATGCCTATATAAATAGAACATACACGATGCCCAGTGTTCCGTTTTTTTTGTGGGATTAATATCCGGTGAACGTCAAAAATATATTTTCGATAAATTATTTGTGTGTTCTCGGGTATTTTGTTTTTATCTTTTGTGAGTCCAGGTCCTCCCGTGCCGTAAATCTGTATTATAAAAATAATTGTCTGCATTACAAAATAAAATATATGAAGTCGCAGCAACATATATTCGATACTCAACAGGGGATGCAACAAGTGTCTTGTACGATGTACACAAAACACCCATGTTTAAGTAATTTGCCTTGAAACCATTCTCATGATGTATCCAACGTATATCTCTCACAGTTCCGACCTGAATTTGCATAGGCTCTTCCATCAAAGTCTTACTTATTTACATGCAACATTTAAAAAGGTTATCCCTGGATTACATTTTAAGTTTTGTTGATCATAATAACCATTGGAAAAAATTGAAAAAGAAAAGATTGGAGGTAGCGAAATTAATCTTCAGCAAAGACTATAATTGCTATTCAGAATATAAAAGATTCCAATTTTTTTAAAAGATATAACGAACCCATTATTGAAAAAAACATGCTGTTTTACAGTAATTTGAGCAAAAATGTACTTAAACAATGCCAAGATCCCTTTTATTAAACAGATTATAATCTTATTTGGAAAATCCACATACGTATCCGCACCGTATACGCACCGCTTCCGTACAAGTGGACACGCGGCTTAAGTTATCTCGTTGGAATAGTTAATCTAATCCAGAAGAGTAAAATCCTTTATCCTGTGTATGCCTGTTTCCAATTATGACGTAACCCGAATCGGACAAGAAACGTTGGCAGCATGAAATGTACATGAAATGTACACGCCTGACACAGGTGTTTGGCCTCGTTTTGGTTCTAGAAAGCAGACGACACTACGTTGTTTATAAACAGATATCACGAAACCAGTGAATGAAAATAGAGAACACAGATACTACATTTTAAAAGGTAGGCAAACTGAATCAGATAATAGTATGTGCTTTAAGAAATATTCAGTTGAAGTTAACAATATCTCTTGTTTGAATACCCAAGCCGAGGCGTTTCTTTGACCTTTAAAATTCACTTGCCGGTCATGATAAATGTATCGAAAAATATACATAACAATCTAATTTTTTTGGGCAATGAGAAAAATATGACACAGGACTTGTCTCAACTTTAAGATTTGAAATTTTGACATTATTCAGACCATTGGTCGGAACTAATGAGGTACTTAATATTGGATGAGAGAGTCTTCTAATTTTCATGGACTCTAAAGCAAATAAGCATTTTGTTAGAAGCATATATCTTATACAAGTTTAACTTGTATGGTATGGTTTGAAGGCACCGCCTGCGTCAATTTTAACTCCCGGCATCATTTTTTTTTTTTTTTATTTTCATCTTTCAAGAAGATTTGATAAGATTTCATTTGTTATTTAGTGCTTTTACCTGTTAAGCGAAACAATTCTGTTATTTTCATACTTTTCCCTAGACATTTTTATCGAAACATACAAGGGGGGGGGGGGGGGAGAATCGCTTGCCGCACTGATTTCTGAAAAAAGTGTCTGAGAACCATACCTTTTTTTCCCTCAGTGGTATCGTCATGCCTTCACTTTAGTGTACAAAAAAAATTATTAACTTTATCTGGACGATTTCTGCATTGAAAAGTATTTAATCAATTCGATTGGTATATATTCTGCACAAAATCTGGACGCAAACAGGCCGTAAGGCCCCTTAAGCCGACCTTGACGAAAAGTTTCCTCTACCTCTGCGAACTCCACGGCCATATGGCACCTAAAATTCGCAGGGGACGTACGATCCCAAATTTCGAGCGTCTCGTTCGGACAAAGGCAAGACGATTCAATATGTCGTAGCCCTGCTGAAATCGTACGACATTCAAAATCGTAGGTCGTATGTGACTTATAAAGGCTTAAGACCGTTTCGATGGACCCCTGAGCAGAAGCGGATCCAAAAGGTTTGGGGGGGGTGAGAGATTAAGTTTTTTCAGCAACCGCAACCTGTTTTTGAGGATTTAAAACAATTTTTTTGCGGCCTGGACCACTCCCAACTGTGCGGACCTGAGAACTTTTTTTAGGTTTTGTCATTAGTCCTCTTGGGGTGGACCCCTCCTTTTCATAAATCCTGGATCCGCCCCTAATGGGTGATAGATAAAAAAAATGTAGTTTGTGCTGCTAACAGCGAACTAAGCCTTTTGTTCGTGTGCCCCAATGTGCATGAAACATTCCTCAGGTTACAAGTGAATGATTTTAACGAACACCAACACACAGTTACAACATTTAGGCCTATAGTGTTAACGTTTAATGGCAGATACCGTTTCTGTATCGTAGCTTTCAATTTGACTCTCATACCTCTTTTGATGGTATTTTTACTGAAAACTTTCTTCAAATTTTAGCACAAAGTGGATAGGTATGTATATATGTTTACGTGTTTACATGAATGCATGTTAATGTTTATATGTTAACATATGTGCGATTTCGGGCTCATATGTACGTTTATACATATATGAATGCTTATGTGCTTTATATACTCATGCGTATATGTAGATATATGTCCATTTTTGTTAAATATCTCTTAAAGCTAAGTGCCACTATTGCTACTGCGCATCGCAGAAGCGCCGTTACAGGTGCACTTGCTATTAGGACGCGCTTAAACCCGGGCCTAGACTGAGAAACCCGGGCCTTAATAAACACATGAAAAAAGACCCTTACGTAATAGAAATGATCTTGAAACCAAGTTTATCATAAAGATTGGGGTATCCCTTCCCTATGAAATAAAAATTTAGCTGATTATTAGTATTTTAGTGGTAATGTATTATTCTTAATAAGGGTTAAAATGCCTATATATTTTGGCCGTCAGAAACCCCGGGCCCACAGAAAACGGCCATATCATACTTATTTTATGCGTATTCAACATTTTCACTAGTTGATTATAATAGAATGCACAGTACTCTAACCATAGACACCAGAAAGGTAACTAAAATTAGGAAAATCAAGCCGATTCCTAACTAAACATATGGTCCGACAGACGGTCAATTTTCCCGCAATACGTCTCCGGGCCCAAATCCAAATGCGTTTACGCTCTATAACAGATTATTTTCATTTTATGACTGGTTACGTTAGATTAGACAATCATATAACTGTGTACAAGATTTAAAACGTAAAATATTCTGAATTTCCAACGTTTATTACGGTTTTCGGGATGGTTCATAAAAGGTTAATGAACGTACCGTGTACCATGACCGGACCTAAATCGTCATGCATTATAGGGGGTCCAGAGGTCCAATTTTCAACATGGTCCGATTTAAATAGCCATAATGGTTACTCCCGTTACTGATCAAGGTGTTAAATTTTATTTAAAGTGGTTTAACCATAATCTTCAAATGAATTTAAATTTTATGTTTAAGGTATTTGTTAGGACAACAAATTAATGTAGCACTATATCATAGAATCGCTACTTTACTTAGTGAAAAAAAATAGGAAATAATTGGAGGTGGCGGATCGATAATTAATTGCAACTGCTGCTTGATTAATTGCCCTCCACACAACCCTGTATACAATACCACTCCTGCTAATTCACTTATCTCAAGATTTCATGTCATCATGCTAAGGGAAACAACTTATGCAATTTTTTTATATTCTTGAAATACAGAAACTAGTGCTTGACTGCTAAGATCTGTGGTGACCTCATATTTTTTAGTGGGTGATAATTTATCATATAGTATAAGTAATTCAAAGGCCGAAGTAAAATAAGAAATCAGTTCTATTTATTTGTAAATTTTACTTTATTCCTGCAGAGGACAGATGTGTTCTGTTCAGTTTCGCCAGGTGTTTATTTTTATTATATGTGAATTTTTACAATATATTTTTCTGTTTTTATAATAAAATTTCTTTATTTCATAAAAAAAAGATGTTGCTGGCTTCTTTTATCAATAGAAGTTTTCAAATTGCACTTTATTGCATTTCTGTAGCCTATCATATTCCTTAACTGATTTTTCTTCAGTCCATTATAAAATCCAGTTGACCACCGTCTTGTTTACTGGTCATATCTTACCAAAAAGCATGGTTACAACCCTTGATTTATTTGATTTCCAATATGAATCAACTTCAAGCACAAAGGATAAAAGATTCAGTTGATTATCAGTTCCAGAAATGATAGGGGCACTTATCTTTAACTCTGAACTATTGATTGACCTTGAATTCCACATGTTACATTTTGATGTATCTTTAATATTGGAGGAATTAAAGCAACTCGATCACCAACCCAAAATTTCCATTTTTAGTGTTGGCGCCTAATGACAGATGTCGCAGAGGACTAGCATTACACCCGAGGAAATACTGATTAAGGTAGAGGCAATCTAGATCATGTGTTTATTTTTTTACAAAGAATTCTCTTCCATTTTGACACACGGCTATGTGTTTTATCCTTTGTCGAGGCAAACTGAAATTATTGTAGAGCTAACCGGAGAATGGACAAACAACTCCTGTGTCGCTGTGTAGTACGAGTAAGATCATTGCGTAGGTTGTGGTCTCTGATCTTTTCCATGTTATTCATAAATTTACCTTCTGGCGTTACTGTGTGGACCCACACCGATACACTGAGTAATCGCAAATGTTGAGATCATCACGATCAGACATTAAAAATCGTCCCTTGAATTTGTACCTTGAACTGTACTAGCACACTCCTTGCCAGTGCCTGTCGGCGCCAGATAAAAAAGCTGTCTAATAAATTTTACCCGTCAAACGGATGGAAAATGTACATATACTAGCCAGGTGCGATGGCTGCCTCAAATGAAGTAGTGAGAAAAAAAACATGATTAATGCCAATAACAAGTTCAAGGACCTCTCGATGTGGTCATGTTATCATGACAGATGTGAAAAATTAGGGTTCACTCCGGTAGCAAAGTCAAACACACTGGCAACTGTTACTGTTACCTCAGTTACTTTACCATCCACACACTGGTATAACAAACTTATATTTAACTAAATCCAAATCTGAATCAAATTAGACCTAAATTAGATATTCTCAATTTTACCGGACCGGGATCCGATTATGATATTGGGTGAAAAAGAGGTTGGGGTAGCAAGCTTGTTTTAGCAGAGGCCTCATGAACATTGTGGTTGTCTTTTAATTCGCGAGGTTTTAAATTCACGATATTCGCGAAAAAGGAAGTTCCGAAAAGGGAGTAGTTTTATTTAAATCATTAATGACTCAAAAATGCGACCACCCCTGAAATCACAATAACGGGGAAATTTCCTTTTCCAGTGCTCATATATAGCAAAAGAAAAACGACCGCAAAACACATTAATAACATTTGTTTTTGTGTCAGTAGCTGCTTCAAGTAACTGCCAAAAAAAAAACGATACAGATTAAAGAGGAAAACCCTGCATTATGATTAATTAGAGGCTGTGTGTGGCTAACCGTCCTTGGCTGTAAAACTAAGTACAGTAGAGCGTCTTTTATCCGAACACCATTTTCCGAAAATCTAATTTTTATGCGAAACTGAAAACGGAGAACCGAAATTTTTAGCATTTATCAGAAATATACTGTACATCACCTACACTTAATATTGGAAAATGTAATTATTTTTCCCTCGCATTCTAAAAGGAATATTGGTATCATTACATTGCATCAATGCACCCATGTCTCATCAGTGTGCAAGTCAGCTTATGTACACATCCGGAATATCGGAAAACTAAAGAAATATTTGTTTAGGGATTCTCTTGAAACGGTCATTCATTCATTTTATTACGGCTAAGCTGGATTTTTGCAATTCACTCTGCAACATCTGTACAGTTGCAACGTATTCAAAACGTGGCAGCTAGAATTCTCACTGGGAAATCAAATTCGGAACACATTAAACCAGTTTGTATGCTCTTCGCTGGTTGCAAGTTGAGCAGCGAGTGAAAATATAAAGTTCTGACTCTAGTATATCAGTGTATCTATGGGCTTGCACCCTAGTATCTTCAGGAAATTTTGCAACCATACAATCCACAAGCGCGGATCCAGCAATTTTTCGAAGGAGGGGTCAACGAGTGTCATGCATAAAAATTGTCTGAAAAACGATCGATGGTTAAGAGCGGGGGCGGGGGGTGTCTCAACCCCCAAAACTCCCCGTCATGCATTAGATTTGTCCAGAATAAAAGGTTGTTGGTTGAGAGCAAGAGGGGGGGGGGGGGGTCAAGACATAAACCCCCCCACCCACCCACCCACCCCCACCCCTGGATCCGCACCTGATCCATGCAGAGCACTGCGTTCTGCTGACCAAAATTTATTGAAAGTACCTTTCACAGATCATCTCGAGTGCATAGTGGTGCCTTCAACGTTGCAGGACCTAAAACGGGGAATGATCTCCGAGTGTACGTGAGGTCTCTGTCCAGTTACTCTTTGTTTAAGAATCATTTGAAAACATTATTCATTAATTATTTAAGTACATAACGACTTTTATTGTGTATACAAATATCTTTTATCTTAAGTGATAGGCATACACTTGTGTATTTGTTATGATGTTTATTCAAATCATTTGTACAGCGTTTTGGAGCACTCTGTGTATTTTAAGCTATATAAAAATAATTTATTATTATTATTATATTAAAGAAATTTTGATTTTTCATTGCCAATCTGCAATAATAACAATTAATTATACATGATAAATTGATTAAATTGATTGAAAACTTAAAAAAATAGTGTCGCCAACTTTATATTTTGACTAGCTACATACATTTTTTACATACATCTCTGATAATGTAAAAGGTGCGGAATCGTTTTCCCAAACAAAAACCCTATCCCATAGTTTTTTTTCGGATAAAGGACGCTCTACTGTACATGTACTGGTGTCTCTTATAATAATCGATGTAATTGCCAAAGGTTATTCGCCTGTGTGATGACCGCCTTATAACGGGTATTAAAGCTCACTTTTGTTCGATCCTCATTGGTCGAATCATCGATATGGTAAATCCTATATATATATACCTCATGTCACTTTATGCCACTGAGATGATAAGAGCATATGATAAACGCATATGATAAGAGCCTATGATAAGAGCTTATGTTATGAGTTTTTGTTCATTGCCAGGTTACAGGTCCTATTGCAGGCAATATATTATTTCGCCCTGACCCTTGACCTTTATCATGTCACTTCCTTGCACTTCACCGATGACCTTCTAACCTTAGCCGATCGCGGATTAGCGATGTTGTGTGTTAATACTTGTTGTCCTTTTATGTTTTATATGATAAAAACAGAGGCTGGAATCGTATAGGCTGGAAGCCCTTTTTTGGAAACCTAAGAATCAACCGTCTTCTGTGGTTTAGGGGTAGAGCATAGGACTCCAAACCGGGAGAGCGTTGGTTCAAATCTCAGTCGAAAAGCGGTGAGATTTTTCACGGTCGATCCCCAACAAGGTTTAGCGCTTTGAAGACTTCATAGGAAGGTTGTGCCTTATAGCCGTGTATTACTCACAAACCAATGCGTCTCTGGAGGTTTCTTGGCGTTATGATCTAGCAAGGGGGATGAATGCACAGCAAGAACCCATAGATGCGGTAGACACAGCGGATATTGTGATTGCCTTTTCATTCGTGATGGTTTTAATTTTGTAACATAATCGCGAATATTAAACCCTCGGGAATAAGATGCCCATCAACTAAGGTGAATATGAGGGGATGATGCATCTGCACAACAGATTACGTCTTATACCTATGGAAACAAACTATAGTCACAACCTAATCTGTGCATGGCATCCAAACTGCCATTGTTAAATATGCGGTTATCACACGAGATATATCGATTGTGACACTGTCAAAGTAGTAATTTAAAGGACTGAACCAGAAATGACTGAGGTATTGTGGGATTAATTCTAAATTTAAAATCAACACAAATACTGCCGTAATTAGATTTTATAGGTCCTTATGCAATCCCGAAAATGAAAACCTCGCAAAATTTTAAAACGGAAGAAATCACAAAATTTCAGCCACAGTAAAACAAGGGCACCGCAAATGAATGGTGCTTTAAACGCACGTTGCATATGTTGCCACCCCTGACTTCATTAAATATGCGTGAATTTGCTGAGGATGTAATTCAGTTGTTAAATTGTATTGGTTAATAATCATCATGGGTCATATGAAAATCCATCAGATTTTTGGTAAGTCTGGGTCGTGCCACAAAAGTGTTGTGCGCTCTGACCTCATTAAATATGCATCGATTATGCTGGCAATAGATATTTTAATGATTAATATTTCTATAGAGTGTTATCAAAATAAATTAAATTTCTTGAACGTTATCGCGGCGACATCATGAATTGGCCTGTACGAAGCAGTCTGGTGACCTCTGACCTCTTTAAATATGCGTGAATTTTGCTAAGAATTTAATTTAAGTGAGAACGTCTATTGGTTAATATGTAAAATGAGTTTCATGAAAATCCACAGGATTTTCGGTAAGTCACCAGGGTGCCTCCAAAGTGCAATTACCTCTGATCTCATTGAATATGCATGGATTTTGCTGGAAATAAAACTTAGACGAGATATTTTATTGATTCAAATTTATGTTGAGAATGATTAAAATCCATTATTTTTCTCATACGTTCTTGTTGACACCACAAAGAAGCCTAGGGACCTCTGACCTTATTGAACATGCGTGGATCCTGCCCATAATCGAACTTGGGTGAGATAATCTATTCGTAAGTAGTTACGGTGAGTTCCGTGAAAATTCATTAATGCCCCGGAAAGTTAGCGGGACGACGCTAAAAGTTAACGGACGGACGGACGATGGGTACACTATATTATGTTTCGAATAGACGAACGTATAAAAAATAACATGATATGAAGCGGAATATCTGGGACACCTATTACTTTGCCTATCTTTACCTTAACGTACCTGGCACCTCGGTCATCGACCGCTCTTGGCCTGAACCCTGTTCCATATTTTCAGCTGATGTCAGCTCGCTACTCTTTTTTTCTGCACTCACGTTCATGTAACATTTTGATATATGACCATTTATCTTTGCATGTTATCACGCAGAATGAACTCCGTCATAAAAGGCGCTGCAGGGGGACAGTCCAAGTAAAACGAAGTACAGCAAGTGATGGTCCCTGAAAGATTCAATGCTGAATTGAAAAATTCAGCAGCCAATTTATTTTTCAGTGTTTGTTGCTTTAACCTTTTGAAAATTATACTATGCATGGATTTCTATTAGTCAGTTAAGTGTCCGAATCTGTCATATGTTTTTGCTGTAATGGATATAAAAAATCATTTCATATATATATATATATATATATATATATATATATATATATATATATATATATATATATATCAACTCACGCCACATCCAAAACAAGGTAAAGAAACAAGAAAGAAGAAACGCAAAAGAAACACCGGCTGGGACCTTGAATATATTGATTTGTTGAGGTATGGCTTCAAGGTGGACCATGTTTACATTTTGACTCACTGGACGGGCTTGTTTCAACTTGTGAGTAAGCAAACAGAAGTAAATATTTTACAATTAAATGTTGGCTGATACCATAATATTTTATTAGGAAAACACTAAATTCCATGTACTTTTATGATACATGCATGGTTGGTGAATATGTCATGTTTAACGGGCACTGGGTATTTGTTTTTTATGACGGTGTTTCACACATACTCTCTCATGCATTCTTTCTGTATGTTGTCATGTTGTCGTCGGACATGACGCTGAATTGGTCGTGTCTAGCTGATTAGAGTCTAATTTGCTTCGGTCTTTTTTACCAATTAATAAAATCTCCCCTTTGATGTACCATTTTCATAAGTGGCCAGTAGAAGGAATTTTATCTTTGATAGAAAAACGCGTCAAGAATGATTTACGTGATCTGTTGTTATTAGGTTCCGTAACACAGCATATAAATGCATAAGGTTACCTCCACAAAAGAAAATAATAAAACAAAGAACGAGATTCGAGTCCATTATCCAGTCTAATCGAGGGAATGTAGACATCAGTTTCGCCACCTTATCATCAAAGGGGATATGGTTCATTGAGGTAGGTTTGAGCAACGTTTTGTTAACCTTAAAGAACATTGAAATATCTCATATTTTCATATATATATATATATATATATATATATATATATATATATATATAAGCTTTATCGCCGTAATACTCTGCTATATATATATACTCATGTGATGGGTTTCGTGTTCCCTTACATGTATATAATTACTTTCATTTTACATGCATGTATTCATAATTGGTGATTAAAAACTTCTTTAAAACAACCTTTTTTAATTTAATTTAACATCGTACACAGTCATATGGAAGACTGCCCCGCAATTTAAAAATACTGATCAAATTATACATCAAATATAAAGGCGTGGAATCTTTATGCCTGGAGTTCTGACCAATGTAGGAATTTCACAAATACGACCGTGTCCAAATAAGGACCAAGGATACCCGTGAACGTAAGAGGTGCCTTCCCTGTTCTCAGCATATCTCAAAAGTTATTCATAGATTTTAATAGCAAAACATTACAGGAGGGTGGAACAAGGGAAAAGTGATTGAATTTATCAGTTTTGCTATGAAGATGTTGAACGAAAAAACACACGAAACAGCAGGCAAATAGGGGGCGAATATTTATGGAATCTACCAATCTACCGATTCGTTCCAAAATTGTTTTTTTTTTCCTTTATTGGCCTTTGGCTTATTGTTCCACAAATTTTCATCGGAATCCTACCAGATCTATTTAAGATATGGTCGGACACAAACTCATATACACACGCAAAAACACTACCTATCACATAAACCTTCCCCCTTTGTTGGATGAATGCGGTATATCTATTAATACAAAGTGAAACCGGGCATGATTTATGTGGCAAAAAAATGACCGGCGCTGATGTATGTATGTCTTTACCTTGACACTGTAAATCATTTACAGTGAAAGAGATACCGATACAGGAGAAACTGGGGCACCTATTACTTTACCTTTCTATACCTTTACGTACCTGACACCTTGGTCATTGACTGCTCTTGGCCTGAACTCTGTGCTATATTTTCAGCTGATCTCAGCTCGCTACCCCTTTTTTCTGCACTCCCGTTCATGTAACATTTTGATATATGACCATTGACCTTTGCATTTTACCAGAGAGTGCTCTTTTACAACAGACGCTGCAGGTTGACATTCAATGTGAAACGAAGTACAGCAAGAGTTAGCCCCTAATAGATTCAATGCTGGATTGAAAAAATTAAGAAGCCAATTTAAGTTTTAATGTTTGTTGCTTTAACATTTAAAAATGATACTAACCATGGATTTCCATCAGTAAGCGAAGTGTCCGAATCTGACTTTGTTCCTGTAATGGATATGAAAAATCATTTCATATATAAAAAACATGTATATAAACCATATATATATATATATATATATATATATATATAAACATGAAAGAAGAAACACAAAAAGAAACACCGGCTTGGACCTTGAATATATTGATTTGTTAAAGTATGGCTTCAAGGTGACGTGCACCATGTTTATATTTTGCACCACTGGACGGGCTTGTTTCAACTTGTGAATAAGCAAACAGAAGTAAATATTTTACATTTAATTACTGGCAGATACCATGATATTTTAATAAGAAAACACTAAATTCCATGTACATTCCATGTATGATACTTAATTGCATGGTATGTGAATATGTCATGCTTAACCGGCACTTGTAATTTGTTTAATGACGGTGATTTACGACCTGAATTGGTCGAGACTAGCTGATTAGAGTCTTGCTCCGGTTTATTGACCACCACAAATCCCTCATATGAAGTACCAGTCAACCATCAATTTCACGAGTGGCCAGTATTCATGTTGGAAAATCTTCATGAGTTCAAAGAAAGGTTCACTGGTTGTGGGTCACTTTGGCCTACGTGACTGACATTCAGGTACAGCAAGGAATTTCATCTTTGGTAAGTAAACACGCCAATAATGAATTTTATCTACTTCTTATTCTGGCGTGATAAGTCACACAGGAAGTTATTCCAGAAAAAAAACAGAATGTTATACGTCACTAAGGCATTAATGCAAGCAAACATCCGCACACACTTACGCACCCTTCTCTTTAACACGTACACAGACTCGAATGATAGTAATGTACGTGGTAGAGCAAACACTTTCCAGATATTGTTTAACACTGTACTCGCATAATACATTGCACAAATAACCAAACCACATCTTGGAAATACAACTCTTTAATGTAGCATGTACGCTTCAAATAATTTTAAAATATAATAAATCACTAAAGATTCTGGAATTTAACTTAAAAACAAATATCCCTAAGCAAATGTTTAGAAGATATAATGCCTCAAAGATATGAATAGGTTTTCTCCCTTGTGCCAATTGAACCTACTGGTTTCCTTATCTAACTGAAATCACTGAGAGCGAAGACATGGTCCGTAAACGGGATTTGACCCAGAGCTAGATCAGTTTCAAACTTCAGCCCATCCGCCTCAAAACTGAACGGCCTCGCTGTCGTCACTACGTAGCGTGTATGATGACGTCACCATGAGGACTTTGTCCTGTTTGCATGTCATAATAGTATCTCCTAGGTCATGAATAAATTTAGTCGAATAAATTTTGATAAAGTGCGGGCAATAATAGACATAACGTTATTATGGTTGGGTAAGCATTAGGTTCCGCCCAGAAAATTATGCTTGTAAATGTGATGCATATGTGTACATTCTTGCTGGTGAAATAAAAGCTTACTTTAAATAAAACAAAGTTGTCTGGGTGGAATTATAAACAGGTCTCACAGTGGAACAATAGCCCCTGTCAAATTTAAGCCTTACCTTTGTTTTGATAAGACTCTTTCCTTAGCCTGTCAAATGATAAATTTCAGTTATTGATTTTTAGCAAAATTCACTTATAACCAAAAAATATGCACATATCATATTAAAATTCGAAAAATATTAGTTCCTGTGATCCATTTTAGAACATCTTTAAGACCTTTGACTTTGATATTTAACACAGACAGACATCATATGAACGAAGTTCTTACACTGCCTAACCATTTTGACTGTCTCTATATCTTCTAACGGCAATGCCTTCTTCTTTCTTGTTAAAAAATCTATGGAGCCGGTTTTAAAACCTGAACGAGGTCCCTGCCACGGTGACGGTCTCTCCAGTGATGTAACTGGCATCTTCCGAGGCGAGGAACACAGCAGCACTGGCACACTCTTTTGGATCGCCAAGTCTGAAATTTTAAGATAAGATATATTTTATTTACAACGAGGAATCTGGGTATCAAACAACTGACATATGATACAATTGAGACAAAATAATACATAACATTAACCACTAGAAAATAAATAATAATTTATACATAAACACATGCTTATTGAACAAACACACTGCACTGGGCCCTGTCCCTGACAACTTCCTCAATACCATTTGACTATTCACACATTCGGAGTCTTCCTAGACTGTGAAAATAGTATGTTCTGCAAAGTTTTCTTTTTCTGTCTAATCTCACTTTATGATAACTAAACTAAACCTATTCCAACAGCAAATAATACTGAAGGAACAAAGTCATATAAGTCAACAGAAACTGTTATAGCACGGGGCACGGTGGTTCAGATTTAGAATAGTCCAATAAAAAACACAGGGAAGATCCATATTACATAGGGTGACTATAGAATGACCAAAGCTGGATTCACTTAATATTCTTATGATGACGTGGAGTTCATAAGTTGTTTTTTAGGGATCAAGTCAACAAGAGTATGTCTGTCTGTGAGTCAGATTGGATCCCGCAGAAACTGTAGTTTGGTGAACATACGAGAATTTTATTACGAGACATTATTATTGTGACAACATGGGATTCTGCAGTTAGATCTGAATTATAGGGTACAAGCAATCACATAGGAAAGAGAGAAGAACAAGTGAAAGGAGAAAAAAAAGGATAAGAGAAACAATCGAGCAAAAAATGCGGCATTGAGCAAACCTTAAAGTCAGCTATTCACCCCCCCCCCCCTTTTTTTCTATAGAATTTATGTGATTTCTGGCTTACTCTGCTTATGTATTTAAATATCTCTAGGTAATCCCTGTCATTCCTATTTGGATAGATGTATAGGCGTGTTTACCTATAAGTATTTAGTAAACACAGCAGTGCAAAATCGACATGTCCCCAGGTGTACATGTTGAATGTGTTTTGATTATTTTGTTTACGTAACAAGCTCATTTAAGCTCGTACCAGATGCGTTTTTTACACTTCATCTAACAATCCATGTTAATTAACATGTATTAACGGGAAAACCAGAAATCACATAAATCCTATAGAAAAGGTACTGAACAGCTGGTTATAAGTGCCCTCTTCTGTCAGATGTACGTACCTGTTAATCGGAACTCCAGCTAGAACCTGTTCCATCATACTTTTTTCTTTCCATAACTAAAATGGGGAAAACATAAAAATCTGTTTACTTTGAGACTATGATATGTGATATAAACATCAGATGAGGACTAATGAAAATGTTTAAATGTAAACTTGTCAAGGGAGATATGTTCATATATATCTACTTCAATGTCCGGTTAGAATTATCAGTCATTAAACTATACAAGCACGACTATAGAACTTTTGTATACATGTTGATGTGCATTTTGCTCCGCAAAAATATATTGTTTGGACGATCGTTCTGTATAATAAGTATATGTATAATATTTTCAAATGTATACATATAACATCCACTTAATTTGATAACTTTATATATCACTGAGGAGCCGAACAATGAGCAATAAACATACCCACACAATGTGGGTTTACATAATATATACATGATTATATATGATTTTATTATATATATATTATATATATTATATATATTATATATATATATATATAAGACAAATCATGGTTCACTGAAATTAAAATTCGTTTACTTAACTTTACTCCATAACCAACTGCAAAACCCAAAAGTTTTGCATAACTCACTGGGATACTGAAATTGACTTTTGGGTATCCACTGAGAGATGGTTTACGCAGATTTGTCATTGTTCACCCTAGGATGAGACTTTATACTTACAACACTCCCGAAGTTAGTTTTGATAAGTCCTGCCGCTATACAGTTCACTCTGATGTTGCTCTCTCCCAGGTGTGGAGCCATGGCTTTCACAAGGCTGAAGTGGGCGGCCTTACTCACGCAGTACGGCCCTATATTCTGTAACAAAAATTGTCATCACTAAAAGAACACTGTGTAACGTAGGTCAGTGATAAATTAGTTTACCTATAAAGCGAATTAAGTTTTTACTTACTGCTGAATAAGTTTGCAATTATAAATGTAACTTAGTCATCATCATTTAAGTTATTTACGACTGGTAAGATGAAACAAGATGTAATCATTTGAATTTCTTTTAGGCCAAAAAAAATAAAAGGTACGGTTCTCAGGCACCGCCCGCGTCAATTTTAACCCCCCGCATCAAAAATTTTTATTTTGATTTTTATCTTTCCAGAAGATAAATAATACAATTTATGTAGTATTTAGCAAAATATTTGTAATTTTCATGGTTTTTCCTGATTATTTGACATTTTTATCGAAACATCCAAAAAAAGGTCAAAAATAAAATACCGCCCGCCCGCACTGATTTCTAAAAAAAAGTGCCTGAGAACCATACCTTATTTTTTTTTTGGCCTTAAAACAAAATTCTGGACTCACCGTCTGCTCAGCAGGCCTGTAAGCTGCAGCTGACGATATCAGAACAATAGACCCACCCCTAAAACAAATAAAAAACACAGTTGAGCAATCAGACTGCAATGCTGCCTGTTTCAGTGTTATTTCAGTGTTATTCCTGATGTGTGGGTTATTTCCGTTTAATTCATGGGTATTTATTTTAAAGAGGTAATGTCTGTACTGTGTCTGCGTTGCGCGGATATGAAAGGATTTTTTCTAGCGGTGTGAGGATATAACGAAATTCTTAGGTGTGCGGATATGACATGATTCTTAGTAGCGGTGTGAGGATATAACCAGACTTTTAGTAGAGGCGTGCGGATATGAAAAGGATTCTTAGTGGCGGGGTGAGGATAAAACAAGATTCTTAGTAGCGATGTGTGGATATGACAGGATTCTTTGTAGGGCTGTGTGGACAAGATAGGATTCTAAGTAGCGGTGTATATATATGACATTGTTCTTAGTAGCATTGTGTGGTTATGACAGGATTCTTAGAAGCGCTGTATGGATATGACAGGATTCTAAATAGCGCTATATGGATATGACAGGATTCTTAGAAGCGGTGTGTGGATATGACAGGATTCTAAGTAGCGGTGTGTGGATATGATAGGATTCTAAGTAGCGGTGTGTGGATATGACAGGGTTCTAAGTAGCGGTGTGTGGATATGACAGGATTCTACGTAGCGTTGTGTGGATATGACAGGATTTTACGTAGCGGAATGAGGATATGACAGGATTCTGAGTAGCGGTGTGAGGATATGACAGGATTCTACGTAGCGGTGTGTGGATATGACAGGATTCTAAGTAGCGGTGTGAGGATATGACAGGATTCTAAGTAGCGGTGTGTGGATATGACAGAATTTTTACAAGATTTCAGATGTGGATGGAGATCATATAGAGGAAATGGAGTATGATGCTTAGTAATGAGGTGCGGGTATGACACGATTCATAGTACCGTTGTGTGGATGCAGATTTCAGATGTGGATGGAGATCACAAAGAGGAAGTGGAAAATGGTGGGGTTAGAGGGGGGGGGGAGTCATTATAAAATACAGACATGACATGTGAGGGATAAAGGGTCACATATTATTTACATTACCGACAAAGACAGTTGGTCACAAACTTGGCCAACTGTAAGATCAAACATGCTTAATTAAAGAGGGTTAATTCATAATCACCAATACATTTTGACCAAGTATTCCAAAGTTGCCAAGGTACTCCAAAATCAGATTTTTTATGGCAGTTTGGTTAAAAATTTGGTCAAAACTTAAGTCAAACATGACTTGTTCATATACCCCGATAAATTTAACCTTGGGTTGATATACGCTAGACAAACTACAGTTGTCGAGCTATTTTGAAATCAGACTCTGTTCATCAGGAATCCTGTTTGACCTGGCAAACCTCCAAACTTTTTCTCACGACACACGGGACATTGCAATTAGGAACCCTTTGGGTGTAATTATTTTTTTTTGGTTTTAACCGTTTTTTCTTACGTGTCATAATATTCCGTGTGTATAAAAATAAACCTGTCTTTGATTATAAATGCTGTATTAATCTGAAAGGTTTGGTTTGTTCGCGTACCCATAAAATTATTTGTTGCCAATAAATACTATGAATTATTTATAAAACGGACTAAAAGTTGAAATTCGTATCATAATTTGCTCAATTCTAAGTTAATATTTGAGCTGCAACGTCTGTTGTTTTGTAGATAATCAAATTAACACAGAATGAACTATAAAGCAATAATACGGATCTTACACGTATCAAACTACCTGAAGAATTTTGTGACACTTTTTTGTATTTATTGTGAATGATAAGGGATACCTACCCTCTCTGTCGCATGATAGGATGGACTTCTTTGCAGAGGAAAAATACAGCTTTTAGGTTAACATCAAATATCTGAAAAAAAAAACAAATCACGGATTAATTTTAACATCATATCTGAATCTATCTCTCCATCTATATTTTCATTTCTCATTTAATTAAATGTAAGATGGCTATTTCAAGGTTACATATATAAAGTTCGAACTCTACTTTTAAAAGAGGTCTATCGATATTCCCCATTTAATTTATACCAATTAATCTGTATCAGTGAGGGTACCGTAGTGCGGTTTTTCCACATTTCATGAAAAAAAAACAACCTTTTGAATTAAGCACATAATCCAGAAGTGCGTCCCTTTACCAGAATTAGCGAATACATATTAGTTACGTATCTTCGGCACACACCATGATTAAATGTTAGCTCCCCCCCCCCCCCCCTGTGCAGGCTCTATATGGTCAGGTCAATTAATTTTGCGGTAAAAGAACAATAATTGTTGTATATCCTCTATATAATTTATCTTTTTATATGACACCCTGGACTTTCTCAGATATGCTTTCTTTGAAGGTTCCATGAAGAACCATATACCTAAGGTTCCGCAAAGAACCTTTCAAGACTCCTCACTCAGTCAACTGTCAAGAACCTCAAAGGGTCACTCCCCGAACCATTAAATAGGTTCTGGATGGTTCCAGAAAAGAACCCTCAGGAGGTTCAAAAATGAGCTATGTGTTCAAGATTCCAGTTAATACCCTTAAAGGTTCACCATTCAACTGCGAAGAACGCTTTCGGGTTCTAACTGAAACCCGTTTTCTTAGAATGTATGGCCTTGGCCCGAGGTCATAAAAAGATGGTAACTCACCTTGTCCCATTTTTGCTCATCTACCTGTAGAAGAAAATATTATAATGTAAACTAAGAGTAATTAAAAAACTCATATGATATATATATTCATATATATATTATATATATATATATATGTGTGTGTGTGTATTATATTCAAACTGTTATGTATTAAATTACTTATCTAATATGCTCTGAAGGTCTCGAAGATTCTTTTAGCAATCTAGTTGGATCAAGTTAGAACCATATTCCTAGTTTAAGGGTGACAGTTCTGACCAGAAAATGTCAATATATAAATAAAAATTGAAAGGGATCAACTTTAATATTCTAAGCAGGATTGTTCATATGTATGTATGTATGTATATATATATATATATATATATATATATATATATATATATAATAAAGCACAAATAAAAGCAAACTCTTAATAGCAAAGCTTAGTCTGTCATCCACAGTGTATACAGGGAAACCTGTGTAATAAGACCACAAAGTTTGATTAGTTAAAATTTTCTTGATTCACTGGTGGTTTTATTAGGCGGGTTAATATAACCAATATGAATCCTTTCACTTCACCCATTGGTGGTCTTGATAGACAGGTGGTCTTGATAGACAGTTGGTCTTGATAGACAGGTGATCATAATAGCCAGGTGGTCATAATAGACAGGTGGTCTTAATAGACAGGTGGTCTTAATAGACAGTTGGTCATGATAGACAGATTTTCTTGGTAGACAGGTGGTCTTAATAGACAGATGGTCTTAATAGAAAGGTGGTCTTTTGATAGACAGGTGGTCTTAATAGACAGATGGTCTTAATAGAAAGGTGGTCTTTTGATAGACAGGTGGTCTTGATAGACAGTTGGTCTTAATAGACAGGTGGTCTTTCAGACAGGTTCCACTCTACCATCTTTGGAAGTCACAAAACAATGTATGCCTAAAAAGTCAAAAAAGAAAAATAAAAACCCTCAAAAATGTTATCATACATACATCCATCATAGGACCGACGTGGGGATTTACCGCAGCATTCGAAACAACGATGTCAATGCCACCAAATTCCTTTATTGTCTGCAATGAAATACTGTATAAGTTCAAAATGACACAACTTTTAAATATATTTATTAATAATGAGCCATAAAACACTAAATTTTGTTTAAACTTAAATGTCTCTATGGAAAATTTCAAGGCTACGGAGGAACCCTCAGATATGACTAAAATCTCATTTTTTGATTGCGTGATATGCACTCTGAAGGTTTTGATGATAACAAAGTAACCTAAAACATAACAGTCTTTCATATTAGTGTTAAAGCTGTTCGTAATCTAAAAACACTGAGACATCAAAGACCTACACATGCATGCACCACATGTGCCTTTACAAAAACTATATTGACTGGTTTCAGATGATCACTTCATGTTAGCTAACAAATTGCGCAGTTTTATTTTTACATTTACAGACATTATCGCTTTTCAGATGGAATAAAGACTAATGTTCATATGTGTAAAAATATACTTATAAGAATAATATATACAAAATACGAAATAAGACAAATTATGATTTTTTTTTTCCTGCCTTAATTTTTTTAATGGTCTTATAATACTGAATAAAGATGCTAACAATTAACTTTATGTTTGCAAACTTTACTTAATATATGTGCATTTTTTTTAAAAGCATTCCAAACGGAATTATCATTTATCTGAATAAAGTTGAACATGATGTGTCTTCATGACATTGCTCTTTCATAGACTCTAGATACATTTTTAATTTTATTATAAATTCTGCTTATTTATTTCTGATAAACAAATTGTCTCTTATTGTTTAATATTACAATTTCATAAGTCTCCTTATCATGAATCGATTCTTCGTGATAAATTACCAAGAATCAGCCGAGAAAATTTTTTTTTTTGTTCTCATTAAAAACAGATGATTTTGAGCAGACCTATACATGCGTTACGATTTTTCTCTACGATTTTCTACGTCAGGATATACCACGTATTTTTATAAAAAAAAATGTCTTCGACGGCCTATACGTTATTCCCTGACCTCTCTATGAACATACGCTATGGTGTCATACTTATTTTTTAAGGTATGATATCACGCAACCTTATATTTATCAAGCTCAGAAATATACAACTTCCAGGAATACCGGGGATGATTAACGATTTACAAAGACAGAAGAGGAGTCTCACATTATACTATTTCCTGTGGTTTAAGGTAATGATGAAATTTATTCGACGTGAGATTTTGGTATTCTTGATTTATACCTCACCTGATCAATTAGGTTTTTTCGGTGTTCTTTATCCGCTGCATGACAGACCATTCCTGATACGTTCAGATTCTCACTGCGAAGATCCTCAAGGGCTCTGTCGACGTTCGGCTGCTTCCGACTACTTATCATGACGGCAGCGCCCTCTTGTGCCATTCTGCGGGCTATTTCAAGACCTATCCTACAGTTAAACAGAACATATCTGTGAAAATATATCGTCACCCTTTGTGTTTCTTAGACGCAATAGTTTTTGGCATAAATAGACATGGTCTTGCTTTGGTGGCGCCACCTGCATTTACAGATAGCCAAGATGGAAGACTGAATTTTAATTAATGAGGTGTAGGGTATTCGGGGCATTCACATTACAAGCATATTACTCGTTTTTACGTGGGGAAAGGTCTGCGGGACAGGTTCTTCTGGAATGTATTATCAACGGACCATTATATGTCCGTTGTTTCTGCTGGATGGCGCTGCGAAAGCATCTTAAACTGATTTCAAATTCCTCAAGATTAATGAAGAATTTATGGAAAATGTTCCCCTTAGAACACACTTGACATTGGTCAAGCATCTTTTAAGCATAAGAAAAAAGGGAATTTTCCAAAGTGTTTTAACAAAGGTGTTGCGTCAGAATGGCTGAGTGCAACGACCGTTAAATATAAGTTAAATTTCAATCTGCACAACACAATGCTGTTGGTCAAAAGTACCCCTTACCCGTGTAATGAAGACTGTGCTGTCATTGGAAGGTAGGAAGTAGCATCCCAACAACAAAAAAATGACAAACCATAGTTTTAAGTTTTTTTGTGACAGAATGAATAATGTCACCTCAGATTGGCCGGATTAAATTTTTGGGATGTCATTGTTATCACTGCGAACATTGATGACGGTCGACGATTTCGGGGGGGGGGGGGGGGGGGCTCTTAGCTAGCCGATTATGTACCCAGCTTTGTTTAGACCATTGGTAATTGACGATTGGTTGACTAAGCTTTCCTGTTGAGATTGTAGGTTCAAGAGATCATTAAATATTAGTGTAATATGGAATATATTTTAAGCTTTTATGATTGCTCGTAAATACCGGTATTTACACATGGGAAAATTCTTTCATTTAGAAGTCTAAGGAAGGTAGAGTGAGGGACCGGGGAGGAAAGAATACCATAGTTTGTAGCTGCACTGACATTTGCTCGGAGCAAAGGGGGCAGCTATAGTGAAGACTCGTAATATATAGGCAATGTTCAAGTAGATGTTCCGGCAAGTGTCGCAATGGGTCTGTTTTACCAAGGTGGCTGACACACTGCGCAGATTCGGACTAACAAGAGTACTGTCTAATGATTGCTGGAGTCAAATCTGACCCCCATAATGCACCGGGACCTCTTAATACACCAGCGGTTTAGGTATAAATATAGTGAAGCGGAGAATTTAGTCCGTTCAAGTGTTTTGAAAAAGAAATGTTTCGAGGCAAATTACATAAAATGGGAGTTTTGTGGCAATTACTTTACGGAACAAGTAATATTTTGTAAGCATGCGTTAAACAAAATATGTAAACATGCAGAAGGTGTCTCCTCGATATGTAAACATATTTGATTTTGAAGATTGTACTCCCGGCCCAAACAGAAGAGCTTCATTTTGAGTACAAACGACAAGTGGCGGAAGGGAGGGTGGGTGGAGCACGTGGCGGTTTGTTTCCGATGTAGTGGATCAGTGTCCTTATTCCTGCGACTGTTGTGATGTGTCGGGTGTCAATGATATTTTCAGAAACAAAATGTCAATTTATATAATGTATAGACTTTAAATTCCCTTACATGCCGAATGCTTTCATTATGTTGACAGTCATGAAACATTTTATTTATAATTTTAAGCCGAAAAGGAATCAAAAGAAAAGACAGTTTTGATTATCATGGAAATTCAAAGTATAGCAAAGATTTGTCGTTCCCCTCACAATGAAGAAATATTTGAAAAATTTAGACTGGAATAGTTCAATCCCAGGAAGTTTTAAGCCAGCTTTTTACCTATCTTTTCTGTAGAATAACGTGTTTTCACTTACTCTGTGTACACTAATGAACTGTAGTAATTCTTGTTGAACATGTTCTTATAATGCGTCTGTGATGAGCTTGTTTATCTACAAGTTGTTAGTAAACATGGCACATGCGCCATTGTTGACAAACGGAAAAACCATGTATCCTAAGGTGGTCAGTTGTATATGTGCGGAAATTGAAATTCAATATCACTAGTTGCAAAACACGATTTATTAATCTTTGGTTCGTCAGATTTACCCCTGATGTCTTGCCGAATCTGTTTGAATTGATTTGGTGGCCCAACGTATGTTAAAAGCATTTGGATATAAACAATGTGAACAACCTGTGTGTGTAGGGGGGGGGGGCAAGTGTTTTCTGACCAATTTTTAAAGGTTTTAATGATTATCTATAGTTAAATTCACCATTATGTGAAATCTGGCTCGGTATTTTGGTATTATTTATTTTTCTGTTAAGATCGAAATAGGTGGGCGCACAACCTGCCCCCAACCTCCGCCCCTGATATATGCCTTTCGTCTACACTGAATCCTTTTTGGTCATGTACGGTTAGATCGACTAAGCCATGTTTAACTCACCCGTCAGTGCTTCCCGTAAGCATGGCCACTTTATTCTCAAGTCGTCTACATCCGAAAGCACAGTTTGATATGTTGGCTGACTGGCTCAGTGCTGGCACAGCCAATCTGAATAGGGATCTTGATAGCATCTGAAACATTTTACTGACATACACATTAAACATATACAAATAAAAACTTGTAAGATTAGGGACAGACTAGAATCACATCATTTAGACATATCGGATCTGGAGAATCCTGATTCGGCCCAGCCATCACCTATCATGGTTATTTTTGTTCTTATACTCTAAAAAGTCCTAGCAGAACCCCTAGTATAATGAAAACTTAAAAATAAAAGCCCTTTATTAGAACCTCCGGAAATATATGATCAGCCGTTCAGCGGTCACCTATCCCAGCATTAATCATACCAAGACAATATTCTGGTCGACTCTTTTCTAGTTAATCAACTTCAAAAGAAAACTTTCTGTTTTTATCAAAGAACCAAAGGATGAGACAGATTTCTTGATGTTTTGATGGACATTACTTTCAAATTATTGTATAGAGAACTAGCCCGAGAACGTTAATAAATAACACCCAATAATAAAACTTTTGGTACATTTTAAACTATCTGAATGCCTTCGGACGAGACTACTCAGAAGATTTATGTTCACTATTTTTTGCTGTGTGGACCAGATATCATAAGACCTTTTTGTAACTTAATGTCACTGGAATTACAGCAGCCTATGATAAAAGACTATGATAGGAGCTTATGTTATGAGTTTTTCTTCAGTGCCAGGTGACAGGTCTTACTTCGTGCAATATTTCATCGTGACCCTTGACCTTTATTATCTATTTCCGCGTACGCCGCCGTTACATTATAACCTTAGCCAAGGACACATTAGCGTGGCTGATATGTTAATATCGAAGCCAGATTGTCCTTTTTTGGTTTAGAAATACAGAAACAAACAGACACTGCCGGGCTAGTGTCGAAAATACCCTATGAAAAACTCTTTCTGAAGGCTTAAATCAGTATTTCATTTTGGCTAGAAACCTTAGTTGGGGAGCATGAGGTTCGTTTTCTGTAGTTTAGGGGTAGAACATAGGACTCCAAACTGGGAGGGTGTGAATTGAAATCTCAGTCAAAAGCGGTGAGATTTTTCACGGTCGGTCCCCAATAAGAGTTCTGCAGGCTCCATGGGAAGGCTGTGAGCCACAGCCGTGTATAACTGACAAAAGAGTGCGTCTTTGTTGGATTACTGGGGGTTATGATCCAGCAATGTAGATGAACACACAGCCAGGATGCGCATGTGCAGTCGACACGATCGAGTCTACATTGGTGACACCAGGATATAAAACATGATATGTAGCGAGAGCTATTGCCCTAATACATTGTCCCAAACCGAAAAAGAACTCTGCAGATGTACAAACACGGTTTGATAAAGAAGTATATACAACAGCATAAAAATAAAGGCGGTATCCACAAAAATCAATTAAAACAAAAACTAAAAATGAGATTTGAGTCCAAGTCACAGGAGAGTGGAATGAGGACCCCCATCCCATTTGAGATAGAGGGAGATGGATAGACAACTGACATAACTTGTATTTATAACGAAGGAGAGTTTATTCCATACCTTATTTTACGATAAAAGATAAGCAATTCCAAGCCACATACGTCACCAAACAGATGTGATTTCAAATTTTATATAGCAATGAAAGAAAGGTTGACATTATAATTCCCCAAATAACAAGAGGGAGGTGTAATTAAAATCACGGCAAAGCTTGCGAACGTCCACAAGGCTCTAAATGATTCGTTGGAAGTGGACCTTTGGTCCATACCAATAATGCTGAAAGTTGTCTGGATCAATTGGTAGCATGATTACAGGGGATGAAGACAAAGTTCCCAGTAAAGAATGGATACGTATCCATGGTTCAGCCGATGATTGACGGATGAGGATCCAGAGTCTAGATAATTAAAAGAATGTATATGTAATATAGATACCCACAATTATGACGACCTCCCGGACTGACCAGACTGGTATTTATTTGGGGGTGGTCGTATTTGTGAAATTCTAAGTTACCTTGATCTACTATATTCGGGACCAAGAAAAAGTTGTCGTAATTGTAGGGTGGTCCCAATCGTTTGGAGGTCTCTACTGCTGAGTGGTCGCAAAACAGGGCTCCATTATTTATGATTCAGATACTGAACAGAATGTTTGCATCTTCACGATGAAACTACCCTTAAGGTTTAATTTACGAAAATATAAAGATCCTTTTTTTCAGTGATGTTTTGCTGAGGAGGAGAGGTTTTTGTAAATACTTACAAATAACCGTTGCCCTTACATATGTCTATTTCTTCAGTTATGTCTGCATTTATACTAAAGTCTGTTCTACGGTGAGGTGCACATTAAAATTTTGCAATATTATCATAAACTAATAGATTATTTCCAAATGGAATGCGGCAGCGAAGGAATGGGACATAGGCCGAACCAAGGAGTTTATAACAAATTTGTTATAAACTCCTTGGCCTAACTAAGTATAATGTAATTAAAGCCATACCTTCCTAAATAAAGAGTATCTTTTACAACAAGTTAACCCATTAAGGAAGGTCAAGATCATTATTTTTAAATGCACAAAAAACTATTTGTAAAGCTCCTGATTAGTTGTTTAGAGTCATAAATATTCTAAAACATATAACTTTCAAATGAGACTGCCAACCCATAGCAGACGCAATGTCACTTGAATGCAAATTTCAGAAGAACCAGAAGATATATAAATATAAATGTCGGTTTTTTTTATGAAATTTTACAACTTATATAAGGCCGTTGGTCCCTCTTCTGCTTTTATGTCATAGTGTGTGAAAATATTCAAGTTTAAGATTGTAATTACCAAATTTCGATTGACACCCACAGGTGCAACAGACCTCTGTAATATATCGTAAGGATAAGAATAATTTATTTCATTTTGGAGTTTAATTAGATCAGATAATTATGCAGAATTAAGCGTGTTAGTAAGCCTGGAGGTTGTGTACTTGGACTTTAAATGTTTAAATGGACTGCAATGGTAGTTTGAAAAAAAAAATATCATCTATAAACACAGGCATTGATAAATCAGTGAGGTGTATAAATATCCAGCGGAACCTGAGTCGTGCGTTCTCCGAAGTAAATGTATACATGTCTAGATATCACACGACACCTGTGATATCGACAACCGTATATCACATTTTAAATTAATATGGGTTAAATATAGCATGTGTCAACGGATGTGTTCTTGTCGGATATTCTTGTTTGTATCGGGTTTTACAGGTTTTCAATGATGTTGGATCTGACGGGAAAACAACCGATGATCATCAATTTAGAGACTTATTATCAGAACAAATCTGGCCCAGCTCAGTTAAGAGATCGGTCTGTGTTTATCATATTAACACACCCTGCAAACCTCGATGCCTGACCTTTAAGCAATTTTTTTTTCAGAGTATGTAATAATTTATCAACAAGCCTATATACAACTGTCCAACACACGTGACGTCAGGTAAGAAAAAAGATGGATCTGTTCTATACAAAAATTCAGAGGTATAGCGGATACCTCTGAGACAAGCCAAACATAAACAGATGAAATACCTAAAGCGGATGTTAATAAAGCGGGCCTCACACGGTACGATTTCTCACTATTTTCTCCGATTTTTTAGGAATTCAAAGAAAAATATTTGAAGATCACCGCGTGCGGGAGCATCCCCAATACGTTTCCCTCTTCGAATATTTTAGGAAATCGTGGAGCAAGAAATCCTAGAGAATTAGTGTTTGGCAAGCTTAGGAAATCGTTGACAAGCATATCAAATACAAAATTGATGTGGTCACAGAACCTCAACCACAGATCTTACTTATTTTAGACAAGTACAAGAGAAAATTCACAGAGAATCGTATAGTTACTGTAGAATTCAATATCATGCGGCTGTCACGGCAAATTGGGGGTAATCTCAGTGTATCACAGCGTTAATATTATCAGAAAAAATCCTGCACTTTGTCAGACCTGTTAAATGCAAACGGTGCTTGACATTCCTCATCTACCAAATAAAAGTGTATAAACTGTATCGAACGCTTGATTGAACTCTGAATGTTAATCATGCAACAATACAGCCCATTCTGAAACCAGTACATTCTGATATGAGATGGTATCAACGATATTACGATTATAGAATATTAAAAAAAGAAAAAGTAGAGAATAACATACCTTGAGGTGAGATTGATTGTTAGGACGTGATAACGGCACATATAACTATCCACAAATGAAGCTTAGAGGAGCTAAGCTTTCACATTTTGTCCTAGAGTCCAAAATCCATATAAACTGACTCCAAAGTCCTTTTGTTGATAATATACTTTTTGGCGTTTTGACTGGCTGAAAAGTAGGTGTAACACCTGGTCCTACTTTTTTTTTGTCCGCTGGGCTTAAATAAACGTAACATTTTTCATGGATGGACTGTTAGTCTTTTATCAAAGTTCAAGACTACAATTTTGTCATAAATTATGTCCTCCCTCGGCCAGTATATAAGGCGATAGATGGATGAGAGATCTGATACAAGATACTGTTTTTTTTATTAACGAGGGAAACTATGGCAAACTAAACATAAAGCCTTCGTGCCATGCCACCTCATATACCGTCGTGTCAAACCGCCATTTAATCTGTCATTTATTACGTCACCCTGTCTTGTAACGTCAAGAATCGAAGGGCTAAATATAAATATTACCCATGTACGTAAATTAAGTGAAAAACATTTTTTGTTATAATAAAGATAACAATATCGAGAAAAAGGAACCCTCGTGAAACTCTTAAAAATCCAAAAATCCCACTTCCCGATTATGAAGCAAGCCACAGTATATAAGATCTTCGATGAAAGCTGTGTGCACGATGTGTGTTTGTGAGTACTGCTGAGGGTTATTTAGAGTATTTGTGTGCCGTATAACACACCATACCCGGGCGTACGTTGTGCATGGTAAGTCGTACAATGGCGGAAGAGGACCTGTGATTAAAATTAACCTTTAGCGCATTTTTCTTTTTAAGAATATGACATTTTTTACTGATGTGGCACACATGCATATATATATATATATATATATATATATATATATATATATATATATCAAAATTTGGGCCAAGATTTGATAAGGATGTGACTGAATACAAAAAAAGAACGCGACATTTATCTTGTTTATTTAGTATTTTTCTCATTTTTTCTGTCTTCTTTCCTCTGAACATGTTAGCACAGATATTTCTTCTTTTAAAAAAGGACCATAGGAAGTAGGTGACAGATTTGCGCCCGATAAATGTAATTATTTTTTACCGTGACCTAATTGTAATGGCGTCAGGTACTTGTTGCCTATTATCGCTTGTGTTGTCTTAATCTAACACATGCCCCATCAACAAAATTTAACAACAAGGCGACTTGGATTTATGCACATCTCCGAAATTTAGAAATTTGCTTAAATCATTCTTTAAAATAATATATATATATATATATATATATATATATATATATATATATATATATATATCGTTTCTCTCTCGCATACTATGCGGCCAGAGGCTGTTCATTAATATAGTACTTAAGAATTTAAACACGGTCAAACGGACGGAACGGTACACTAATTTGCCAGGTTCATGGAGAGGCGACGACATTTTACGCACAAAAAAGACATCACTTACAACCCGCGGCATGATTAATGTCAATTACAAGTTCATTTACCTCGCGATATCATCACGTTCAGGTAAGGTCTATCCTTGAAGGTCACAGATATTTCAGGACTTTTGCCTGCACCAAGGTAACATGTGAAGGTCCCACTGACATTTATTTTTTCTGCAACACTCTGCCATGACGATTATTCATTTATATTATCTTTATCAGAAACTGTGCCTTGTCAGCTAAAAAAAAAACAAATAACTCTAGACCCATTACAGGGATGGACACAGAAACATAAACTTGGTCGGGAGGGGGGGGGGGGGAGGGGGCAACATGACTTGTAAAGTAACTGGTCCACTTGCATTGCTGATCAAGGGGGGCGTGGCCCTCGAAATCTCCCCTCTCGCAGTATAAATTTTAGAAAATTCTTTTCCAGAGTTTTTATGGGAAGTATGTTGTAGGAATAAAATCATTCCAGGCTGTATTTTATTGTATATTTGGGGGGGGGGGGGGGGTGTAGGGAAGGGCATCTCCCCTCTTTGGTGTATGTGTGTTTGTATGGTGTGAGAGTGTGTGAGGAAGTGTGTCTGTGTGTGCAGAATTTTCAGTAATAATTAAAAACCAGTAATAATTAAAAACCACACAACTGCCTTAGGATAATGTGGACAACTTTACCTGAAGCAAATCAAGGTGAGCGGATCCAGGGGTCATCGCAACCTTTTTAAGGGATTCAGACCTGGACCTCCCCCCCCCCCCCCCCCCCCCCTTTCGGAGCCTGTGGATCTGGTTTTAGGTTTTGTCGTTAGTCCTCCTGGGTTAAGACCTCTTTTCCTAAATCCTGCATCCGCCCCTGTTCACAAACGACAGTCGTGGCTTCATATGCCATGACGATTGTCAATGATATACAATGTCTTCTCTATTTTTTTAAATACATGTATACATATTTTTTAAATTGTTTATCAATATAATACGATAGCTGTAATCCGAATATACGCAAGGGCCAGACGCATTAATTAATTTGCCCTACAAACAGATAAGATATTCATATCAGTATGATGAATATGGCAAAAAAAAAAGTGGCCGATGTTAACATATGGCACAGTTCGTGTACCTGCTAACGTACAAAGTCTTTATGGAGGAAAGGATACTAGAAAAGATCGGGCATTTATCACTCTGTGATCATTATATATACAACGCTCGTGCCACCTGGGTTATTGGCTTTTCTGAACCTTTAACTTCTGACATAGTTTCAACTGCGCACGCTACACAGTTTTGCTACATCCGCCCTTGCAGACAACAGTCATGATAAATAAACTGATCTAATTAATCTTCTGACATATTTATTTTTGGGATTAATCATGATTTCGATAATAAATAACACCCTCACACACCGATGCACCCTTCCACACACCTTCACACACACACACCTACACACACATACACATGAAAGGGGCCGGCGCATGAAGGATCTTATAAAAGGGTGGGCTAAACAACAAGGCACAGAAAAACACGTTTATACCTGGAGTGTGAGCAGAATTTATTCTTAACTCTCGCAATAAAAGTATACGGAAGACTAGAAATCTGCATTTTAAGGAATGCAAGTGTCCGCCATTCACTTATTTGGCCCATATTCCCATGTTCTTTCGTGCATAAGTGACTGTAGACTTGTGACTATTCATTTATGATATTCCAGGATCCGGGTCATATGTCGGATCCACACCAAAATCAAATCGATTCTTTATTGGTTCATTCCCGAAATGCTCAGTAAATTTCATGTGATTCCGTTCTATGATTGTGTGTGTTTTATTGTGAACAAACACAAAACACACAGGTACGGGGATGGACGCACACCCTCATGGCAGAGGCAAAAAATGGGTGTGAAACGCAACATCCTTCGCTGTTGTCGGAAGCAAGCATATATTATTGTATATAGCCCAGAATTTTAGGTCTGAAATAAATGAGCGCCCCCTGTACACCGACTAAATCAGCCCCTGAATGCAGGTATGTCCTCAAGCATCTCACTAATGTTATGTCTATGGCCAAATTCATCCAGCACCTGACGCACAACGACTCACACAACAACATTTACTCGACTAATTTAGAGCAAATAATGAATTTTATATTTTATAATGTATATATTGTATACAAAATTGGAATAAAAATAAATAAATAAATAAATGTATATTTATATATATATATATAGATAGATATATACCTGTGTGTATGTGAGTGTTATTTTGATTATATTTCACTTATTGCGGCAGGGACTGTGCCCTGCCTCTTCAAACTATTACTAACCTGGACACCTTCCAGATTTGCACCTTGACTAGAGAAAACAGTGTAATGGTTCTGTAAACACGTAATGTGGACGGGTTTGAGTTGTTGTGCTTTGATAAGAGGAAATAAACACAGAGAATATGATAGTATTTTTACAACCCCACTTTATTGGATATTAAAAAAACTAGAATATTGGCAGTCGACAAAGGACTATACATTTATCCGACGAATCACAGAGGTATGTAATCACAGAGGTGAGGGATGGCATGTCACCTGAGGTAACAGCCCTTCAAGTTTTACATCAAATGCAAAAGTATCCCAAGATACACTGATGGATGAAGCTAAAATTATATATATTGTACGTGGCACTGCCAGTCTTGTGTACAAGATAATGTCCTAGATCTATGGACATACCAAATTCCAGGCCGATTAATGAAACCACTCCTGATATAAATGCATAAATGAAATGTTGTAAATACATGCTTGTAGGCGTCACCTGTTTTGTCTACAAAAAGCTATTGAAGATGAATTAAGGTCCAAAAATCCAAACTGTGACAGCCATCCACTCCTGAGATAGGTGTGATTTCCACCAAACTCAGATCTACAGTTGGACGCCAGATGAAATTAATTGTACGTAGGTTCCACAAGGTTGAATACAAGACAAACCATGCCAACATCTATGGAGATGCATATTTTCAGGATGATGCATCAAACCCCTCCTGAGATAAATCCGTGGTGTATTTTATAGATACCTGATCGTAGGTGCAGCTACCGGTTGAGTGTACGAGAAATCTACCCTAGATGGATGAACATGCAAAAACATGCAAAATTTCAGGTCGATACGCCAACCACTCCTGAAAAAAAGGCATCAGTGTATTCTAAGAAAACGCAAAGGTAGGTGGGGCCACAAGTCATGTCTTCGAAAAGCTATCCAAGATGGATTAACATGCAAAGTTTCAGGCTGATACATCCATCCAATTCTGAGATATATACAATTTTTACCCAAAAAAAGATTTATGGATGTAAGCTTTGCAAATATCATAGACGATAACGCCACCAATCTATTGTATAACATTAAGATATGAAAGATGTATTGACATGCTAAATTTCATGTGGATATACCAAACCACTCTTGACATTAATGCATGGATATATTCTATGAATACGTGTTTATAAATGGTGCCAACCTTTATGTGTTCGAGAAAGCTATTTCACCAAAAGCATACGCACGAATAGACACCACGCAAAAACAATTGCAGATGGCGCGCCCAGTTTTGAGTACGAGATAAAGGTATCCGGCGGCGGCGTAACCCGGGTTAAAACATTATACCCGTAAAATTATGTTTGGTGCAGATACGATGGCGGTCTCTCGCGGCTGCCTGCTTGGCCTTGCGGCATCACGTCTATTGGCTCATCCAAAATTACACTTAAGGAGCGCGCAGGGCTGTAGTCTTGACTACAGCAACTGTAGCTGCTCGATCAAGGAAAATCATCTTCAGTAAGTCAGATACAGTTACTTTGGCCAGTAGGAAAACTGTGCATGCATCATCTGCAGTGTCACATACTTTTTAGATATTTTCATCTCGTGCTACCGGCGAAACAGATTATCATGAACAACAAACATTGAAATTGGCGCATCAAACTTTGAAGCTGTACCACGAAGCGCCACCTATCGGCCTGCCGTTCTACTACTTGGGCAAGCTACGCCACATTGGAATTCATCATTTTTCTCAGATATAAACAACCGTTACGATACAGATAACGCCCTTGTGTATTGTCAAGATTCGTATGTTATAATACTTACGTTGGGTATATCTCACCCCATAAATAAAACTACCCATGGGCTTCTGATTTAACTGAAGACAAGCATGTCTTGTGGTCCATGCATTGAGTCCAGCAGAGCCTGCGATTGTATATAATAATATAATGTGCCTACTCAAGTGTACTGTAATCACTAAGAAAAAGAGCTTTATCAAATCCGATTCATTTTTCCTCACCTATGTGTTGTATAAAGGTAGTATGGTAGAATCATCAATCATCATAGAGTTATGGATGTATCAGAACACAGGATTGACACGGCCTGTGGTCGGCCTCAGCGCCATCTGGAGGGGGAAACAAGACCCATGTCAATTAAGAATACAACTTACGTCTATTTTAATGGGATCAGGCTTTTTAATTATTTAAATTATATACAGCATTTTATGCTTAAGAATATTACCATGTCAATTGTAATATGACTGGAGGACATTACCTGACAGTCGATTTTGAAGCAACGATTTTTCTTTTGACGACTTTTGTAATTCCTTTTGGAGCATTACTTTCCAGCTTTGAAGCAGACTTGATGACAAATAATTGTCACCACGATTTTTTTTCTATCCAAAGTTACTGGTTGGTCCAACTACCTGTCCCTGCCTTTTACCTGATCTCATTTTGCTCGTCTACCTGAAAACATGTAGCAGCGAGAATTTCAGAAACAAATATGACGAATAAAGCATGAATATATATATATATATATATATATATATATATATATATATATATATGTGTGTGTGTGTGTGTGTGTGTGTGTGTGTGTGTGTGTGGTACGTTGTGTGTGTATGTATATGCATGGTTTATATGTATAATATTGATCTAGTGTACCTCCAACATTTGACCAATAGATTGTTTCATGGGTTTTGCCAAAACCTCCACAAAATTCATTAAATTATGTTTATTAATTTCATGAGTGAAGTTGCTAACAGACAAACCAACTAACGACGTTAAAACATGCAACTCTTAGCGGATCAAGGAAACTAAATAATCCTTTTACAAGGGTTAGCTAACTTAACTTAAATACTCTTCTTTTCAAGCATGTTAGATTGTGTGTTCTTTTTTATCTTTACTCATGTATATTTAGATTGTGTGTTTTTTATCTTAACTCATGTATTTATTATCTTGACTAATTTCCTTTTGAATCGTGCACACGCGTCAGGACTTGCATGATTACACAGTCACGGCGGTCTGCGAATGTGAGGTAGGAGGCGACCTCTGCTGGAAAGCTGAAATATCAACAGAACTAAAGCGACATCTACCATGTGAAGTGATAAATCAAACCATTCTCCATACAGATAGGTTGTCAAAGGTAATGTAAAGGCTCATCGTAGCTTTCGATCCTGTGGGGAGGTTGATATCGATCAAGATCTCTTACTCTATTGCCTTTAAGTCATGCATATATTTCAGTCCCTTCTTTTATATATAAAAATAAATTAATCCATTGATTGCATATTCATATTACATTTTCAAATAAATGTTATAATATATATTAAATTTCAAATATTAACTGACATACGTTATGGGTTTTTCCTTTTATTTGTTCACGATTTGGTAAATCAAGCATAAACCGTCTTAAATCCCATCCGTTCACACAGACAGGAAACAAAGCTGTCTCAGAAATGTTTGTTCAGTGACCGATTTCGCCAAGATGGCTCACTAAATGGAGCAGTAATTTAACAGGGAGGGTGATAATTAGTAAGTATATGACTATGTTAGTGATTTGAGAGACGTTCTTGGTCACAGGGATGCCCTATTGTTTCTTATTTAAGTGACATTCAGCCTATTTTAGGGGCTTGCACGGGGTGTGGCTTCATGGAATTGGAAGACAGTCATACTCATACTTCATAGACATAGGTATTGGTAGCCCGATTTAATCAGACTCAATATTATTAGGCCCTGCCATATATTGAGTCTGGTAGCTATTCAGTGGGAGTTTCTACAATATAAGCCTCAGACTATCCACCACCCAATGCCCTTGTAACCAGTGTCAGCAGGTGTTTGTTACCCCGTGTCAGCGGTCCCCCTTCAGAGCTTTTTAGCTGTCAATCACTCAAGTCAGCGAGGCTATCAGTGAGGTCATCAAGTGTGCCTGTTCGAATGTTCTTCTCTGTCCCTACTAAAATTGCTGACATGCTTCTGGTAAAAAGGTCAGTATATGTTAAAAAATGGTGATCGAAGTTTAGTTTAAGTTTCTATCGAAACCATGAAACACATTCTTATTAGTTTTGAATGGTATAATCCTGTGTCTTGTTGTTTGGCAGTAAACAGGCAGTCAAAGAAGATGCAACGGATCCGTTGCATCTTCTGTGGCTTATATTGTAGAATACTCTCACTGTATGGCTATCGGACTCAATTAATGGCAGGGCCTAATAATATTGAGTCTGATTAAATTGGGCTAAGGTATTGGCTGCTATTAAACATTACTATAGTGTAGACCAGTGCATTATCACTGAATAAAAGGGGATGAACTTCTTGGGGTTAAAACAACAAGTTAATCCATATTTTAATGCAGAAAATTGTGGTTTCAATTCCTGATAGATACTCAGCTATTGAACCCACATTTTTATTTTTAAAATGTCCACAATTCTGCATATGAACCCACATTTATTTTGTGCTAAGTTGGAACACTCTTTGGTATATTATTGTCCATGATGTTGCGTAACTGTAACACATCCAGAATTATAAGCCAAGACGTGACATATTTTTTACTGTATATTTCTAACTTATGAAAAACTATTATACATTGTTTTATTCGCATATATATATATAGTAGAAGCCTATCGGTCTCACTAATTTGATGAAAGAAGATGAAAGAGGATAAAATTAACAGTTAAAATTAATATTAACTTCAAATTCCATAATTGTACCGTATCCGCCAAAAAGGAAGTTTTGTGGATACTATGTTTTTGACCGGGTTCCGCCGCCGCCTTCGTTTCCGGAGAACTCCTCTGAGACAACTGGACAGATTTTTCCGAAACTTACACCAGTTATCAGGTCACATGTGAAATGTTGCCTAACCAATTGGCCTTGACCTCTGACCTTTCCTCTCTGCCCAGTGTCCATTTGTGCATATGTTTCCACACATAAACGCACATATCTCGGGAACCATTTGACCGATTAGGAAAAATTTTTGTGCAAATGTAGCCCTTGGATAGCTTTATAACATACACAAAAATGTTGGCTCCACCTGCAACCATTTTTGCACAGTGTCCATCTGTTCATCCTCCTTTGGTTAAAATCACTCATATCTCTGCAGTTTTTAGCTCAGCTGACTTTCAGTCATGCTGGGCTATAGCGATGGGTCTTTGTCCGTCGTCCTTCCGTCTGTCCGTCCGGCCGGCCGTCCAGCCAGCCGTCCGTCCGTTAGCAGGGCACAAATCGTAACCGTAGGGGCTAGAGCCATGAACCCTATGCAGTCTTAGAGGCTATAAAAAGATCTCCTTGCAAACCTGAAATTAGGTCACTGCGACCTATATTCTCGAAGTTATGGGGTGTGTTTGCACCCCCCAGAAATAACTCTTTGACACAAAATACAGCTCACCTACCAACAGGGGAAGAACCATAATTTTTTTTAGGTCAAAAGGTCAAAGGTCAAGGTCACAGGAGCTTCTTCTTTGAAAAGCCTGTGGATGCATTTTAAGCCAACCCTTTCATCCCAATTCTTTGATTTTTCACATATAGCTCACCTACTAAGTTGGAGAAGAATCCTATAGATTTTGAGGTCACAAGGTCAAAGGTCAGGGTCACAGGATCCACTTCTTTGAAAAGGTTGTGGACACATTTCAAGCTAGACTTTTCATTCCAAACCTTCCAGCACTGATATCTCTTCTCTGCCAACAGGGGAAAAGACCTGTTGATTTTGAGGTCAAAGGTCAAGTTCACAGCACCCACTTCTTGCGTGGAGTCATTTTCAGGCAAACTTTTCAATCTGTACCTTCCATCTGTCATATATGGCATACCTACCAATAAGGGAAGAAGCCTATTGATGTTGAGGTCAAAAAGTCAAAAGTCAAGGTCACAATATTTAATTGCTCTAAATTCTTGTGAGCATATTTCAAGTGTAACTGTTCAACCCAAACCTTCAGTCTTTCACATATGCCACATCTATGCATCACTCAGTTTGACTCAAACGTCATATTTATGGGTCTTATTGCTTGAATAAATAACTTATTGATTTTGGGGTCAGCTGGTCAGCAGGTTAAAGGTTGCAGGTCAAAGTTATTCACCCATTGGTTGCCAAGTAATTACACCAGATTTAAGTGGTTAGTAGTTACCCATCATTTAGAAAGAATCCAGTTGATATATAGGCAAAAGGCCAAGGTCATAGGTCAGGGATGTTCACAATTACTTATTTTATAGACCATCTCTATTTTTCTTGTATATATAACCTTCCCACTCCAGCTGGTACATCTCCCTGTGTGGCTGTAATTGTGAGTGACACTGGTGACATATGACTCCCTTTTGTATCAGCCTATTAAGTGATAAGGCTCAGTGATAAGTACCTCGTTTATTTTATGGAATCCTAGCAATAAACTTAGTTTCCTAGATATCTGAATATTTTAATATATATCACCACATATAAAAGCAAGTGTTTGTTCTCATAATATGTGGATGTGTACCTTGATTTAGGATGGCTTTTTGTTTTATTTCAAGCCTCTTAGTCATGCTTTCTGCATTTCTTTTCTTTCAGGTTTGGCAGTTTACCTACCCTGCTGACCCCATTGAAAAGCAGAGTGATAATAAAAAATATTGGACTTACACTTTTTACAATTGCATATCTATAAATCTGATATGAGGGCCTGGACATGCCTTTTGAATTATTTTAGGCATTCATTACTGGATAATTTGCCCAAGTTTGGTCTCTTATTGGAGAATGTGGGATATCAAATGTCATACTTGTCAGAAATCCATAATGTCTGCCAGTTAGCCACCTTAGAAATTCTTTCTTCAGTGCAGTTTCAGTATTTTTTCTTAAATGTTTGGTCCGATTTAGAGAATGTTTGTTGTCTGATTTCAGACTTGTCAGAAGTCCAATATGGCCACCAGGCAGCCATCTTTTAATTCCTTTTGATCATATTATCTCAAGAACAGTTAAAGTGAATGCAGTTGATTGTATATTTATGTAATCTTGTAAAGGATTGGGTCAAATATTTCTGTATAAATATTACCATCATTTATAAAAGTGCAGTACAGTTGGCTTGTATTGAATAAAAATTCATACAGAAGCACCTGTTTCTCAATAATTCTTGCATGTATTTCCTTGATTTTTGCTATATATTTTGATCTTATATTTTCCCTTTGTGGTGTTCCTTTGAGACTGACAGGTTTCAAGCAAGCTGTTGGAATAGTTCCTGATAGCTTAACAATCATGCATTTTCCTCAGACCATCAATTCACTGTGTTTTAACCAGGCATAGGTGATATATATTTCTGTTGTCATAGAAAAATTTTCAACAAATTGGCAAGTTGGTTCTTCAAAATTTGACTGGAAGTTGTGAATCTCAGTCCATGATGTCACAGGTCATGCTTGGTAGCTGAGCGTCATGACCCATGGGTCACTTGTTTTACTAATTCACCTGAAATTTGGCATGTGTATACATCCTAGATAGCTTGCTTGATTTATGACATGTGGCGCCACCTACATTCACGTTAACGCTGCAGACATCCAAGCTCATATCTCAGGAACCATTTGACCAATCAGGAAAACAATTTACACAACTGTAGCCCTTGGATTGCTTTATAACATACACAAAAATGGTGGCGCAAGCTGCAGCCATTTTCGCACAGCGTCCATCTGTTTGTCTGTTGTGGGTTAAAATCACTCATATCTCCGCAGTGGTTTGACCAAATTACCTGTAATTCAACATGCATATACATCCTGGATAGCTTTCTTGTTTTTATGACAGGTGGCACCAGCTTCATTCACGTTCATGCTGCAGACATTAATGCTTATATCTCCAGACTCATTTGACCAATCAGGACAACAATTTTACACAAATGTAGCCGTTGGATAGTTTTATAACATACACAAAAATGGTGGCTCCACCTGCAGCTATTTTTGCACAGCGTCCATCTGTTTGCCTGGTGTGGGATAAATCACTCGTATCTCTGCACTGGTTTGACTTCCAACCTAAAATTTTGCATGTGCATACATCTTGGATAGTTTCTCGTTCAAATTACAGGTAGCGCCACCTACAATCATGTTTTATGTGGCAGACATCCATTCTAATATGTAACACATGTAACTCTATTTCCCCTTGCCACTCAATCCATGCTTCACTTAACCGGTCCTACTCTGATTTTGGGGATACACATAGTCGCTTGTTTACTACCCGTATTCTAGTTTAACAAATGTTATTGACTGTTTTTTCAATAATATACCTTCGGTTACAAAAAAAATTAATTACATTCAGTAGTAGTAAGTTAAGTTTAGCCAGGTTGTCTCAATTATACCCATTGTTTTGTACCGACTGCTACCCTACCACCACAGATGCATGTTGTTATATCCCCATTACACAGGAAGAGAACTGGTCTATGAGCTTTACATATGCTGTACTGAAACATAAAAATATGATTACAGATATATCTTTTATATTTTGAAGCATATAAGGAGAGATGGAACGAATATATGGGGTGGCACACAATACACAGCATAATGGCCCTATACATCTTGATATTGAATTTTAAAGAGTATATGATAAAAAATTGAATCAATATTTTATATGCAGTAACTGTATACTGTAAAATAAATATATAATATACATTATAAATATAGACACTAAGGACACTATATATCAAATGTAACCTTGCAAAGATTACAAATATTATATCTTAAGAGAGTAGCATGCATTTAAGCTATCCAATGTTCTTTTATTCTGAATAAACATGCAGACACACTTACTGAGAGTATGTTAACAAGTTTGGCCAGTGACTTTCTTTATGAGCATGGTACCAGTCTGTATAACAGCTAGTGGACATAATTCAGATGAATACTGAAAGTGTTTTAAAACTAAATAGATCTCATGAGAATTGATTTATAATTACCAGATATGTAAGTTTTACAGTAAATAATGGTAAATTAAATTTTAATGTAAATATATTTATTATTTCTGGTAATTTTAAACATCTTTCATCTCTTTTCATCTTCTTTCATCAAATTAGTGAGATCCAAGCCTATAAGGTGTTGAACCCACATATTTTGGGGAGAAAATGTGGGTTCACTTCATGTTCTAATTGGATCTATGTTTGTAAATGATGAACCCACATTTGGTATTTCTGAACATGACATCATGTACAATTATCACATCATGAAAAATAAGTTAAGAAATAACACTTATTTTTCATGTATAACTTGTTTAATTGGTAAAATATTAATAATTTATTTATGTTAAGATAAGGTAACATTTATTAGCCTTCTGTTCCAGGAATCTGTTGTTGACTTGCAATTCATTACATAAAAATAAACAAACAAAAATGCATGGAAAATAATACATAAAAATAACACAGAATGTATTTGACTGTGCATGAAAAAATAAATCGAATAGTTCTGCAGAATGTTTCAATTAAGTGTTTACCTGAAAGTAAAAAAAGTGAACTCTGAATGTAGGGGATGTATTGTGTGGTTCATGACCATTAAAGCCATTGATTTGGTTTCACAGATTTCCTGGTGTGTGGCAAGAGAAGTACTAGTTATTCTACAACTTCTCTTCCTGGTATTATTTAGCTGTTTCTTTAACTTATCAGATATATTTGTAAACCAGCACTCCAATGCATAAGTTAGAACACTGGAAATTACTGAATAATAAAACATGGTAATAATGGTTTTGTCAATATTTACCTTTCTTGGAAAATAATTATATAGGTAATATTATCTTTTGTTTGCTTTCTTGGATTGATTCAACATGTTCTTTCCAGTTCAGATTTCTGTCAGTAATACATCCTAAGTATTTATAATTTTCTACCATATCTGCATCTTCATTTTTGATAGCAACTGGGATCATTACAAAATTAATCTCCTGAATATAGTAGAAGCCTTTTTTGGAATTGAATCCACATTTGTTTTAAACTAAAATGGAAAGGGGGACGGGGGCAGCCAGCAACTTACATTATATATCATTGTCAGATATATGAAATATTTTCCTGTTTCCTTGGTAGATGGCACTCTACAACTAAACATAAATAAACCTATTTCACTAAGTTCGGTATCTTCAGTCTTCCACAGCTCAGTTGAGAGCATGTGGGACTCCTCCTCATAAGATTTTGGGCTAGATTCCAGAGATAGACAATTTCTGACATTCATAAACAAATCATGTTTAAAAACACTAAAGCTTAACTTCACATATCTAGATTTTCAAGCTTCCAACTATTGTTTCTCCTGTGTTTCTTCTTTCATTTTTTCTGTTCCTTCTATGGAAGCTGTTGCACAGATGCCAGATTTGACCAGTGGCCACAGATTCGTGTTATGATAATCAGATAAACCTGCTAGAGTGTGTACAAGTTCACACGCAGTACCATTACAACAAAAAACAAGTGAACTAGAGACGTCAAATGCTTTACATCTATGTTCAGGGATGCTATTGCTGGGAAACTTTAGTATAAATGAACCAATAGCATAAATTAATGCTCATATAAGTCATATTTTTGCAAATGTTTATGTACCATCGATTTTCTATTTACTAAATTAAAAGGTTTCCCTATTTATAAAAATAAAAACATTTCACTCTAGCTTAAAGTCTAAAATTGATGAGTTGTGTCAGTGTTTGAACTTGTCCATTATACAACAGCGGACTAATGAATAAGTTGTCATATTGTTCCAGGACCAGGATTGTTGTAAAGCCTCATTATTTTGTAGCCTGTAGCTATGAGCCTTTAATCTGCCTTTGTACAGGCCTCTGGCAGAGATGTTTACCAATGCCGAATAAAACTTTGCCAGGTCAGACCTAAAATAAGACTGTTGATTTGATCAGGCCTGTTCCAAATTTCAACTGTAACCTGACCTGAATAAAATAAGTGCAACCCCATTTTCATATTTAATTGATACACAGTCAAATTAAAGATGAAGTTTTGGCAAAGCAATATTAAACCTGTATAAAGGTAAAGGTTTAATACATTTATGGTCTTACAGGGCTGTTATGATTTAAATCACTTGATTCAATTTAAATCATGTTATCTTGTTTTAAATCATCATAAAAATAGAACCAAATCACCAAAATTGATTTTTTTTTTAAATTTAATTGACCAATTGCAATAGATATTAGTCCTTTATGAATGACATAACATTACCAACTGCAGATCCTCTGTGGCAAAAATTCAAAATAATCTTAAATTATTTGTTGTATAAGCTTTTTTTTCCCACTGACCATGATACATACTTAATTTACACTATCATTCAAGTTAATTATGTAACCAGTTTCCTATAATACAGGTTATTGTAAACTTTCTAGCTGTTTAGTAAGAAGGTGGACTATTTGGTTCCCTGTCTGTCTTCTTCCGATGCTGCCTTATTTTAAAAGGGCCTAATTTCCTATCTGACCTTAATAAACTTAAGACAATCCCTTGGATGTTTCTTCAAAATGGCCAAGAAAATATGGAAATCATGGCTCACAGGCTGCTTGTTTTTTTTTATCAACATTTTTATAATATGTGGGGGCACACCAAAGTAATCAAAACAAATTCAACAAGGGCATCTGGCAGCAAGTCAGATAAGCCAGAGCTTTGCAAATGGTGTTTTGCAACAAGTGACCACCGTTCTACCTTAGCATATTTCTTTAGGTTACATGTTTTCCCTATTTGTCATGATTTCTGTGTTTACAAATATGTTTTTAATAAACAAGTTCATACATCCTTCACAAAGGCCTTATAAGAACTTTTAACAACCAAAATTACCCTTAGATTATTATTATTTACATTACTATTTAGATAGATTCTAATGGATAAAGACCCAGCCGTGGTGAACAAACCAGCAATAAAGTAGAGAAGACTGACAGTTCATTCAGACACTGTATTTTACAGGATCTTATTATTTCAATTTAATTTTGTTTGGTTATGGGTCATTAAATGTTAGTATGCAGGTCGTGCTCAACAGCCCTGATTCACTCACAAACGAGTGCGGCTGTTGGGGTTCTTCAGTGGAATGACCCAGCAATTAGGACGATGAAACACCCATGATCCGCAGGTGCAGAAATCACCAGGCCTGGTTAACACCATGATATAACATTAGAGGAAGTGTGTGATATGGCCCTGTCACAAAGTCCGAAACCTTAATGGAATTCTGCAGATGTACATATACTTAGTAAGGCTAGCCTTAAATTTTAGTTAAAAGTGGAGGCGGTTACCTTCAACAAAAAAATATTATAAAAAAGAGAAGGATGCAAATTCACAACCTTGAAGTCTCAAGCCCTAACCATTATACAACCATGCTATCCTGATAAAAAATATAAACTTTGATAGTCATAGAGTGTTGAGATTTGTAATGGTAGGCCTTTACAGTGTGAGCACATCGCAGGCTTACAGTGGAGACTGTACCCCACAGTCCTTTCACTCACAAACGAATGCGCCTTTTGTGGGTTCCTCAGTGTTACACTACAAGGGCAAGAATGTACTGGGCACACAGTCTGGTTGACATCAAGAAAACCATGTGTTTCCCTCCGTCAGTAAGTCAGAAATTTGATTGTAATTGAGGATATGAACATAGTATCTAATTAAGCCAACTTTAAAAATGGCAGCTGTTACCTCCACCAAAAAATTTAAAATAAAGGTGGTCCTTCAGTATCTGATAGTATTACAATTTACATTAAATGTGCACATACAAACTATGATCCAGTGTTGGGTGGTGAGCATGAGAGACTTTTTCGTGAGACAGAGAGATTTATCAAGCAGTTTGTCAGGTAAGATTACTTTGTGGTACATCAGAATTCATGAGCGCACCTGTAGTGTGGTGATTTTATATGTAGTAATTACAAATTAACTGCATTCACTTCAACCCAGGTTCTTTGAAGCTGTGGTTATATGAGGCAGAAACATCATTTCTTGTTAAAAACCTCAAGAAAATCCCATGCCTGCCCTGATATAACAACAGTTGTATAATAGAAATACTGGACTTGATGTAAACCTGTAATAAAGCAGAGCCAGGCATCCTGCATCATAAAACAAGATATTTGTGCACGCTTTGTTAGCCAAGAAGAACTGGCTACAGGTGTAGCAGGGATAGAAATTTCTAGGGGTCCACTGGTCTTTGTTTATTGCAGCATGTTTATAATATAATTTTATGTTGAATGACATCTTGCAGTGATGTTTACTAACAGCTTATAGATAAACATGCACATAACTCCATCAAAGGTAATGTTATATAAATAAGAACTTTCTGAACAGGAAATACCAACTGTCCCTTTAATATATATGTACTGTACACAGAGTCAGCAAGGAATCACATAAATTCTATACAATAAGTAGATGAATAAAGAAGTTGTGTGGCAGTAAATTGATTATATTTATGATTGACCATTCGATTTCTTTCATTATTGTGGTAAATGTTGATGCTTTATTAAAATAATTATGAATTGATAAGAAAATAGACTGCTGTCTGATAGCCATTGATACAGGCCTGTCATATACTGTCAAAGTGGTTAATTTGGCATGTTTGAATTTTCACGTATTTTTCATTTCATAGCATTAGCACAGTTAGAATTTTCGCACAAATCCGTATGTAAGGTAATTAATTGTGTATCAAATTATTAAAATATTTATAAAAGACAGGTTTGTAATGTAACCTACATCCCACCTAACAACCTTCGGGTTGCTGCTTACATGCCATGGGCAACTGGTTGAGCAATACATAGTTAATCAGAACTAATCACATTTGATGATGCAATGGTACTGCAATCAGCTACATTGTTTGACATCTTAGTAAGTTGTAGAATTTCTCTACAACAACAACTGTGATTATACTAACCAGAAGCAGCCAACTATGTCCGAACAACAAACAGCACTTACAAAAGTTACAGGTTGCTCTCAGCTCAGTCGTACTTCAAAGCTATGGGAAGGGCTAGGGGTGTCTTAAAAGGCTACTTATTGTTTCACAGTTCTACAAATCACTATAAATATGACTGGGTCTTTCTCAAGAAATCACTTGCTATGAACTCTTAGTTCAAATGACAAAACAACCCCTCTAACATTCTGGTTGAAGAAGCCTCAACCATGCATGAAGGGATTACCAGGCCCACATGACTGTATTTCAGATGAGAATGCTGCAATCTTCTGAACGATTTCATCGAATTTAAGCTTGTTCTTATCTTAGCATAAATCTAGCTCCTGCTAAAAGGGTGAAAATTAAAGCCCCGCTAACAAAACCACTTCCACAGTATAAACAAGTTGGCTTAAGGTTCTTTCAAATGGATTAGCTGGTATACCTGTTATATTTAAATCAATTTCAATCCCTGTGTATGATCAATGCAAGAATTTGGAATAAGATGAGGTGATGTGTACTGTATGACCCCTTGTAATGTATACACTGTCACATCGTCTCATGTATATTTGAACTGGAGTTGGTGTAGCCTCTCAACTGAAATGATGTGAGTAATGATGATTACACAAACATTCTGCTATAGTTAGAATTAACAGTATTATAAAATGCAGACTTTGTTCCTGTAACCTTAATGAATAATTAAGTTCCCTGGTGTAAGGTGGGAAAACCACATTATTGCACCTGTCTGTGCCTCTGATCATATATATATGTGTCTGAGCATATCTTGTGATTGTTAATGCAGTACATGTATCCTTGATTATGCTTTATAATATATAATAATCAATTAGGAACAAATCTGAAAATATTTACTCCTTTCAGGAGGAAAGTTTAATGTTTAATTATTTTGTCTGTAACATTTGTTATATAAATGTTCTGTGTGGATGTTTCCATTTCTGTCATATACTTCCCCCAAATGGTCGAGCTGTGGAGGTAATATGTTTTTGGCATTGTTGGTTGGTTTGTCTGTTATCAACTTAACTTTAAAGGTTAGGACAAACATCCAAGGTAAAATTCAGTTAATTTTGGAGGTAGTCTGGATCACAGTAATGTTTTTGTTTAAAGGAGTCAGTTTCATTGTAAGACAGGACAGTTGAGGCCATCATTATTCACTAAATTATCAGTTCAAGGGAACTTTCAAGAGTTTCTAAAAGTGTGCACACATGTCACATGATTTAAGCCTTCTATGATCTGGCAAGCAGAGCTTACATATGATGTAACCACTAAGTTAGTTAAGTAACACATTCTCTCAGCTTAGATTTATGTATTTCCTGCACATGGTAGCAGCTTGATCAGGACTGGTGTCTGGGGCTTTGGGGTAGAGTGCAGGACCCAAAGCTGGGAGATTATGAGATAGAATCTAAACTGGAGAGGTGAAATTTTTTATGGTCTGCTCCCACCCAGGTGAGTGCTCTGCAGACCCATTCACCACAAGCGAGTGCACCTTTCGGGGGGGGGGGGGGGGGGGGGGGGGAGTTTCTAGGTGGTATTGCTCAGATAGGGACAGGGCTTGACATTAATGGAAAGTAAAAATGGTAGTAGGGCAACCAACTGTGGGTTCCTACTTGCCAGTCGGGCAAGTGGGTGCAACATAAACCTCCACACAAAGGCCAGAATATTGACCAATCTTAAGTTGGCCACTTTTTTTTTTAAGGAGAATTGAATTCATGTCTTTTTTCCAACTAGCTTTAATTACATGCATATTTTAATCTATGCAAATGCCACAGAGAAATATAATTTAGAAAAATCAGGTTGATCAATTTTTTTTTTTGTGGTTGTGGCCATGATTACTGATTTTGTGGGACAAGTAATTTTAATGTAGGGCAAGTGAAAGCTAGTTGTCACTTTCCATACTTGGAAAATACTTTCAATATATAATGTGGAGCCCTGGCTATGGGGTTGATTACACACTGAGCCTGGTTAAGTACAGGATATAAAATAACAGGAAGTGTGTGATACTATCCTGTATAAAGTCCTAAACTGGAACAGAATTTTGTAGATATACTTATACTTAGGTATAAGCTCAATATTGTGATCCATAACAAAGCTTGACATTATGCCTGGGGCAAATAAAACTTAGAAAAATGATGGTAGGCCAACTAAAAGTCAGCTCCTACGTGCCTGGCCAGGCAAACATGACCCAAAGCTTTGTATCTTGACTGATTTTCGGTTAGCCATTTTCTTTTCTTTGCAGAAATTAAATTATATCGATAATACCCCTTTCTCTTCAATTACATATATGTTTACCTGTACATATACTAAAAAGAAATATAATTAACAAACAAAAAATTGAACTTGTTTATTGTCTTACATGCAGTAAATCATGCAACACAACATTTTTATACACTGTGAATTCAGGGCTAGTTCTGTTCAACCATTATTTTATTTTATAGGGCAAGTAAAATTTCATTTAGGGCAATTAAAAGCTAAGAAGTAATTTCAAAAGTTATATTGGCTGAGATATATACATGTGTGGCCTCATAGTACTTTTAGTTGTATGACTGCAATAACCTGTCTCTCATACATCAACCTGTTCCTAAAAATTTAGTTATGTATTGAACTGTACTTTACAGCAGTGGACTAATCAAGCCTCTAGAGCCTTAACTCTGACTCAATTTAAGTGACAAGGTAAACTTTAGGACTGTTGTATTATGTATTATGTATCACTTGAGCGGTTACCTCAATATTATGTGATTATTTCTTTTATTCAGTCATGGTAATCAGACTGGGACAGTTCATTAACTTTATTCATGATTATGTACCATAATATATAGGCTGTAGATTATTTAACCCAGACCACTTTTAAATCACTCTAATGTGGCATATTATAAACACAACAGAGCTTCACAGACCACTTATTGCATTTCAAGCTTTATTAATCTTTCTGTTCAGGACTTGGAGCATGGGTGTGGGATCAGAACTAAAGTATACCTTATATGTAGGACAGTGTATTGCCAGGCAACTCGCAAGATGAATTGATTCATGATATAGCATAGCAATATGCAAGTCAGCTTGCAAACCTTGTGCCTTACATGATGCATTGCAAAAATAACCTAATATCCCTACTGTATTTTGATGAATACAGCTCTGCCTTGACTACCTGATAAGTAAAGCAACATCTGGGAAGCACCCCTGTGTACAGTTATGCTCATATCACATACTGGTAATCATTTTTGTTAAATTTGGTTCAGTGTCAGTGTATCATATGCAATAAACCATGTCCTTTGGGACAACTGGCTTTTATCCAGTATGCTGTACTAGGAAACCGTAAATTACTGGTAATCGTATATTAGATAAAGTTTAGCCTAATCAGAGATAAGTTTCATTTACTCTTTGCTATTTCTGCATGTCTGTTAGCTTAAATTTATATAAGGTTTATCATTAGATTTGTGAACCAGGGATATTGCTGTAGGCAAATATTTTCCACACAGCAAATACTTGCTAATTTCTTGCATAGATTGCAGACTCTCAAGCATTTTGATGTTCATTTCAACCCATGTCAGTGTACATGTGTATGTGCATATATACTGTAGTTGGTTTCATATTCTTGGGATTAACATTTTGCAGTTTTTTTTTTGCTTTTTTTAGCTCAGCTGACTTTTAAGTCATCTGAGCTTTAGCAATCACCCTGTATCTGGCGTCCAGCCATCTCAGTGTCAGGCTGTTCCATAACAAGGCACAAATTGTAAGCGTTAGAACTAGAAACTTCTAACTGTACATCCAAGGAGGTCATAGGCAATACCTTGGAAACCTTAAGTTATGTCATTGACCTATATTATGCAACCTATGGGCCGAAATATGATTTTGAGCAACCAGACAGTCACGCAGAGCCCAAATTGTATTCATTAGGCCTAGTAAATTATCTTGGAAAAAGGGGATTAGGTCACTGTGACCTATATTCTGTGACAGATGTCTTATGAGCACACTGAATGTCAAATGGGCACAAATCATATCTGTTAGGCCTAGAATCTTCAATACAACACCTGGGGTGTTCTGGAAGAATCTCTTTGGAAACTGTAAATTAGATCATTTTGGCCTATATATTCTGCAATATGGGCTGAAAACATGTTTTTGTGCATCCAGATAATCAGATAGAGCACAAATTGTATCCATTGGGCCTAGAATCTTGTAATGTAGCATTCTGGAAGGTCCTAGGCAAATGTCCTTGGAAACTTGAAATTAGGTCACTGTGACCTATATATTGCAACCTATAGGAAGACGATGTCATATGAGCACCCTGAATTACAGATGGGAAAAATCATAACTACCGGTAGTATGCCTAGAATTTTCTAACACAACATCCTGGAGGTTCAAGGCAAATCTCCTTGGAAACTTGAAACTAGTTCATGTTGACCTATATTCTGTGACCTACTGGAGGAATACATGATTTTGAGCAGCTATACAGTCAGAAGGGAAAGAATTGTATCTTTTAGGCCCAGAAACTTGAAATGTAGCATATAGGGATGTCCTGGGTATATGTCCATGGAAACCTGAAATTAGGTCACTGTCACCTAGGCTATATTCTGTGAGCTACTGGCATTCAACATGATTCTAAGCACCCAGACAGTCACACAGGGCACAAAACTTAACTGTTGGACCTAGAACCTTCTACTATGAAGTCTATGGAGGTCCTTGGGAAAACTTCTCTTAATCTTGAAATTAGGTCACTGTGACACATATTCTGTAAGCTTTAGGAAAAACAGGTTTCAGTACTGGGAAATTCAGATGGGCACAAATCATAAGGGCTGGACCTAGAACCTTCAAACATGAAATTCAAATGAGTTGAAATTATTGTTCATCAATGGCAGATAAATTGAAAGAGCGGGTATATATATATCACTAAAAATAGCAATTTTTGAACATACAAGAACCATCATTATTTATATTTAATATCAATCCTGTCATTCCACTGCATTCCACATTGGGACCTCTTATTCACGAAGGTTTTATTTTCACCAAAATTCCCCTTTTGTGACCCTTGCAAACAAAAAAAGACAACCACAGTACTGGTTTACATGTAAAAATTGCTACAGGAGCAATTTCACGTCTAGGGCGTTCTTTCTGTCTGCTTGTGTGTCCTTATCTCAGGGTTGTGTATTTTTTTTTCCAGGTACACCAAACAGAATTTTCTCCATATTAATGAGGATCATTTGAGGAGACACATGCCTAGATATAAGGAAGAAAATCAAAATCGTGAATGTTTTTGATGGGGAACAGTTGATCTGAGCAGCGAGTCCAAAGTGGAAGTCTTTTGTTCGGGTAAAGAGACTGTGCCACTCTTATCCAGTGAGGTGGTGAACTGTTATATAGAAATGGAACCATCCGCAGAGGAGCATAACCGTCGTCACCGGCCAAAGAATGGTTCTGCTCAAAGCAGGAGGCCGGCTGGAGGCGTACCCCCATCCAGGGGACAGCAGATGTTGGCAGGCAGGGGTACTGGACCCCCGGACCCCCAGGCCAGGAATGTACTGAAAGAGGCTGTTGATGCTGTCGTTAACAGTTTCGCAAAACATACTCATGGGCATGGACGAGGTGAGTGTAGTCTTAATCACTTCATGTGTTTATAAAATTAGAGCTACTAATTTACTTTGATTGACTGATTAATCATCTTTCATTTAATCCTCTAGAAATGTAATGGACAGTTCATGGTGTTTCAGAGTGTCAAAATTTTTATAGATCAAGAAAAAAATATTAGTTTTATTACTTTTAAGTTTTATTTTATAAATTTTAGTTTATTACAAGATCTAACCAAGTCAAAATTGAGAGTATTTCAATCAGGATTAGAGGAATAAATTACATATATTGTAATGAGTTATATTATCATTTTTAGCTCAGCTGACTATAAGTCATCTGAGCTATAGTCATGGTCCTTTGTCCGTCGTCCGTCCGTCCGTTAACAGGGCACGTTTTAAAACCGTTGGACCTACGAATCCAAAATTCTGCCTACCTATAGATGTCCCCAAAATCTCCTACCATACCAAAAATTGGGTCATTAGGACTTCGTTCCTTCGAGATATTAAGGAAAAACCTCCGTCTTCCATAAAAAAGCCATTGTTACACTTCAAAGCTGCCTAATATCAAAACCACTGATCTGTTTTTAATCATATTTAGTATTCATATTTTTTCCATACATTTTCTGTGCACATACCAAAAATTAGGTTAGTATTGGGTATTATTTTGAAGTTATGGGCCCAAATATAATGCAGTTTCTTAAAAATCAGGAAATATATTTGCTCACTTAACATGAGAATTGCTGAGGCTGGAGACTTTTTTTCATGAATATAACTTTATTTAATCAAGATTCATATGTTTACCCAAAATTAGATCTTTTTGCAAATTTTTCAAGTTATTAGCATAAATAAAAAATCAGTACCTTAAATTTTGTCCAACTTTGGCAATGGCACGTTTTTTCCCTGTAAGCACTGTTGATTTAATTTTCACAGCATATATACATAAGGATTTAATCTTTTGAAATCTGAAATTTCAAAGGAATTGTTTGAAAAGAGTAGCTTTTATTCAAGTTTTCATACACCATGTCAAGTGTTGTTTACATCTGGCCCACCTAGTAATACAGTCTTCACTTGCATTATGTAACCCACCCCAGGCAGCTTGCCTTGGCTTAGCTTGGCCACTATTAGCAGGCTTTCCCTCTGCCCTGCACTCCCACCCCCTCCCCCCCAGCTGGTGCATAAACTAGATGAATGTTATAATTTTCTGTATTTTATTTTATTTTTGGCTATGCTACATTTTAGATTTTGTATTGTACTACCAGGGTTACAATGGTTAAAGTGCACATTTAATTGTGTCCACAAAGTGATGTATTGCTATGAAAGTGTGGATGTTCATCAGAGTGCTCATTAAAGATTTTAATTTGTTTGACTTATAACTCATGGTTGTATCAGTTGTTACATGATACTGGCTAAATAATCAAAATTTATATTGCTGATCCTTTATTTCAGTTCATAAAATTAAAAATTCCCAACTCCAGTTTGCTCCTGGTATAATATATTGGGTGTTTTGATCCTTGGATTAATTTTAACACATGTATTAGTTTCATAGTTGAGAATACTTTTCTTTTTTCCTGATACCATTTAAATAAATAAAAATATTAAAATTTTTCCTGTTAGTGCTGTGGATTTAATTTTCACAGCATGTACACATTAACATTTCATCTGTTAAAATCTGAAATTTGAAACTAATTGATCAAAAACTGTAGATTTTATTCAAGTTTCCAGGTACCAAGTCTTCATTGTTTACATCAGGTCAGTATAAATGCAGTGTACTGGGCAGTTACATAACACCTTCAGGTCTGACCTACTGCCACTGTGAGTGTCTGGGTCAGGCTGGGTCAGGCAGTAATTACCAGAGAGCCTCTCTTTCTCTCTCTCTTTCTCTCTCTCTCTCTATGGCAGTCCAACTCTCTCTTTCTCTCTCTCTCTTTTTCTCTCTCTCTCTTTCTATCTCTCTCTCTCTCTGTCTCTCTCTCTCTCCTCTGCTTTTTCTCTTTCTCTCTCCATCTCTCTCTCTCTCTCTCTCTCTCTTACCCTTTTTGCCTCCCTTCCTCCCTCCATCCCATTCTGTTGACAGGTACTATAAACCAGATACATTGGCTATAAATTTTGATGCAATTTAGAAATGTGAATCAACTGAAATATTCACAATCACATGTATGTTATACTGTAAATTTATAGTAACATTTGTAAACCTGGATTAAAATTATGTAATGAAAAAAATGAATAAATGCAAATATTGTTAATTTTTTATTGGCTCAGTAGACTGGGGAAAAAATGATTTGCTTTGTTTCTCCATCCATCTTTCTGTCTGTTTTAAATATTCAATGTTCATGAATAAACTTTTTTTAAAAAAAAGCACTGTTGAATAAAATTTCATATCCTGTATGTATATGCAAGGGTGTTGTAACTCTCACCATCCCCTTCTTCATCCCACTGAGGCTTTGCTCCTTGGCACTGTGAACAATAGTTCTATGGCTATAGCATAAAATTTAATAATTAAAGAAAATATCTGCAGAGAGACAGAGGCGTTGTAACTCTGATCATAACACCCCCCCCCCCCCCCCCACAATCAAGTCATTGCACCTGTGGAGTGGGGACGTTATGGCAACTGTATACATATCATAAAATTGATAAAAAAGGTTTACCAAATAAATTGGATCTCATCAGACAAATGTGTAAACTGTTGAACTGTCAACAGCTTATCAAAAATGTAACCAATGGAAAGGCATGGTCAGATCTCAAATATTATTTGCAACATCTTCTTCAATCATATAAACCAACCATGGCCCAAATTACCTCTTCCTCTCAAACTTTATCTACATTTCATCATATTTTTAATATTTTAACCTTCTAGGAGGTTCAGTAATGTTGACCATTTGTCCATAGGTACCTATGTACATGCCAGAAATTATGTCAATATTGTGTAATATGTAGAAGTGAGGGTCACCAAAATAATGTACCTTGTCAAGACCGATCTTGTCAAGATATTATGTCATACAGTCACAAATTCATAAATCCCCTCATCAGCATAGTTAATCATAACCTTGTATCTGTCAAATTGAAAGCTTGCAGTTTTCCATACACTATAGATCCTTCAACAAATAGCCTTATCATCATTATACCACTGCTTAGTATACTGTCATTGCATTCATATTTGCTCAAATAAATTTTTTTTTCGACCCCTCCCAAATAATTAAAAAATAAACCACTATATTTTACTCCATATTAATCCATCAGTCAGATTATTTCATATATCATTTTCTCACATATTACATTATATTCCTTTATAAAAGCCCAACATGACCATGATATTCATAAGCTTTTTCTACTCAATATAGTATAACAATGGTGATACATTTATAGTCCAATCATGATCAGCTGAGCGCCGTGACCCATGGGTTCCTTTGTCTTAATTTCAGGTCAGGTATAAGATGTATATTGACCAATACAGCCATCAAATAACCATGTATGTATATATATTTCATAAATGTACAAGCAGTTATAAAAAATATGAATATATAGATATATTTATATTTATATTTATACATTGTATATTCCAGTAAATGTGGTGGAAGCTCTCCAGGAGTTCTGGCAGATGAAACAGACAAGCCGCAGTGATACAAAAAACGGAGCCCTGGTTGTATACGAGACACAGCAATCAAATACACCTCCTTATGTCTGCTACGTTACGCTGCCAGGGGGGAGCTGTTTTGCTAGTTTTCAGGTAGGTGGCAACACCAGGTGTCATCAACCATTTCAAACCAAGAATGCTTTAATTGGGATATTTTATCATTTAAACTTTTGATACTTTCAAATTCTTTTTGAAAAGGCATTGCATCTCTTCAATTTATTAAACTATTGCCTTCAGTGTGTGATTGTTATGTCATGGAAGTAGCATATTGGCCAGATTATACTTATCACAGCTTAAGAACCTTGACATTGATTTTGGAAGGGTAGGGGGCGCTGTGTTCAAATTGTTGCTAGTTACATGCTTATAGGCCCAACCATGCTGAATTCTTCACTGCACTGTCATGGGCTGCACTGTGAAAAAGTATGTTCAACTGCACTTGACTGCCCACACCAGCTCCTGTGCAGTACCTATCTGAACAGTGCTACACAATTAAGCATGAAAATACGGTGTTTTTTTCCTGATGAATCTGTGTGTATAAGAAAAGCAAATGTCAAGTCAGTCCATGCATCAGTTGGTCAGAAAATGCAGTTGTGTGACAACTAATTTTCAGAATAGGATTAAATAATCAACTCTTTTAGTGACTTTTTTTAAGAGACGGTAGGCCAATTTTTAAAATTTTTCATGCTGACAGATATATGTTTGTGATCTCATAATGAATTCTTATTCAACAGCTTTAAATACTTTCAAAGCATGCAAAATTGTGTTTTCACTGCATAGCTTGCCTAAGTAAGGCCATTGTGACTTAATTTGGGTTTCAAAGATATCACAAGGATCTGTGTGGATGTTAAGACAAACTTTTTAAGTCTTCAATTGCACAACTGGATAGATGGAAGTTTATTAAAGACACATCTGTTAAACTTGGCTGATAATCTCCCTTTCAGATGAGTGTAGAGGTATAATTTAATGTATAAATGCTATTAAAGGATTCTTTGTTTTATTCATTTGATATGTTTTAGCACTGTGTGACCAAAGCTGAGGCCCGGAGGTCGGCTGCAAAGATAGCGCTGATGAACTCTGTTTTCAATGAACACCCGTCCAGGAAGATCACAGAGGAGTTTGTACAGAAGGCTGTCGGGGATGCCCTGTCCTCATTCAAGGTCAGTTCTTGTTAATTTTTTAATAAATTCCAGCATCCAACTAGTCCAAGGTTTTGCATTCATATAAAAGTTTCAGCTTCATGTATAATACACCAGCTCTGTACTTCTCCAGAATTTCTGTATTTCTTATATATATTCTAATATTTTTCTATGGAAAAAAATGATCTCCTATAATTTCCTATTTTTTTCAGCATTTGGGTTCCAGTCTCATATATTTTCCTCTATTTGTTTCACTTTGTATTCATGTTTTCAGTATACCGTATTTATTCCAATTTGGCGATCCCTCTTATTTCTCGACCCCAAAAAATATTTTGAAAGCATAATTTCTAAAATGACTCTAATTTCTCGACTGCTGACAATGTTTTCTGTCGATGATGTTAAGGTGTAATGCCTCCGTCTCTCACGGGCACCACAGTTTGTATCTGACTAGATTCTTATTACATTGAGCATCCACATCAAACTTGTTTCCAATAAAATTTTTGAAGATACAAAGATGCGTTTTTCATAATATATAAACATGATAAAGCGTTCAAGATCAAAATGGGTGTCCTTCACGAAGCAAACTCGTGTACCATTTTTGGTACGCACGTGCCTCGTGTGCAATTCACGTGGGATCTTTAGCAATAATATTTAAGTATGCGGAAGGTACCCGCGGTGGAACAACTGACACAGTTGAAACTGTCATATTAGTTAAGTTTAAACGACCCCGGTTAGTTTTTGGATGGGTGACTGCACGTACCAAACAGGGCCCGATCGAGGGCACGCGAGCTAGGACCATTTCCGGTCGTTTATATATTAACCCGCCTTTACTTTCCTATATTTATTAAGTATTATGCAAATAAAAGTTATCTGATAATAGGCAGTTATTTTTTATAAAGTCTTCTTCCAACTTCCGTGCAGCTGCTTGTCCCTTTTCGGCCCGCCTGGTGGGTTAACTTGAAACAGCTGATAGTTACATGAGTTGCCGTCTATATCAAGTGATCGTACCTATACACGAAGTAGTGATCATTTTGTGAAGTGATTGAGCTCATTTTGATTAATCATTTGCGGACTATGTATAATTCATGTGACGGTTTGAAGCCCGTTTGTAGGAAATACTGTTAAGCTAACAAACTGATAAAAGACCAAATTATCACTCAATTCATATGACCGCTCGAGTGTCAGAGCGGCCCTGGGTCTCTACAGAAGATTATCAAACCGCATGCCTCTAAAATCTCGACCATCGCAAATTCTGCAGGAAGATAATTTTCAAATATCCTCCATTTTCCCGACCTCTGAGAAAATTAATTATTTTTAAGTGGTTGCCAAATTAGAATAAATACGGTAGCTGTTAATTTTGAATAATTAGTGTTATTGACCTGCCATTATTTGAAATATTCTGCTCTGTTGTAGAACTGTAAATTTCAATGTTGCAGTCATTCAAGTACATTTATCCAAACAATGTCCAGACTTTTAAGATACTGCTTGAAGAACTTAGTCATAGTCATGTTAAGTAATCAAATAAACACAATGATGCAGTAACCACTTGATGTTTTTGGCAGAAAATTACTATAAACTCCTATATGAAGTCCTCAAGTTCTTATATAAAATTCCTATATTTCATCAGGAGCCTGGTGGAAGATAGAGGTTTTATAATTCTAACCCATGACAGGAGTTACAAATCTGGACTTAAATATTTATTGTTAATTTATTAAGTAATTTTTGGTTAGGCGTTTTCTTAATCTCACTAGTTTAATCAGATATGCTTACAATGTTGTGATATTTCATTACTGATCCAGTCATACTGTTAGTTGAGGTTTATACTTTAAGGTTAGCTAACGTTATAGCTGAAGTCATATATCTTACATACAGATATAATATTGGTCCTACTATAAATAATGTTATAAATTCTATTGGTGAACATCTTTTTCATCTTTGAGATATTCTATGGGAATGTTATGTCATGTAGTCAAGTCTATATAATTATGCATTGCTCCAGTCCCCATTTTGCTATTGTCTCAGCCCTACTGTACACAGGAGTGCACTTGATTGTTTATGCTTTTTGCTTTAAAAGTATGAGAAAAAGCAAGCCAGCTGATGTAGAGTTGTAACTGTTTAGCTGGAATTCTCACACCCCGGCCAGATTTACGGAAAAGCTGTCTAAAAAAAAATCTATAACCTGGATTTCTATTCATCATGGTAATTCATCAGGATACTGTGTTTGCCTTTTTATTCGCGAGGGTTTTAATTTCACGTTATTCGCGAATGTAACATATATGAATATGAAACCTTAGGAAATAATATGCTTCATCAACTAAGATGAACAAGAGGGAATGATGCATGTGCATGAATAGTTAATGTCTTATACCTATGGAAACAAACTATAGTCACAACCTATGACCTGAAATAGTCTGTGCATGGCATCAAACTGGCATTATAAAACAAGCGGTAATCACATGAGATATATTGATTGTGACACCGTAAAAGTGGTTAATTTAAAATCAATACAAATACTGCTGTACTAAGATTTTATACATCCTTTTGCATTCATGAATATGAAACCCTTGCAAAATGTTAAAACTGAAGAAATCTTGAAATTTCAGCCTCATGATTATAAAGCCAACCACAGTACATGACCATTGACACTAAACCTGATTTACATATGCTCAACAAAAAATCTGTCGGTACTTGACCTTTGACTCTAAACCTGATCTACTTATGCCCAGAAAAAAAATTGCTCTCACCTGTGATTCTGTCAGTTATACAGTGAAACCTCAAAATTAAGACCACGGAGGTTATCATCTAAGGAAGGTCTGATATAAAATGCAAAAAAAGAATGGTACCGTGATAAAGTGGTCGCTTAACTGAGGTAGTCTTAAAATAAAGTTTTACTGTATTTTTATTTTATGTTCCACAGGGGAGCCAGGAAGATTCAAATAACCCCAACACAGGGATCGGAGCATTCAGATTCATGCTAGAATCAAACAAAGGGCGTACCATGCTTGAGTTTCAAGAACTGATGACAGTGTTTCAGCTTCTTCACTGGAACGGGAGTCTTAAAGCCATGAGGGAACGTAACTGTTCCAGACAGGAAGTTCTGGCCCACTACTCACACCGAGCTCTCGATGACGACATGCGTTCACAGATGGCGCTGGATTGGATTTCACGAGAACAGGAGTCTCCTGATATAATCAGACAAGAGGTACAGCGAGCGGAAGAGGAGCTTGAGAATGCCCGTCTTGCAGGACGGGAGCTGCGCTTCTCCAAAGAGAAGAGAGACATTCTCATGTTGGCGCTGAGCCAAATTGGACCCAATGCTGAAAGCATTGCTTAATCAGCCTACTATTGTATCCTGCAAGAGAAATACTAGACTGGTACCCTGCACTGTTCTCAGCAGATCATGTAGACTGGTGTACACAGCCATTATGAACAATAAATTTACTGGCAGTTGTAGCTCTTCAGTCTTAAAGAACATGATTCAAACATTGATAATTTGGAAAAGATCATGATGTAGGTTCAATCCTGTTTATCCTGGTTCAGATAATGATAATAAAACTTACATAAAATTATTCCCAAGCCAAAGATAAAATTAAGTGTTTTTGTAATATAAGTTGTTTGATGCTGGCTAAATTGATATGATGGGCTGAGACAAATGCAGGTTAAATAGTATTATACACCATTCTTTGGAAAGTTGACTCCATTCAGACTGAAATTATTTCAGTCCTAAATGAAGTTAAGACCATTGCCAAGAGTTTTCTCTGTCTTTTGAATGAAAATGAACATGGTTATATGACAGTGTTTGATATTTAAAACTGAGGCCTTCTGTGTATTAGGTCTTCAGTTGTGGGACCAGAAATTATATAGGTTAACTGTTCAGTCAGGTTTACACTATAACTGTATTTACCTGATGCAAAATGAATACTATTTAACATAGTGACTGTTCTGTTTACTGTTCGAGGTACACCCACATGTATTGGCTAAGGTGAAACTAGCATGTTATTAAGTGGTATCAAATCTGAATTCTTTAAAATAGTATTTAGGAGTCATAATGATGCCTTTCTACCTGTCTCAGGGGGGCAAACGTGCATGGAAAGGGATTTTTCATGTTTTAACATCCTTTGAAAAGATAAAAAACTTCCATATATTCATATATTCTCTTGATAAAGCCACATGTCTGTTCAAAGCCGCACCATGACTTTTCATAACCATGCCCAAAAATCCCTCATGTCTCAGATACATATTTTATTATTTATTGGTTGCTTTAAAGCTAGGGTTAATACAATTGAACCTGGTGTTCATGAGTTAATGACAAGTCGGACAGTAGGGTGAGAGGGGCAGAGCTGATCTTTTGTGTCTTCCAGGAAAGTGTCCTCAGGTGAAGTTTTTGCATGCCCTGGGAAGCCTCAGTGTGGCTTCAAACATGGATTTTCCAGAATTCCTTCTTCCAAGGGAAGTTTAGCAGGGTTATGAAAATTAGTGGTGCGGCTTCAAATAGACATGCCACTTTATCAAGAGAATATATGGTAGAAGTTTTCCACAGCAGTAAACATAGTAAACATGTAAAAAACCAAAATATTTTACAGGTGGTGTTCCACCAACTCCCTATATTTTCCTATACAAATTGTCTATAATATTTTTAATTACCGGCATTTAGGCCCGCATTTCCTGTATTTTCTTTTTTTTCACTGCAGAATCATGTTTTTGATATACTAGTGTTATTATTGATAACATTCAGTTCATTTTGCATGAAAGTGTACATATAGTATGGTACATAAGACGACAGAATCAGGTTAACCCAGAGCAATGTTTGATATATTGGTAGGTTGCATCTTTTTCAGAAAGGCAAATTTTTCTGTGGAAAGGCAAATTTTTCTGCAAAAAGGCAAACCTTTATTAATGCCTTTCTATTTGGAAGGTGAAAATTTCAAAGTAAAACAATCCCTGGTTTTTGCACCTGTTCTGTGTGAAAATGTAGTAGAAGTGATATGCATGTCTAATACCACTCTTGCAAATCATACACAACAGGAAATATATTGATGTGCATGCACTATATCTTTTAACAGATTAGCATGTGATACAGTGTTCACAATGTATATGACATATAATGAATAGTGGATTGGATTTGATATGTAACTGCTTGTATTGGGAAAAAGGTTCTATTTATTCAGTGAAACCCATCTTTTATTTTCAAATCTCAAGCTACCGGTATATATTTTTACAAGTCACCTTTCTATTAATATGGTTTGAATTGGTGAACTTCCAGCTTAGAGATTTTTTTTTAAATTATCGTATTCATATGTAATTTGTGACAAAATATGAAAATTTATTGTCAAATGACAAAGTTAATACCAGTGATTGCAAAGGACCAGAATACACATTTGGTGGCCATATCAGCATTTCACATGTTCAAGATATTAATATCTATTGATATATTTGTCTTTTTCGTACAATTTAGGGATGAAATCTCATTTATCTCATGTGTTTTTACATATCATCATGTACATTAAATCACAATGCAGGACACGGTTAAAGATCGAGATGTAGAATATTAGACAGAATTTATGTACAGATAGAATCTCACTGACTCAAGATGTATTTTATTTTAAACGATTTATATTTTATGACCAGTTATGATATTTTATGTATATAAAACCCTGGCTTCTGAAAGTACTAGAAAGATAGCTAGAAATAAATAAATAGCAAGCTTCAGTTGGGAGAAATTATATTACAACTTATCTTCTTTCATCTGTGTTGTTAGGTGTCAGGTTTGCAGCATTACATATCTGACTTATGTGAGGAATGAGATTATCGAAAGGGTTTTTTTTAATTAGCAGTCTTCTTACACAAGCACCGGATCACTTACAGGTGTTCCCCTGAGTGATGGAAATTTATTATAAAATTACACCTTTTCTTGAATATTTGTTAACCCCCATCCTGGCTTCACTAATGTATAGATGAACACATGGTGAGTGGTCCCATACGATTAGTTCAGATATAAAGTCACCATACTCTGACAATTGATGCACCACTTGAACAGTTAGAGCATGTGTGAATATGGATGACCTTACCATAGGTTTCAAGGTCTTACAGGCAATCTTGCTAAAATGATATCAGCGCAATATTTTTTAAACGAATGGACATACAATCACCAATCTCACACCATTGATGCACCACCTTAAGGGCTATGCAAGATTCTATATAATTCTACTGTACCAATACAAATTCTCCCTGGTGTTACTGTTTGGTACTGATATAAAACTCATCAGTCCTTTATAGATGTGTCAACATCTTTTAATTTTGGAGCTGCTTCCTGGAAGGTGGGGGATATACTAGATATGTTCCACTTACCCACTTATGGTGACATATTGTATGGTCTTTCATTTTAAGTTCATGTAGATTGGAGATCCTTTCTGATAGAGCTGTGCCTCAGGAAAGGCCAAGATGAAGTCTAGAAATGTTTTGAGGAGGAGACATTTTTTATACTCTTGGGTTTGGTGTGCCAATAATTTTACCGCATTGGAGTTTTTGACCTGTAAATGGTAGTGACTTGGTCCACAAATCACACCAAATTGCATTTATGCATGTAATTTTGTCATAGGTTTCCAACAGTATTTAGCATTAATTTTGTTGTTTCTACTTTTTTTGTGTAGGACTTTGTATGTTCAACTTAATGGATACACCATCAGTTATAAAACTATGACACAAATATTACATTAGAGAATGTATTGCATATTATGTTTGTATGGTGGTATGTGTGGTGGTTCTCTTTTACTTTGTGAGTTATCTCAGTTATCTCATCTCTGTTGGTGCCCACTTTATAAAGAACCTGCAACGGTTTATAAATATTGATCTTTTTTGACCTGATAAATTGCACTTTAATGTCACATATAATTGTGATGTCACAGATAACTGTTTGATGGAACAGTGCTAATTTATTTCATTCATACAAATCAGTTTTCAGGAATAAATGTCATGTACTTTTGGTATGTATGGTAACCAGCTGGTTCATATATCTATCACTGCATGAACACCAAGTGTTTAAATGTCAAAATGTTTCAATATTCCTGGCACCTCGTTGTATTGAATATTGTTGTGCCTGTCCATTCTCAATTAATAGTATTATATATGCAGTTGAAGCTGCATGCAGACATGAAGATGTAATGGAAAATGGTCTGTGTGCATGTCCTCAGTACGATATACTGTGATTGGCTTTTTGTCAGGGAGTATTTAAATTTTGCAATATTCACTGAAGGGGAATTTTCATAAAAAAAATAAACCTTTGGTAAATAATTTCACTCTGCAGATGAAGAGTCGTTTATATTATAGCCCCATTGACATCACATATACATTGTTAAAGCCTGTACCATCTTAAGTAAAAAGACTGTATTATAAAAGACTCTGGTATTGAAATGAATATTTAAATATTTAATAATTAATGGTAAAAATGAACAAGAATTTCCACTCGGGTGTCGTCCCTTGTGAAAACATAATTTTGTGTGATATATTAAATCATATAATAATTATTAATATACCCTGTGTAGGTTACTGTATGGCAAGACTTTGCAAAAAAACTCATGAATCACAAAAGTAAAATTCGCAAAATTTCAGTCTTTTGAATGTAAAGCAAATCACAGTATGAATCTTTCTTTTTAATTTCCCAGATATTGAGATTATTCTTCACTGTTCTATATTACTTGATCATTTTCAGAAATTTACAAGCAGTTTTGAATAGTTATGCTGTATTTTTTTTTACACTCATGAAATTCTGATAGATGCATAATATGTTTTCCATTGTATTTCAGTATTGTTATATCACACACAAACATACACACACTCCCATGACAGATGTTCCATGTGCGTAATTTGAAGTACATGCAGTCCGTAGACAACATTTTTGTTAGAACCATACAAAGATAATATTATTATACTTACACAGAACTTTAGATGAAGAAATTGATATAACATTGGAGCTATTTTCAACTGAAAGGAATATTTATCATTGGAATCCTGTTACAAGACCATGACAGAAACTCACCTTTACACCTAAAGAGTAGGCCAAGGATATTAGAGAAACTTGTGCAAATAAGTGCAATGAAAGTTCTTGTATATATTTTGTTATAACATGTTCACTGTAGCAAATAAATGATTGCTTCACGAGTGCTGATGTTGTGTAGTGAGATCCATAAGTAATAGATGCCCAGCGGAACTATACAGTGTTCAGGGTGAAAATGTGTGCCTTTCACAAGGTGATGCGAGTTTTGGTAGTAGACTACTCTCGATAATTAAACCAATCCAGGTCGGTCCCGTTAATATGGCTGGGCATATGATTGTCCAGCTAGTTAATCACGAGCTAATTAAGTCCAAGCTGGGCTGTCATCTGCTCAACGGGCCGCAGTCGTCATGGGCCAGTGGTCATGGGGCTAATCTGAAGGTCGGGCCCAAAAAGGTGGTCGTTGGTCGTGATAGGGGGATGGTCGTGTTACCGAAGTTTTTTAAATAATAATTTATATTAGACAATTCTGGGACCAAGAAAAGTGGTCGTGTTAGCGAGGTGGTCGTGTTAACGGGGTGGTCGTCATGCAGGAGTTCACTGTATGTGAAAGAACTTGATTTTTTGTACCCTATTCCTTTAGCCAGATCTCTATGGTCAGATTAGTACAAATCTTAGCATTTGGACCGAGAAACCTTTACTATAACTCAGATCCAGGAAGATCACTGAAAACAAATATTGGAAACCCTAAATACGCACGTTTGCTGTAACATATTTTTAAGCGCTTTGGACAAGAAGCATGATTTTGAGCACTCTGGAATTCATTCTATACATTGCACAGATCATCATTCACCCAGATCATAACCAGTAACAAATACATACATGACCTGCATGTAAATTCAGCCTGGCCATGGGTAACTTGTTATCCATAGGTATAACCGTTGGTGAAGGTATTTCAAGGAATCTTAAATCCAGTTTAAACAAAAAGCATGGGTACTGGTAGGAATATTAGCGGCTTCCTTCAGCTTTGCTTTTTCCAAAAGGCGAATATGTCAGAAAATATCACAAACTCATATAGAATATCGGTATTTTTTGTTAAACAGCTATTGATAATGGATATTATCGTTTCAAGTTTTAATCGATAGTGGTTCACCAAACGGGGGCTAGTAATCAATGCCAGCATATTTACCGTCGGCCAGGTGTCGGTAATAGCACCTCCTCTCGAGTGTCCAATCTTGATATATGTATGACACCACGTGCTATTTAGACTTTGATTGCGGTACCTTCCTAGGTTTTTTCAGATCGTTTGTAATATCATATACACGGATACATGTGTGTTACACAATCAAGGATTCAGGAAAAATTGTCCATTTTCAACGGTAAGACAAGTCATTCAGACATATAGGTGAAAATAGAATTATAATAGACTGGGAACGCTTATTTTCTTCTTTCTAATTAAGTTAATAATTAACTCTTGTAATGGAATCTGGTAAGTCTGTCCAGCATATAGAACAAGGGAATTTAAAGGGACATCCCTCAATCTTTTCAACCAACAAGAAAAATAAATGGAACAATACTACCGAAAACAACACTGAAATCACCTATAGTGTCGCACCATTACTACATAAATTTTCTACTGAATTCTACACCAGGAACTCCTTCCATACGCCTGCCCTAGCCCCCTAATAATCATCTGTCAGCCTCTGTGTGATACCAGTGCACGTATTCGAGGATAGTATGTCAGTAATACTCAGTATGTCCAGTCTGAAGAAAGATTAATTGGATAAAATGCCAAAGTCCAACCTTTGATCTTATTGGTCATATGGTCGTATATGCGACCTATAACCCCGAGCTATAGTGCTTGTAAATACCCCGAGATTATTTAAAAAATTGATACAGACCTTCAGTATCTTGATAAATAATCCATGGATTGTCATGAATCTTCCTTATATTGAATATAACTAGTTTTGTCATTTCCCGAAAACTGGTGGTGCCACCTGTATGTTTTCTAATTTTTACAATATTTTTAAATATTTTTTAGGCTATAAAATGACAGCAATTATGCAAGTTTCTCATTTGTGGTTTCCCTTTATGTTCCGAAACCTGATGTGTTTATCGGTCCAAAGTGGATGCCTAATAGTAATCATCCTGTCCGTCCGTCTGTCCAACTGGTCTGTCTGTCATTCCATCCATATATTTGTTTCCAGATGATAACTCCAGTTTGGATTGATATATATATATATATTTCAAACTTGACTTATGTATGGCCCACTACTAAAAGAAAGATGACCTATAATTTACGGGCCATCAGGTCAAAGGTCTATCACCCACTTATTTAAAAAGATTGTGGATGCATTTTAGGCCAAACTTTTTATAACAAATCTTCCATAATGCGCATATAGCTGACCTGCCAATTAGGGGAGTAGCTAATTGAATTTGGGATCACAAGGTCAAAGGGTCATCGGGGCAATCTGTCCACAAATTAGTTTCCAGATGATAATTCTAGTTTGGTTTGTCATATTGATTTTTAACTTGACTTTTACGTAGTATATGGCCCACAACTAAAGAAAGAACCCTTTCGATTTTGGGGTCATGAGGTCGAAGGTCAAGGTCACAATAGCCATTACTTTAAAAGAAATGTGGATGTATTTTAAGCCAAACTTTTCATCACAAACCTTCCATCTTCCAGATATTGCTTACCTATCAACAGGGGAAGGTTCTTTTCGATTTTGGGGTCACAGATCAAAGGTCAAGGTCACAGGGCACATCCACTCACAAATTAATTTATGGACGATAACTCTGGTTTCTATAGGCATATTGGCTTTAAAGTTGATTTATCAATGACCCAGCACGAAAGTAAGAATTAATTTAATTTCGGCGTCCCGAGGTCAAAGGTGAAGGTCACAGGATACACATCTAAAAAAGATTCCACTTTAATCAAAATTTTCATTCCAAACCTTCAATCTTTCATACATGGCTTACCTGCCAAAAGTGGAAGATATCTGTAGATTTTGAGGTTACCTGGTCAGAGGTCAAGGTCTCTGGGCCCCCTATTTTTAAAAAGATAGTAATGATAATTTAATGCTGTAAGTTCCAGGATAGCAAGTTCTCATATTTTTTGGTCACACGGTCAAGGGTAAAGGTCATAGGACCTACATTTTGAGAAAATTCATAATAATATCCTTATAGACAAATTCAGTTGAGTGCCGAGACTCATGCGTCTCTAGTTTTCTCATACTTTTGTTTTTACTCTCGAACCAAATATTAACATAAGTAAATCATGTCGTCATTTTGTATTTTGTTTTAGCCAAACTATATTAAAAATAAATTGCATATTACTTTTAATAATGTTATGTCAGACTTATGATATAGCTACTACTGTTCCTGTTTTACACATAAATAAAAATATAATTGTCCTTATTTGATTTATAAAAACAAAACCAACAGACTGTACAATGAAAATCTTCTTCTTAAATCACATTAGACGTCAATTGACCTATACTTCTTTCAAAGATTTCTGTTTTAACGAATCTGTTTGTTTATGCAATGGTGCGAGGTCGCCCGTCTTTCGTACGTTAACCCATATTATTGTTCCAGGTGCTCTATTATGTGACACGGGCGTAACTCGTGTTGTTGTTACATTCCGTACTGGTTGAACTCTCGTTGTCATGCGGGCCTTGAGTTTTCACGCCTGGTAGTGGATCACGTGATCAGCCTGGTATGCGTACATACACAGGGATGTCTTTCTAGAGAATTCTTGAAACGCATGTTTAAAGTTGGGTAGAGTCCTTTGTAGACTGTTCGAGAAGTAGAAGGTTCCCGGCTTAGGGTGTGAAGGTATATAAAGGGCTGTTTTTTAGAACCAGTAGGCAGACAGCAGAGCAGATACCAGCGGACGCAGAAGCGTGTGTCAGATTCTAAGATCTTATCCGACGAATGCGGCAATTATAGATATTTCAAGAACTTTCCTGAATTTTATACATTGGACTTCAGTTTACATTCTGTGTTGTAACAAGAACATTCCACTGGACTGTCATTCTCTGAGAGCTTACATTCAAAGGACTTATTTTGGTGACACTGTTGGTATTCAGGCTTTGTACCATTATCTTTCTCTGTGATTGTATTGACTTGTTGTAATACCGCTGTTTTACTGTATAATTGTATTGATTTAGTGTATTGTATTGTTAGGGTTGTTTTAGGAATAAATTATAGTTATTTGTTAACAAAAAACCACTGACTTCTTTATTCATTCCCCCAGACATTTCCCGCTGCCTAGTGTTACAGAATCTGATTTATTCATCTCCATTACAAAATTTGTGTTCATCACGCATACGTGATCTGTTTATATTAGGTTCCGTAACACTATCTAAAAAAAAGCAGGAGCTAGCATCAGTCAACGGTAAGCTTTGGTTGGATTTAGCTTAATTCTGGTAGTCTTATTTTGGCGAAAAGGCTATAAAAGCTTTAAAAATCTTCTTCTCCGAAATTGATTAAAACTTTTCAGAAACTATAAAAAATTGTTCGAATGGTTCCAGGCCGGTGATATTTGGCCGAGTTACAGTTAGGTGACTATCGTCATTTGGCCAAATAAACAAAGTAAGATTACAATCTCAGGAACGGCATGCGTGTCCCAGGAACGGCAGGAGCTTGGTTTACCAATTTTTATGCAAATGTTGGTCACATGACCTGTATTTGAATAGGCGGTATTTATGGCGCCACCTGCATCGACCTGTTTTTACGTTTACCTGTTTTTATTCGGATGAAATTAACTGTCAAGCCGGACTGTTTAATATTTCACAAGAATGATCTTAGGGTAGGGTTCTCTCAATTGTTTAAGATTAGAATGGGCAATATGATTGGTTATATAGATATAGAAAGCTGAAGTCTTTCATGTGATAGATAAGCCTATATTAATCTAAGGGCCGCAATAGTCTTTTCTGCAAAACTGTCGTTTCAAATTCTATGACAAAAAAATTATTCTTGGGTGGCCTTTCTTCAAATTTCCTAAGATGATCTTTTGATGAATTGTTGGTCCTATAACAATGAAAGGACTATGAGATACTTTGGTAAAAAAAAAGTTTGTAGATGACTGCAGTATCAGAATGTGAGCTCTTTGGGTATATAAAAAGAGCTTGGGTATATAAGCAATATAAATATTTTGTTACCATATCCAACATAGGTGTAAGATAAATAAATAATGAATAAATATATGTATTCTGCTTTTGCTTTCAAAAGGCATCTTTTATTATTCTAAACATGTTATGAAACGTGTTATGAACATATCCTACTTAAAAAAAAAGCATTGTAGCCGAAATCTGTCAATATGTACATACAGATTTGGAAACAGGCCAAGATTTTGTCTTTATCTATAAATATCTTAGACAGACTGCCAACTATTAGCTATAGCTATGGCAACAGAAGAAGAGTAACCACACCTGACGCGTTAGGCACGCCTAACTAGGGTGCCTTTGACATCTGAGCACCCCCCCCCCCCTCCCCGCCCCTCCTCTCCGGGTTGACAGGATGAATAAATGGCTGTGGTTCAAAGCCAGGATTAAAAGAAGGACTTGTGCTGTCATTAAGCCACTGCTGTAGAATTGCTGTAGGTATTGCATTTTCATGTTTGGTTCAGTATAGTAATGTATTTACCAGAAAGTTTACTGTCTGTGCATCTTAGATAACTTTCTCGTACAAAAGACTGGGCGTCATCTTCAATCATTTTGTGTAGATTACATCCCTGCATTTCTCATGAGTGATTTGACATATTGGCCTGAATTTTGTATGTCCATACATCTCGGATAGTTTTGGTGTATACAAAGCGCCAACATTTTTTTTTTTTGGGGGGGGGGGGGTTGCCTGCATCTATGCACATAACTCCAGAGTATTTTGTTGTATCGGTCTGAAATTTTGCATATCCATTATTTTCGATGGCTTTCTCATACATGTGGCGCCACCTTCAATATTTTTGTTAAGTGTAAGTCCCTGCTTACTTCTCAGGATTTATTTTACATTTCAGCCAGTAATTGTGCATGTCCATATATCTCGGATATTTTGTCATATAAAAGGCTTGTGGCGCCATTTACAATTGTAAATGTTTTGTTGAGTTGTCTGACGTATTTGCATAAAAGTTTTTAATGGAATTTAAGATTGGTGGCGCCATCACAATCATTTTTGGGTAGTGTACACCCGTGTCTGTAATCTGCCTTAAATTGTTCATGTCATTTAATAAAATCTCATACAGCTTTCTCGTGCACAAGACCTGTGGCGCCATATATAATATTTTCTGGGTAGTATACATACATGTTAGACATTCACGAGTCATTTGACATATCAGCCTGACATTGTGCATGTCCATACATCTCGGTTAGCTTTGTCGTATACAAGACTGGTGGCGAGACCTACAATTGCTTTTGCATGCATCTGTGCTAATAACTCAAGAATGATTCTACGTATCTGCCTGAAATTTTGTTATGTGCATGGAGCTTATACTCAAAAGTTGTGATACTTGCTTTGTGAATGTATAGGTCACACATGTTCTTGAAAAGCAACCAAGTGCCTTTAAAATAATGGTAAAGTAGGTTATGTTATACCTGATGTTTACCCTGTTGCACAGGTTCTCATTAGGCCTGCAAGCCTTATTTTATATTATCACTTATTATGATTATTTTACTGTAGAGTACAGTTTCCTTTAATATAATCATGACATTTTATCGGGTATTGAATTATATTGTCCCATTCAGACTGAAAGTATATATCCTGCATTTGCTGGATTACATTAGTGCCGCCCCGAGATATTTTGTTGAAACACGACCTGTCTGTTCTTCTCCTCCAGGTTCGACTTTTTCTGAACATTACACCATGACAGATGTTGGGAAACAAATCTGCCTGTCATGTTTGGTGGAAATTCCGGACGGAATCCTAAGGTTACTGCCCTGTCATCATACGCTTTGTGAATTATGTCTCAACCGATCTGTATCAACCGATCAACAAAGTGAACTGAAGAGAATGGTGCACCAAGTCCACAAAGGAGGGTGGCAACCTTTGAAGAAAATACTCAGCGTGCAATGTCCAGTGTGTGGTCAGCAGTGTACTTTACCGAAAGAAAATGTTACGTCTTCACAAGCAAATCCTCAGCGTAAACAGGTTCGATTTGATGATTCGCCTTCCGGCCTCTCTGAGGAAGACGCATGCAGCTCGGCTACAGAAAACGTCAGTTACAATAGTTGTAAGCCTTGTATGATGTTCAGGTCGAAATCAAGGCTTGCCTTATATTTTTGTATCGACTGTGGTCTTTATCTATGTTTGTATTGTTTCAACGAACACAAAAAGTCTGCTGATTACAGATATCATCAAGTCCGCCCAAGGGAGCTACAGAATAGAGCACGTGCCACTTGCGGTATCCATAGAAGCCAAATCATTCTCTTCTGCTCGGAGTGCATGGTGACAGTGTGTCCCTACTGTGCCTTGTCAAGCCCACATGAAGATCACACCATTCTTGACTTCGGAGAAGGTGTAAAAGACGCCAGGGCAAGGATGGAGAAATTAAGAGATTCTCTGTCTTTTGAAATGAGACGCATTGAAAATGCAGAGAACGAAACTTTGCAATCATTTGAAAAGGGAATTGAATGTATTACAGCCCAAATACAGCACCGAGGAGAAGAGCTAAAAACAGAAATAACTAAAAGAGTATCAGATTTACTTTTAGAATTAAATGAACGTAGACAGGCCAATGTTGAAAACATACGCAGATTTTTCACTGATATTCTTGAACCTGCAAAGGTTTTCAACGAGGAGCTAAATGCAACATTAGATGGTAGTGCACCCGATGAACTTATAATGAGGGTCCATGAAATGATCAGTAAGTGCAAGGATACACTGGAGTCTTTACGAGATGCTGCTGTTTCTGCTAACTTTCAGAATATCAGGTATGAGCCATCTGCGACAGACTGTTCCCTTGGGAAACTGCACCCCTCTGGGAGAAGACCCTTAACTTCACCTTCCTCTAAGTTAATTTCAAATTCGCAAACAAGAAATATTTCCCGATCAGTCTCCAAACCGTTCCAAAGAAATACCTTCTTAAACCCGTCTCCCCAACATAAGACGTCACCTTTCGGTCCTGTGGTGTCTGTTGTACCGTCTTCCTCAACTCAGTCTTCACGATCTCGACATTCTGCGTCCTTTGTGGCAGCACCATCCCAACCTCGTGCGTCCGCTGTGTCAGTATCCTACCAATCTCCTGCATATTCTGTGCCATCCTTTTCACGACCTCCTGTCCCTCGGTCCCCTACGTTCTCATTTTCCACACCTAGGTTCAGTGGATTCTCATTCTCGTCATCTCCTGTGCCTACCAGGCCATTTCTCTTTGGAGCTCCTGCGTCTACTAATGCGTCTGTATTCTCAAGTAGGGCTCCTATGTCTCGTCAGATATTATTTTCACAAACTCCTGTCTCCACTGGGTCGTCTTTCTCTGGACCTCCTACACCCAATGCGTCAATATTCTCTAAACCTCCTTCGTCTAGTCACTCATCTTCACATCCTCCCTCGTCTACTTGATCAGAATGTTCCTGCTTTGCTGCGTGTCTAATGTGTTACTGCTATAGAGGGTTCTTTTGCTCTAAAAGTCCCATCAATTGTCATGTTACAACACCCGGGCGCAAATGTATGATTCTTCTCTAAATTATCAAAATATAGTTCAACGAAGTCCAAGTCAGTAATACGTACATGGATCGCACCTAATGTTTCGTCACTCTCCTGCGTCCACTAAGGATAGTTTTCTTGACACGATTAAGATTATTACGTGGCAGCGAATACAATCTATTCTAACTGTAAGACTTTAACGTAACTGAGACCCTGTTGAAGTGAAGTGGACCAGGAGATTATAACAGATTTTCACAAAACCTAATCTCTTTTTGTGTAGAGACTGCTTACATCCCTGGGACATTCTGAGCCCTGTTAATGAAACGAAATACTTAGCAAATTGTTGGGCCACATGGCGTATTTCATTACCGGAAGTGTACTAGCCGCGGCTGTTAAATATTTACAAGCTCGGTGTATCATTCTGAATTCAATGTAACTACACTGAATACATTCTAGTCACATTGAATTAAATGTAGTGACAAAAGGATCTATATTGAGGCGAAAGCTATTTACTATTCACATATAGCAAATTGGAAGAATTAAGAATGGATTTGAGTAAGAAGTGCATCAGTCGGGGGGAAGGGGGGGGGGGGGGGGGGGGTCACTACCCTGGCACCGCTAAACAGTAAACACGTGTGTTGAGGGTATGGATAGACAACATACAACTCTTGCACGCCGAAGAATTAGGAAGAAAACAGCATCAAGCGCAAATCAAGTGCCTCTCTCCAGCAGGCCACTCTAAATCCTGACCTTTGGTGACATGGGGTCAAGCTGTTTTTAGTCACTTTTTGCTGTAAATGACAATTATTTGTAATATAACTCGCATACTTTTTAGTGCAGGATTTGGATATGTATGGATGGCACAAGATGTAGGGGACTCAAATTTATTTATACAAGGATTAAAATAAGAATAAGAGATATTGTTATGAAAAACTGGTGTAGTGATGTTCAGAAAAGTAGTAAATTAGAACTATATAGCAGTTTTAAATCAATGATTACTTTAGAGAAATATCTTATTTGTGTACCAAATAAAAAAAATATAGACAAGCATTAGCTCAATTAAGATGCTCAAATCATAACTTGCTAATAGAGAAGGGTAGAACATCAATACGGATAAAGAAGAGAAAGTATGTCAGTATTGTATTAACTAAGGTATAAATGAGATAGAAGATGAATATCATTTTTTGTTAAGATGTTTAATGTATGATGATTTAAGAGAAACATATTTGAAGAAAACATGTCATAATGCATCAGTTGAAAATTTCTTACATATACTTAAGTCTGACGATAAAATAGAGATTTGTAAATTAGCAGCATACACTTACCATGCCTTTAAGAAGAGGGAAGCAACTATTTAGGTATAAAGTCAGTAATTAAATAAATATTCATTTAATAATATTCCGATTTCATATATTCTAGAGCCAAATTATCTCTGTTTAATGTTAAAATGTGTGCACTTTAAATACAAGAATTCTCCTGAATATATGAATACTGTATTATATATTTTTTTATACTGTAACAGTTCACTGAACTGTAATAAAACTAGTTTTATATTTCCTTTAAGGATACATGCAGAGGTAAGATAGCTCTAGCTATTATTTAAGTGTTTACATATTTTTCTGTTCATCTGTTTATTTATTTACCTATTTTCTATTATATTCAATTTTTAATATATACTGGTAAATGTTAAATATTTTCAGGCAGATAACATGTATAGAACTTACATGTTCGCACAGTTTATTTAAAGAAGATATATGCATGTCATTGTCAGCATTTATTTTGATAAGTGTCAATTTGTTTACATTCACTGTCTATTCAATTTTTTTACATTAAATGTTTAATTTTGTATCAAGTCAATACAGATGTTTATGAGAATCTTTAGCAAGATTCAGTTAATTCTTCTTTATTTAGTTCTCTGTGTTTATATTAAGTTTGTTCATTTAACCGACTGTATTAAGATCATTTTCATTCAAGTGTTAAATAAGAACCTGAATTATGTTAATCATGTTGGGAACTATAGGCCCTGTGGCCATTTTTCCTGAATAAAATTCTGTTCTGTAATATAACTTATCTATATGTTGATCTTTAAATCTATCAATATGTTTTGTCCCTGGGCAATATATTGAATAAAATGGTCTATGGACATGAGCCATGGTTTTTTATCAGTTTTCTTTGATTTGTGATTGGTTATGTGAATCACTTTCAAAGCAGAACAGTTTCCTATTTTGTACCTGATGATACTTTACATCAATTCCATCCATGTTATTTGTTGGTAAAATGCAAAACCAGTGTCTAATCCAGACAGGGGGTCCGCACCATTTTTTTTTTTGGGGGGGGGGGGGGGGGGGGATAACCATAACAGACTGGACCCATCCTTTTCTGGAATAGAGGACTTTTTAAAGTTTTCTTATCAGTCTCTCTAGGTTTGACCATCCACTATAAAAAATCCTGGATCCGTGCCTGCACAGTCGTATTATAGCATCAACACAGTGCATCAGACACAGCACTCCTCCTTCTATGAACTTGGACTAAGAATATTAAGATATGCTGCACTACACGTTAGCCAGTCAGAACCCCTTCTGCCTTCCAGACATGGGGTCTATTACAGGCGTTCTATTACTATTACTATTACTATTACTTTCAATTTCTGATATTACTATTACTATTACTATTACCACATTTTATCTTCTATTACTATTACTATTACTGGGGTATCTATTACTATTACTATTACTATTACTTAAACTGATTGGAGGATTCTAGACCTTGCGCAGCCATGAGTGCTATAAACTAGCACTACAATCACATGTTTAAATAATTTACAAGCACCTATATCATCCAGTTACCTACACAATTGTCTTATACTGTGTCTGTCATTTACAAGAAGCCTTATGATACTGGAGATCTTAATATTTCAGCATCTTTAATTCTGTCTTTTTTTATTTTTTGAAAACTCAATGATTGTTATTGGGGCGTTTCAAGTCAAGTTATAAGATAATTGTATAAACTCTTGAATACATGAAAGCAACCCATTGTACAGGCCCTGGCATATGTAAAATATTGATTTATAAATATATGGATACTTGTACATTTTATATTATTTTCATATATATATCACATTAATTTATTTTATAGTTTATATTTCCGTTTAGATATAATCATCTTTCTCATAGTTAATAAATAAAGTTTTTCAGTGTAACTGAAAATTGTCTCCAGAGGAATTATTCAAGATTACTGCATATTTTTTATTAGGTATCAAAGCTGACAATTCAGTCCTTTATGTACGTATCAGGTGAGGAATTTATGTAGGGCTGTGTCCTGTTTCCCTATCCTTATAAATATACTCAATAAAATACTGGTTACATCAAGATTCTGGACACAGCCAAACTGGAGACAAAGGTATCCCATCTTCTCGGGTGTATATGTTCATTTGGATGTGATGCCATGTTTTATTCCATCACATAGTACATCTTGAGAGTGAACAGAGAGGTGGTAAACTTTACAATAATGGTAGCATGCATGGCTTTTATTCATCAGGCATGCCCTTCATCATTGCAGCAAAGCCAGCATAGGATAATTTAGGAATATGGAGAGTGATTTAAACTTGCATCAATTTTACAAAACAAATAAAATATTGTTTAAATAACTTTCACAATAAATTTGGTATTAAATAATCTTGTTCTTTAAATTTTGTACATAACCGGATCTAATTATTTGATATAAAAATTTCAGATAATAAATAAAATATTAACAGTGACTTATATTCTCATATTATATAATCAAATAAATTAACACAATTTTAGATACTGAATGAAGGTCTGCAAAATTGGTACTATGAGATAACAGACAAGTATTAAAAGAATAGTTTTAAAAGAATATGTATATAAATTAACTAGATAATACATGTGCCTGCAGTATGATGTGTGATTGTAGTACTTGTATGAGTTTATAGCATTGTAGGCTTCAATATGTTATGGGTAGTGAACACACCATAAGCTTATCATGAACATTTTGGGTCTGCACTGTATCTGGTTCCATTATTACATTTTTCTTGAATGTGTGTTATTGCAATCTCAATGATTAAAATGCAAACTGGATTGTGAAAAAAAATGTAGGTACCTTTCAGAATATGCATATGGATTGATGGATGTGAGATAAAATGTACATGTCACAATAATAATACACTATGTATCTGTCTCTTAACATCAAACATGCCTCTGTTTATCCATGGCTTACTAATCAAAGGTCAGATTGTGCCAGGTAACTTATTTGGCTGTGACCTAATCTGTCCAGTACTCTTATGTAATTAGCACCAGTGGTCACCAGCTGTATGGCAGCTGGCCCATGCTTTCCTCAACAATAGGCACATCCTTGGCAATTACTGGACAAGAACTGAGTCTGTTGAGCATTATTTGCTGATATTCTTCATGATCAAGGGGCTCAGAGGAAGTAATAGAAAGTAATATGTATTACTCTATTACTTTGCCTTCTATTTCTATTACTATTACTATTACAGCTCAAAATTTTGAGTCTATTACTATTACTATTACTATTACATGGAAAAAGCTGTAATAGTCTATTACTATTACTTATTACTATTACCCCATTTCTGCTGCCTTCCAAATTAGAGAAGAGGGTTGGAGTCTCAGCTTTGTCCTATAGTACGCCTAGGACCGAGGGCTTCTACCTGATTTAGACATTTACCAATCAATATGTACTGCATGATAAATTATTAACTTTACCTCTAGTATTCCTTAGAGGAAGAAGCTGCTGTCCAGCCTCAGGTGACTGATTCTCTGGAGAAGGCAAGTTTGCATCTTATAGCATTAGGGCAAGATATTAAGCTTATGTCAATTTTATTGATCAAGAACTGGCAATATAGTATGTTTCAGCTTAATAATATCATATATTCCAATTTTTTGTCAGGTATTTTGGCCATTTGATTATTTTGAACTAACTTTTTGGGAGAAATCCTTAAACTTAATGGGTGAAAATACTAAAGTTTTGAATCACTGGGAAAGTGAAATGATACATCACTTTTCTGTGGAGACCTATGAGGCAACAAAACAATTACAAATACAAAATAAAATATTAATGTTTTTATTGCCTGATCAGAGAAGCAAATATAAAACAGACAACATTTACATCATTTTTATCAAAGTCATGACCGGGGTAAATGCAGATGAATCGTTTTTTTTTTCTTTCAGAACCATTAAAGCAAGACTGCAATGTACATGTTATGTACATTTGAAAGTTACATTTCTGTAAACTTCATACAAGCCAAGAATTATGTCAGTTTAGATATTTTTTACCTTTGGCTCTGTGATAAAACAAGGGTAACAAGTAAAAATGTTAACATCATTTAACTTGGACTGTCAAATTATCCGATGTCAAAAATACTGCATTAAGGCCAAAATAAAAAAAAGGTATGGTTCTCAGGCACTTTTTTTCAGAAATCAATGCGGGCGGGCGCTTTTTTTATTTTAAATTTTTTGGTATGTTTCGATAAAAATGTCAAATGATAAGGGAAAAGCATGAAAAAAACAGTTTTATTTTGCTGAATTAGTAAAAGCACTACAAAACAAAGGAAATTGTATGGTTTTATCTTCTTGAAAGAAATCTCGGAGCGGCAGCAGCTCAATATTGAAAAGTTTTTATTGAAAATCAAAATAAAAATTTTTGATGCGGGGGTTTAAAATTGATGCGGGCGGTGCCTGAGAACCATACCTTTAATTTTTTTTGGCCTAATACAAACAAATCTGTTGTTCTTGAAATTATCCTGATCATTTTACATAATAATTCTGCACTGCTAATTAACATAGCAAAATACCCTGATGTCATTTTACCAATTTTTTTTTATGATAGACAATTTTACATTTTTACAATTGTATTACAATATATAAGCACCCTCATCACTTGAATTACATCTAATATCCTGGCGAGTTAGATGATCTCCTCCTAGATGATATGCAATTTGAAAAATTCCAATACACACATTAAACAAAATAACACTGTGTAATATTAGAATCAAATCATACACTGGACTGCTCCATCATTAATTAATGAACAATGTACAATTGGCACCTTAATCTCTGTCATGGCTCAAATTGATGTGCATGGTATTTTAGTGTTTCTTTTCCCCAGTAGGGCAGGTTAGTGTTAGTCGCCTAAATTGGAAGCAAGAGTTGCAACAGTTCATACTAAGAATCTTTTAATATTTGGCATCTCAAGCTCATTTAGCAGCAACAATTGCATTGTTTCAATCAGGAACTGCAGCTGGAACACAAACAAGCACACATTTGTTGGGAACTGACAGGGATCTGCATGTTTACTGCACCAACCCAGTGAGAAAGATACAAAATTAAGCAAATTAGTAGTGACATAATTGTAACATATACCATTTTTCAAGTTATCACAAATGCTTATATTTTTAATAGCTGGTTAAATCAAGCTCTATTATTCCATCCCTGACTTATAATATACCTCAGAACATATCATTTAAGGTAGCATCACTGTTTGAAACACCTATATTTATATAATTTAAAATTTTAAAAGGTGCACTATTTTAAGCCCCCAGTAACAGTAAACCACTTTCATTGGTTCTACAAACAGATGAATAAAAATTTATAATTTCAGTTTTACGGTAGACAGAAAAAATTGGCTAAAAAAGTTTATATTTTGTTAAATCTTTCAAAATAATGTGAAAATGAATGAAAAATTTAACAAGGGACCTATGGGTCACTGTGCTCAGCTGACGTTAACCTTGAAGGTAAAAATCTAAATTAATATCAAATGGAGATAAAGTGTAAGAGGAAGAGGTAATAAAGGCGATGGTTGGTTTATATGATTGGTTTGTATTGATGAGCAAGAAATTGTTGCAAATAATATTTTGTGACCTGACCATGTGTTTCCTAATGTTGAAACTGAAGCATGTGAGCAGTTTGTGAACAAATGATCTGTACAATTACCATGATCATTAGTTGGCTTTTCGATTAACTGTTGACATTTCAGTCATTTACACATTTGTTCAATCGAATCTTTTTTTTGTATAATATATATTATTAAATATATGTTTTTTTTATGAAATGTATACAGTTGAAATATAACTAATTAACAACATAAAACATGGCAAACAAAGCCTGATCTCAAATTCTGCTGATGCAGGAAAATAATGAACAAATGTTTGTAATAAATCCTCATTTTTTTATCACATCAATTTTTTTTTTAATTTAAGTTTATATTTCTATACATTTTCAATATAACATAAATATCTGAATATAAAAGTTGATTCATAATTCTCAATTGCATCATCATAAATCTCAATCTTGTCAGATAACACCACATCATGCATACAAATGTTTATTTATTTTTTACCACAAAAATATATCTTTTAAATCTGCAAAACAATAAATATCTAAAAAAAATACTTGATTTAGATTTCACAATTTTTAATTGTGTCTTTATTTATCCATAATGTGCTTCATATTTTATCATAATTTAAGCATACTGATGGGTTCCATTATGATTGGTAAAATCATTTAAAAGAAAAAGATTTCTTTAAAAATGCTACATTACACAACATTGCATCTTCTGGATTACACCTTGAATTACTTTTTCAAGGAAAGTTTTTGAATATCAGAGTGGAAACAGCATTACAATTAAGGAGATACAGTGAAAACAATAAAAATACTGCATAACACTTGGTGGGTTGGGTTTGCGGGGGGGGGGGGGGGGGGGGGGTCATTGGGGTGGTGATATGAGAATAACTGTACACCTGTCACAGCAGGGGATCTTCCCCAGTGACTGTAACAAATCAGAAACCCTGGCATAGCTGACTTCCAGTGACCTGGAATGAGACCCTGCATCTGTAATCTGTCAACAAAGCAAATGACTATAATAGAGCCTCAAGAAAAAAATCAATAACTAGCTTAATTTTCAAGCTTTTACTTCCAAATTTCAGATTTAAACAAATTAAATATTTATGTTTACATGCTGTGAAAATTAAATCAATGGTACTTACAGGAAAAAAACGTGCCATGGTCAAAGTTGGGCACAATTTAAGGTACTGATTTCATTTTTATGCTAATTACTTAAAAAATTTACAAAATTCAGATCTAATTTTGGGTAAACAATTGAATCTTAATTAAACATAGTTATATACTTGGGAAAACAGACTCTAGTTTCAAAATTTTTCATGTTAAGTGAGTAAATATTTTTCCTGATTTTTTACAAAGTCCATTATGTTTGGGCCCATAACTTAAAGAATTTATAATTAACAGACTTAATTTCTGGCATGTTCATAGGAACTATATAGAAGAATATTTATGGTAAATATGAGGAAAAACAGATGAGTGGTTTTGATATTAGGTAGTCCTGAAGTGTGAAAATAGGATTTGAATAAAAAATTGAGGTTTTTCCTTAATTTCTAAAAGGAACGAAGTCGCAAAGACCCAGTTTTGAGCTTGGTAGGAGATCTTGGGGACATCTAACATTATGCTGAATTTTGGATTCCTAGGTCTTACGGTTTCAAAACGTGCCACATCTACGGACGGACGGACGGACAGACGGACAGACGACGGACAATGGACCACGACTATAGCTCAGATGACTTATAGTCATCTGAGCTAAAAATGTGTATACTATCAGAAAAACCATTGTATCAGGTTTAAAGTAATGTTTACTTTATAGGGTCTAATATAAACCACTTTTGAAATGAATTTAGATATGAATTTAGATATTGGTGTTTCAAAACATTGATGCTACCTTCATGTGGACTAAATTCCCAGCTTCATTTTTTTCTTTTTGTTCACTATCACTAGAAGCTGAGGTCTTTGTTATTGGATTAAAGGCAATAGATCAGAGCCTTGCTGTTGAACCTCCAGACATAATGATGGTCTCCCCTGTGATGTAGCTTGCATCATCTGATACGAGGAATGCCACAGCACCAGCACATTCATCAGGAACACCAATCCTGCAGGGGGATAAAAACATTCAAAATTAAGAGGAATTTGACCTCAAGCAGAAAAGACCTTTAACATGGTTCCTACGCTTTAAAAAGATCAGATATCATTACTTTTACATGACTTAAAGCCACATGTCATTACCTTTTCGGGCAACTGTTTTTAGCATTTCACTGGCTGTCAAACACACCTTTGCAAGAAAGTAGGACAAGAACAAGGGCTTAAATGCACAGTGTGGCATCAGTGATGAGGCGGCATGGATGGACAAATGCAGACCATTTTAGAAGTCCTCTTTCCTTACTGTGGGGAACTAAAAAAGTAAGACAAACGAAGGAAAAAAAGAAGGAAAAAACAGCACAAAAACTAAACAAAACAACATTATAAATTCATGCTAATTGTTGGTGACTGAATGTGAATTTTGAAAGTGATATTATTGAAAACACATTTTTATAAATTTTAAGTGGTGCTCAGTTTGTACCTGCAGTTTTGAGCTCACACAGAGTGCTAAAAATTGCAAAAAATATTTAATAATGATGATGCAAGGACAATTTTACTGTGTTTCACAGCATTTTGGTGCTGCGTATTACTTCATGTGATAAAGGCTTATCATCAGGATAATGCTGGGACATATCAGGAGATTTCTTGGTGACAATAGGAAGTGAGCAACAATCGCAGTAACATCAGGACATTTTGTGAAATGCTCAAACATTTTTTTCAATTGTAGTTACATCAGAACCAATATTAATGCACATCACAAATACATGCCATCCTGGTGTTTCCCAGTCCAAGATGTCAGCACAATGTTTCCCCTGTGTCCCTATAACAAAGATGTGATCCAGATGTTTGCCGATCTCTTTGGCTTGATCAATCTCTTCTAATGCTCTGGATGATCCAATAAATGTGACTGAGAACATTTCAGTACACACCAGGGTGACATCAGGACACATCAGGTTAGCAGTGTGACACCAATTGGAAGACATTAAGACCGCACAACTGGACAATATGTGTGAGCTGGTCTTAACTTTAGAACTAAGCTTGTTTGTGTTATAGTTATCATTCATGAGTTCACAGGTATATAAACTGCAAAATTCTGGACACACAATATGGTGATTTTGTTTTGCATGTCATCAGAAAATGGACTCAAGTTAAATATACCGGTACAAGTATCTAATGAGGTTGTACATGGAGTAGGGCATTCAGAATGGAGACTGTAGCCTCCTGTAGATAACAGGGTATGGATACAATCATGGTCCATCGTCATGGTGACCGTCCACCCTATAGGCATATATGGATCCATAGCTTTCTTAGATACAGCTAATACACACTTATATAAACGAGAAAGTCAACTAAACAAAGCAATCTGAGCAGCTTTTAGAGTGAGTTGGTTCACAGAAACATCAGAACCAAGAGCATGCACAAACACACAACTGTTAAAGATTGCATGATAGAACAATCCTACAAAACTTACAATAGGATGAAACACATAAACTCAATACAAATCTTAACAAATGAGCAGTCTAAAATAGCCAAAAATCAATTTGTTTCTCATCTAGACATAATCCTACCATATCTTATAGAAAGAAACTAACATGACATTCCTTAAGCAAGCATGTAGCCTTGTTAAGTCAGCTTGATTTGGCCTTGCATTTATTAAATAATTACAGACCTTAACTTTTCACCTATATCTCCTCTGAATTCTATTGAATTTTGGATGAAACAGTTAAACATTCACTCAGATATCATCTTTATTGTTGCTGAAGGAGTGCCTAAGGGATGGTTCCCTGACTTCCTCAACCATCTATTCCTTTATTTTTTTTTAGTTAGTCATGGTGACTATTACAATGCTTTCAATTTGGATGAACAAGACAAAGACACTGCAGACCCCACATCTGGACACATTGGAGTGAAACTGGTGATATGTGAGATAGCCATAGCCTAAGAGCTAAGCTATTTATTGATCTGAAGTTATCATCAGGGCTGGGGTCAAATACAGAGTGCCAAACACAAATACAAATACAAGACACTGAAGATAAATATACAAATACAAAAATGCAGATCAAATTCAAATACAAGTATTGGTTATAGCCCAATGGCTGGCCTGCCATGTGACACAAGCCCTGCAAACCTCACGGCTTTCATTACATTTCATTGGGCTATAACTGATTTGTCCCTAATGCCCCGCCTCCTTGGTCAAAGGTCATGCGTGACATTTTTTTTTTGCTAGGCACCAGTTCTTTGCCAAAATTGGAAAGTTGCCATGCAACTTCACTTGCATGGTCACTTTTCATGACCCTGTGATGCAAGCAGATTTGAACGTTCAGTTAGAACAAAGGAAAATACGCTGCACGTGGTACAATTACAAATATGCTAAAATGTAGTTATACAGAATATTTATTAATTTCCATGACTATAAATATTCATAATATCTAGGGGAGAAGTAAAACACTTGCTGTTCAGAAGTTTGGTAGTAGTTAATTTTTAGAATTATGGCAGACATAAATATGTATTTGTACAGTATTTCATCAAATACATTAAATATTGAGATCAAATATATACTAATACAAATGTTATCATTTTGCACAACACAAATTCAAATATCAATACAAATACATACTTTGCATGTATTAAATTACAAATACAAATACAAATATGTATTTGACCACAACCCCAGTATCATTCCAAGGTTTACAGAGACATCTCAATGAGGGGCCACTCAGAGGTATCAGAAATTCTTACCTTCCCATAGGAACTCCTCTCAGGGCTTCTTTCTCGACTTCAGGATTTTGCCATAACTGTAGGTAATGCATACAAGTAAATTAACTTTCTGCTATTTAAGACAAGGCTTACAATATTTTTATGACAAAGAAACTGAGATTGACTTTATGTTTTCCAATATATAATTACTAACTATTTACATATTTCACCCCAAGGAAGTGTGATGAAAAACAAGGGCACTGCAAAGCAGAGCATCCCCTCACATGGGGCCTAATTAGAATGGGTGTATTGAACAGTGTGAAAACCAGGAGGGTAGCTCTCTGGCCTTGACCTTTGCTCCTGTGACCTAAAACTAAATAGGGTTCTTCATCCATGGGTGGGTGAGCCATATAAGCGAGATGACACTGACAGGTGTTGGTCAAACCGTTTGGCTTTAAATGGGTCCATAAGCTTTTCATGAAGTGGGCCGGGTGGCCATGACCTTTGACCCTGTAACCTCAAAATTAATAGGGGTCTTCATCCACTGGTTAGAGAGCCATATGTGCAAGATAAAAGGTTTTGGTCAAACAGTTTGGCTATAAATGGGTCCACAAGCTTTTTCTAAAAGTGGGACCTGTGGCCTTGACCTTTGACCCCATGACCTCCAAACTGATAGGGGTCTTCATCCATGGGTAGGTGAGCCATATGTGCAAGATGAAAGATTTTGGTCAAACGGTTTGGCTTTAAATGGGTCTGCATGGACAGACAGACAGAATGACAGATGGACAGCTCGACGCATGAACAGAGGCATTACTATATACATAGGGGGGTTAAAACATGTACACACATCATTTCAAGCTTAATTCTGTTTAGTAACCATATGATGCAAATTTGTTTGTTTGCATTTTTAGTTGATATACCATTTTTTACCATGGCTTGGGATGTCTCTAAACTGCCAGCTGATCTTTCAGAGCTCTCCAACATGCACAAGACATAATGCATGGGTCAAACTTGGAAATTCATTTGAGCCAGATACTGTAGTTGGCTTCATTTCTGTAGGGTTAAAATTGAGCAATTTACATTTTTAATTGTTTTGCGAGGGTTCCATTTTCGTGATCTAGTGATACAAAAGACCTGTTGAAAGAGTATGACAATTATGTGAATTAATTATATCAAATATTATGCGAACAAATTCTTATAAACAAAAAATATGATTTGTTAATGGCAGACAAATGGTAAGATCTGGCATCATTTAAATACCAACCTTTGAATACACACAATCTATTTTTATTCATAACATCAACTTTTACTTTCAACTTTGCTTTGGCTGATGGAACCTCTTATTCAAAAAGGTTTAATTTTCTTTAAAGTAAGCTGCCAAGACAGTTTTATTTTTTCACGTATAGGCCAATGCCCTGGTGACAGCACCTTCTAAATGAAAAGAATGATATGTTATTTTTACATTGATATACTCACAGCTCCACTGAATTTGGTTTTGATCAGTCCTGGCGCGATTCCATTTACTCGGATGTTGTTGTGAACCAGTTGAGGTGCCATGGCCTTCACTAAACCAAGCAGTGCAGTCTTACTTACAGAGTAGGGTCCTAGCATCTGAGGAAAAATATATCATAATTAATGTACCAAATATAATATTATAAAATCACCAAAATATAATATTATAAAAGTACTCATATTTAAAAACTAGTATCATTACAAAATTATAAACATATATCATACAAAATTACAAACACATATAATTACAAATATCCTTTTAATATTACAAACTTTATATCTATACAAAATTACAAGCATTCACACCATTCAATTTTGTACATGAAAAAGACATCATCAATGACAAACTAGGGACCCATGGGTCACAAAGCTCAGTTTAAGTTGACCTTGAAGATAACAAGTGACCCAGGGGTCATGACGCTCAGCTGACCAGGAAGACATTGACAAAAGTAATTTTATCATCTGAATGTCAAATTTGAATGAAATACTTATTCCAAACTTGACCTTTTGTATAAAATCATCCAATATTCATTGGGGTACTATGGAGCTCTGTAGCATGAAGGATATGGGTAACAGACACCTATTTTCAAGGTTTACAAGATGACTTTTCAGGGGTCTCCCAGCATGTCAAAAAAATAAAATTCTAGGTCCAGTTATTATGATTTGTGCCCTGTTAACAAATCCAAATGTTTATTCTTGGGGGTATTTCAAAGCCGCATAGGATGAAGGATATGGGTAACAGAGATGTAATTTCAGGTGCACAAGGAGACTTTTCAGGGGCCTCCCAGCATATCAAGAAAGGAGATTCTAGGTCAAGTCATTATAATTTGTGCTCTGTTAACAGATGACCAAATCTTTAATCTGGGGAGTACTTCCAAGCCCCAGAGCATGAAGAATATGGGTAACAGGGACCTTATTTCGGGTTTCCATGTAGACCTTTTATGGGCTTCCCTGGAGGTGAGGACAGAAGATTCTAGGTCCAGTCATTATGATTTGTGCCCTGTTTACAGATGACCAAATGTTTAAAGATCACAAAAGTAGAGAAAAAAAATCGTAAAAAATGAAAAAAATATAGGTGGCGCCACCAATCTCCAGAAATTGATGAAACACTCCATGATCAATATCCATGCAAAGAATCATGGTGATTAATGCTTTAGTTGTTCAGATACTTGAGCTTTTGTATTAATTTTTGCATTATTCTGGGGGGTACTTCAGAACCCCATAGCTCGAAGAATATAGGTCACAGTGACCTAATTTCAGGTTTACAAGGAGAATTTCCATAGACCTCCCAGGATTTCAAGTAAGAAGATTCCCGTTCTAGCGGTTACGATTTGTTTTCTGTTAACAGACAGACGCCTGGATGGCCGGACGGACGACGGACAAAAGGTGATCCCTACAGCTCAGATGACTTTCAGTCAGCTGAGCTAAAAATTGAAAAAATACAGGTGGCGCCACCAGAATGCAGAAACTGATGAAACATTTCATGATCAATATTCATGCAAAGAATCATGGTGATCAATATAATAATTGTTCAGATACTTGAGCTTTTGTATCAAATTTTCCATTATTCTGGGGGGTACTTCGGAGCCCCATAGCTCAGGTTATGGGTAACAGAGACCTAATTTCAAGTTTTTAAGGAGACTTTTCATGGGCCTCTCAGCATGTCAAGAGAGAAGATTCTAGGTCCAGTTGTTACGATTTGTGCCATGTTAACAGATGACCGCATCTTATGAGGTCTCAAAAATAGAGGAAAAAATTCGTAAAAATAAAAAAAATACAGGTGGCGCCACCATACTGCAGAAACTGATGACACATTCCATGATCAATATCCATGCAAAGAATCATGGTGATCACTGCAATAGTTGTTTAGATACTTGAGCTTTTGTATCAAATTGTCCATTATTCTGAGGGATACTTCAGATGACTTACAGTCAGCTGAGCTAAAAACACTTAATGGTCAATATCCATGCAAAGAATCATGATGATCTCCGTATTAGTTGTTCAGATACTTCAGCTTTTGTATCAAATTGTCCATTATTCTGAGGGATACTTCAGAGTCCTATAGCTTGAATGATATGGGTAACAGAGACCTAATTTCAAGTTTCCACAGGCACTCTTCATGGGCCTCCTTGCATGACAAGAATGAAGTTTCTAGGTCCAGTTGTTGCAATTTGTACCCTCTTGATAGATAACCACATCTTCAAAGGTCTCGAAAAAAGAGAAAAAAAATTCGTAAAAATTTGAAAAAAATAGAGGTGGCGCACCCTCTCTGCAGAAACTGATGGAACAGCTCATGATCAATATGTATGCCAAAAATCATGACCATCAGTGTTGTAGTTATTGAGATACTGCACTTTTTGTATCAAATTTTCCATTATTCTGGGGGGTATTTTGGAGCCATACAGCCTAAAGAATATGGGTAACAGAGACCTAATTTCAGGTTTCCATGGAGAATTTTCATGGGTCTCCCTGTGTGTCAAGAATGAAGATTCTAGGTCCAGTTTGTATGATTTGTGCCCTGTTAACAGATGTTCATATCTTTAAAGGTCTCAAAAATAGATAAAACATTCGTAAAAAAAACCCCGAACAAATACAGGTTTTGCCACCAGTCTGCAGGAACTGATGGAACACCTTTTGATCAATAGTTATGCCACAAATCATGACCATCAGTGATGTAGTTATTGAGATATTGAAGTTTTTGTATGAAATTTTTCACTGCTCTGGGGGGTACTTTGGGGCCCCAAAGCTCAAAGGATATGGGTAACAGAGACCTAATTTCTGGTTTCCATGGAGACTTTTCATAGGTCTCTCAGTGTATTGAGAATGAAGATTCTAGGTCCAGTCGTTACGATTTGTGCCATGCTAACAGATGACAGCATCCTTAAAGGTCTCAAAAATAGAGGAAGAAATCGTAAAAAAATCAAACAATATAGGTGGCGCCACCAGTCTGCAGGAACTGATGGAACATCTCATAATCAATATGTATGCCAAAAACCATGACCATCAGTGATGTAGTTATTGAGATATTGAAGTTTTTGTATGAAATTTTTTACTTTTCTTGGGGGTACTTTGGGGCTCCATATCTCGAAGAATATGGGTAACACAGACCTAATTTCTGGTTTCCATGGAGACTTTTCATAGGTCTTCTAGTGTGTCGAGAATGAAGATTCTAGGTCCAGTTGTTACTATTTGTGCCATGCTAACAGATGACAGCATCCTTAAAGGTCTAAAAAATAGAGGAAAAAATCGTAAAAAATGGAACGATACAGGTGGCGCCACCAGTCTGCAGGAAAAGATGACACATCTCATGTTCAATAGTTATGCCACAAATCATGACCATCATTCAAGTAGTTAATGAGATATTGAAGTTTTTGTATGAAATTTTTTACTTTTCTTGGGGGTACTTTAGGGCTCCATAGCTTGGAGAATATGGGTAACAGACACCTAATTTTGGTTTCCTGGGAGACTTTTCATAGGTCTCTCAGTTTGTCGAGAATGAAGATTCTAGGTCCAGTCGTTATGATTTGTGCCACGTTAACAGATGACAGCATCCTTAAAGGTCTCAAAAATAGAGGAAAAAATCGTAAAAAATCAAACAATACAGGTTGCGCCACAAGTCTGCAGGAATGGATGTAACATCTCATAATCAATATGTATGCCAAAAAATCATGACCATCAGTGATGTAGTTATTGAGATATTGAAGTTTTTGTATGAAATTTTTGACTACTCTGGGGGGGGGGGGGGGGTACTTTGGGGCCCCATAGCTCAAAAGGATATGGTTAACAGAGTCTAATTTCTGGTTTCCAAGGATATTTTTCATGGACCTCTCCGTGTGTCAAGAATGAAGATTCTAGGTCAAGTTGTTACGATTTGTGCCATGCTAACAGATGACAGCATCCTTAAAGGTCTCAAATATAGAGGAAAAAATCGTAAAAAATCGAACCATAAAGGTGGCACCACCAGTCTGCAGGAAGTGATGACACATCTCATGATCAATAGTTATGCCACAAATCATGACCATCAGTGTTGTAGTTAATGAGATATTGAAGTTTTTGTATGAAATTTTTTACTTTTCTTGGGGGTACTTTGGGGCTCCATATCTCGAAGAATATGGGTAACACAGACCTAATTTCTGGTTTCCATGGAGACTTTTCATAGGTCTCTCAATGTGTCAAGAATGAAGATTCTAGGTCCAGTCTTTAAGATTTGTGCCTTGTTAACAGATGTTTACATTTTGAAAGGTCTCAAAAATAGAGAAAAAAATTCGTAAAAAAATTGAACGATACAGGTGGCGCCACCAGTCTGCAGGAAGTGATGGAACATCCCATGATCAATATGTATGACAAAAATCATGACCATCAGTCCAGTATTTAATGAGATATTGAAGTTTTTGTATTTAATTTTTCACTTTTCTGGGGGGTAGTTTGGGGCCCCATAGCTCGAAGGATATGGGTAACACAGACCTAATTTCTGGTTTCCATGGAGACTTTTCATAGGTCTCTCAGTGTGTCGAGAATGAAGATTCTATGTCCAGTCATTACGATTTGTGCCTTGTTAACAGATGTTCACATTTTTAAAGGTCTCAAAAATAGAGAAAAAAATTCATAAAAAATCGAAAAATACAGGTGGCGCCACCAGTCTTCAGGAACTGATGGAACCTCTCATGATCAATATGTATGCCAAAAATCATGACCATCAGTCAAGTAGTTAATGAGATATTGAAGTTTTTGTATGAAATTTTGGACTTTTCTGGGGGGTACTTTGGGGCCCCATAGCTCGAAGGATATGGGTAACAGAGACCTAATTTCTGGTTTCAAAGGAGATTTTTCATGGACCTCCCAGGATGTCAAGTAAGAAGATTTTAGTTCTAGCGGTTACGATTTGTGCCCTGTTAACGGACAGACGCCCGGACGGCCGGACGGCCGGACTGACGACGGACAAAAGGTGATCCCTATAGCTCAGATGACTTTCAGTCAGCTGAGCTAAAAATCTAAAATTGTAACAAAAGGAAAGTCTGAGAGTAAAAGGTAATATAGGCTATGATTGGTTTATATATTTTGTTTCAATTGATGATTAAGGAATTGCTGCAAATAATATTTTGTGATCTGACCATGTGTTTTCTAATCCTGAAACTGAAGAATATATATGAGCATTTAGAAAATATAAAATCTATATAATAAGCATGATTACTGGTTGGCTCTTTGATAAGTTTTTGACAGCAGTTGACACATTTGTTCAATTAGGCCCTATTTTTTTTCAATTTTATAAATTTTATATAGTTGCAACAAAACTAAGGTGCATAGGTGCAAGACCTAAATGGCTCTGCTTTCACAAACACCTAGCTACATATACTTACAGGATATGAAATTTAATTCAACAATGCTTACAGGAAAAGTTGATTCACAATTATTGAATATTTAAAAATAGAGAGGTGGACAAAAAAGCTGATATCTGTTTCCCATTCTGCTGATCCACAGGAAAATAATGAACAAATGTTAGCATCAGATCCTCATTTTTTTAATTATTTGAATTCTTTCAAGTTTATAAATCTTGTGCACTTGCAATATAACATATATGTAACTTGCCTCAGAATTCATATTTCTTAAATTGCACCATTTATTTTAATATTAATATGTAATGTGGCTCATATTTGATCATATTATGCATACTGCTGGATGTAATTATATTTCTGAATTATTAATTTGTTAAAATTAATTGAAAGAAAATTTCTTTAAAATTGCTAAACTACCACATATACATGTAATGAATTACTCCTTGAATTACTATTTCAAACATTTACAAAAATTGTATTAAACTTGGTGTTTATGGTTGTGTGTGTGTGTGTGTGTGTGTGTGTGTGTGTGTGAGGGGAATGGGGTCAGGAGAGCATAAAATGAGAATAGCTCTGCACCTGTGACAGCAGGCATGCTATCCCAGTGATGCATTACTTATTAGGCAAAGCTGTATTAAGTGACCTCCAGTGACCAGAAGTGGGCTGCCAGCATGGAGCTTGACAATGCAAATGAATAAAATAAAGCCCCTTGATAAACTCAATAAATTTTTTTTTCTCCATTTTCAGATTTTTAAAGGATTATATCCTTAAGCATATATGCCACAAAGATTTAATCAACAGTGAATACAGAGAAAATTTGTCTGGATCACAGATGGTCAATATTTAAGGTAATGATTAACATTTATGCTAATAACTTAAAAGAAATTAAAAAAATTTTATCTGTATGCAATGTATCTTGAGTCTCTAACTCCAACATTTCCAATGTTAAATGTAAATATATATAAATACATTATAATTTATATATATATATATATATATATATTTATATGTAAATATATGTAAATATATGTAAATATATTTCCGGCTGTTTTGATATGGGTAAGCACTGTTCTGGTCAATAACTTTAACTATTGATGTAATTTCCGGAAAATACATAGGAAACACAGAGAATAATATTTTTTTTTTGCTACATATGAACAAAAACAGACAAGTGGTTTGATATTTAGCAGTCCTGAGGCGAAACAACAGGTTTTAATGGAAAATTGAGGGTTTTTATTTAATTTCTTGAAAGAAAAAGTAGCAGTTACCAAGTTTTGGTTTTGGTTGGAGAACTTGGGACATCCAATTGAATGTCAAATCTTGGATTCGTAGGTTTAACAGTTTCAAAATGTGCCAGTCTTAACCAATAGATGGACAAACAGATGGACTGACACACAAGAGACAATGGATCATAAATATAGTTCAGATGACTTATAGTCAGCTGAGCTAAACTATCTTGACAAAGCAGCTTACACTAAACACATATTTGTTAATGAGGAAAGGTTTAGAAACATTTTAAAACCAGATTAATACAAATTTTAACTAGTTTTCCAACTGATTCTCATACATTATCAAGGCATTCTTTTCAATATCTAAAGTTAGCCTGTTTCTATAATTTTCTTATATAATGTTCTATTGGTTAATCTACTAGTATTCTTTTTCAACCTCAAAGTGTCTGGTCTGGCATTAATACATGAAGTTAATAATAATAATACAGGTAATGATAATAATAATAATGATAATAATATTAAAATAATTACACTTATAATTATACATAAAAATTTAAATTTACAACTATAAAAAGTCAAAGTGATCAATTAATGATGACAGTAATGATATATGAGAGCATATAAATTAAACATTAACTGTTGAATTTACTGATAATATTAAATTACAATATGGACTGCTATGAATGGTGATACAATTTTTCAAAGCTATAGCGTAAAGCAGGGTAAAATTAGAATAATTAGGATAAAAGCAGTGAAGGTATGAACAAGCTGATTGTTTCAGGAAAACATGCCAAATTTTGTTTGCATACATAGTGGTTTCTCAGAGTTATTCCAAAATTCAGATAGTCCAGGAGATTTGATGGAGGTTTTTTCTAGACTCCTGTAAAAGTTTGGTGTGCCCAAAGAATTCTTGCAAAACTGTTAAGAACCATATAAATAGTGACACAGAAAGTCTATTACGCTAACGAGGCAGCGGAAATCTTGCGCTTCTAAAGAAGCAACCGATTTTCATGCTGCCAGCTTTGACCGTTTATGATATATTTAGACACCAGATGGCGATACGTTTTCCACTGAAATAAACGTGCGTATGATGTGACAAGCAGCCAATCAGATGCCAATAAACAAACACTCGACAGGCATCCTGGCTCCGCCCATTGCTGCGCTTCAAGCGCCGCTTAATGAGTTTCCGGTCGAATTTAAAATGCTACCTCTGCATTCTCGCATCATTGACCGATTCGATTATGACATTATGACTGTGTTAGCGTAGCCATGTATCTGTTGTCTGCAGAACTGAAACCAGCAAGCGAGGTGTGCGCGTAGCCTTTGTTGTTACGTTTCGTTTGAATTACAGCTCAACGGCCGAGCATCCTATGTGCCCAAGGCCCTAAGCAAACCACGTCAGGGGCAATTCTCTCTGAGCCTGTGGCCTGTTCAGACGGTTACGCTGGGGGATGAGCTGTCACTCAAAAAGAAATGAATATGATTGGCTGTGTATTCCTCGCTTGGCTTTGTCTTCCAGCACAAGGTCTCATCTGATTGGACAAAAATACAGTGCTCCCCTCTGGTGTTGCAATTCAGGATACGAGGTCATAACAAACAGCGCCTTACGATATAGGTAGTAGCCCTATAGGTTAAGCGCTGTGTAAAGAGCGTAAAAGTCTATTAATACAAATATGCACAAATTTTGCTGACAACTGAATCTAGGTAAGTCCCTTCATAAATTGTAGTTGTGGTAGTGATTTAAATATTCATACTGAATGTCATCAAAACCGTTCAACATTTAAGTTATCACAGCACAAAGAAGTCTGGTGACCTCTGACCTCATTATACAATGTATATGCCTGAGTTTAGGGAAGAATCAAATTCCGGTGAGAAACTATAAATATTGGTATATATTCATAGGGAGCTTCATGAAAATGAAAGTCATAATGGTGCCAACAAAGTCTTGTGATCTCTGACCTCAATTAACCTCTGACCTCATTAAATATGCATGGATATTGGCTAGAAATGAACTCAGTAGTTATACTCAGGGCTGTGAAAAGCCATCAAATCCCTGGTAAGTTATCATGGCAACACTAGAAGTAAAAGGACAGACATATGTATGTATGGATTGACAGAGGGACACTGTCTATACCAAAATACCATAAAGACAAAATTAAGGCCTCTAGATCTTGGTTGGATCTCTCTGTTAACTGGATATTTTGATAATTACTTAATTTAGAACCCAATGTTTTTGTTTATCTTAGTTACTCAGAGGATCTGAAACATGGATCATTTAACAGATTAGGCTATGGTGACCTATTTTAAAATGTGAAATCAGATTAAAATTGAAACTGATCAAATTCACACAAAAAGTTTTTTTAGGATTATACAGATTGCTTCTTGCAGCAGAGATAGTTGGGTTTCAGAACTGTACAGCTATGGCTGAAAATCTTACAGGCAATTCAGAAATTGTGAATATTTAAGAGAATTCTAAAATACAGAGGGACTGACCTCAAACGGAACATACCCTCCAATTGATGACACAAAGACAAGGGATCCACCCCTGAAAGTAAATCACATGTGCACACATTGCTGTTAGTTGAATTATCTACAAAATGCATATAATGAGCAGGGTAACAGTCTATTTATTAGGGGGTTTGTTGGGTATGGTACCAGAAGAGGATGCAACAATGAGATCCACTTCCCAAATCTTCCCCACCTGTTTGAATGTATACACTTGTGCTTGTCTCTGGGCCCATGCCTATATATATTGGCCCTGGAACTTGTATTTTGTATCTGGGCATGGTGCAACCCACATTGTGCAGCACCAAGAACCATTTTGGTTCAGTTTGGTCAGACCACTGCTTGAACCAAGCCATGAACAGGAGTGCCAAAATGCCTCTGGTTCTAATCAATCATACGACCAATCTGTGGTCCTAGACATTACCACTGGACTACACTTTTGTTGTCTGTTTGCTCTGACAAATGGGCAGGGAATGCTCATTGGATATTTACAAAGACAGATTTGAAAGTTAAGCAAATAAAATGACAGCATGATTAAGTTTATTTAAGCATGAAGGTATAATAAAGAGGATTCTACTTTGACTGTGGATTCTGACAGATGTCACTAAAGATCTTGATAGGAAACCTCTCTCTCAGATTTGGCTACTGAACTTGCCTATGGCTCTAGCCTTATCCCTGATATTCTTGCGGAGTACCTCTGTATCCCTTGGCAAAGATTTATTAAAACAATTACCTCCCTGAGAAGTATTTCATTTAGATGTAAAGAAGTTGTAAGATGTAAGTTTCAGTGAGTTCTCTTACACTGTGGGTCATGCAATTTGGTATTAAACTAGCAGTTCACTGATGCCAACAATGGATTTGGTCATATATAAAAATGGGCGAAAATAAATTATTGTAAATGGTACACCCACTCACTTCTCAACTGGGACAGACCAACTTTTAGAAACGGCTTCCTTGGTTCACCAACAAGTGACATGCGAAGAATTTTCATCAGTGGCAAGCATAGAAGCATCACATTACAGAAATAATATAAAAAATAGTGTAACTGTACCGTAAATTTATACATAATCAAAATAAATCCAAGGACTTGGACTGGAGTGGCTTGGACTGGGACTTGAATTTGACGCCTGGTGTGGGCACTGCTAAGCAAACTCCTGATTTTTATGCCAAAAGCAATGGTATGGTTATCAGGCAATACTCACTTTGAATAAATCTGGATTTAGGCAGTTAAGCTCTGACAGAGCTAACTAAAATGAAGAATCCATCCGAGTAAACAGACAAAATAAGAACTGCATTTGTGCATAATATGCCTGTCATATGCCTTGTGACCTCTGACCTCATTAAATATGTGCAGCAAATTTAGCCCAGAATAGAATTAAGGTGAGAATCTCTATCAATTGGTTAACATTTAGATTGAGTTTACAGAAACCCTATAATATTTTTGTTAAGTCTTTGTGGCACCATCCTTGAAGTCTGGTGACCTCTGACCTCATTAAATATTCATAGATTTTGCAGAGAATCAAACTTAACTTTAATAAGAAAGCTTGAAATGGATATATCAAATTCTGTCACTTCTGTCAGTCTGTTTTTAGTATGAGCATTCAGTTTTAAAAGTCTGAAACACTGACCATGAGTGTTGGAAAGGGAATTAAAATCTTGTTTCATATCTGTATGCATTATACTTTCTCCCAAAGACAATTAAAATCAAGGTTGTCTCTGTAAGCTGGCCTGCCTAGTGGAAGTAAATGTGCTCATTAGAACAGTGATCTTCAAATCCCAGTGCAGGAGGACTGATGACTTTGATGTTTTGTTCTCATTTTTAACACTGTCTGAAAGTTTAATCTTGGCAGAGGATTGAGCTTTCTTGATAGCCCTCTTGTTAGTTTGCAGGCAAGCACAGCTTAACAGGAACCAGTCCAAATGGTAGCAGAAGCTAGGTACACTAAGTGAACAGTTTAGTCAGCTGTATATAATTTTAAATACATGCATCTGATTCTTGTGCAAAAAGCAACTATGTGGTTATCAGGCAATACTCACTGGATTGGCCACGTAACCTCCAAGAGAGCTGACTAAAATGATGGATCCACCTCTGTGTAAACAAACAGAACCCCCATTCCCTCCCCATGAATGACGGTTTTATAAGTAAACACATGTGAACTTCTCTGTATTTATGAGAATTTTCTGCATCAGGAGTTTACACACCAGAGCCTACCAGCAACCTATGGCCCACTTCCACCTCATTCTGGTATTACCTAGGTCACACTTCCAGTCTCACTTTCATAATTTTCATTGGAGACATGGAGAATGACTGGGAGGGTGAAATATTTGTAATACTGAAAAGCTCACATAAATTTACTAACAAAACCATCATTTATGGAAAGGGGGGGGGGGGTGATTATGTAAACATCAACAATTTTTCTGTATTTATGAAAAAATAACAGATAAACCATGCAGAGGGAGTTCCCAACCTAGAAGATGTGAACCACAAGGAGAAATCCAATGCTGAGTGGACAATGCAGGAGGCGTCGAAGAAGCGGCAGCAGAAACAGCAGCAGTCGACTGAGCAGGAGGACGGGAGATGTTGATGACTCACCAGCCACAACCAAAGGACCCATCACATATATATCAGAATCTTGCAAGTGTATGTCTCGGAGATAGAACATGGTGAAGGTAGATGGATTTTTCCAGATGCTCTTCTTGACAAATTGACAGGTGGAAATGCCAGATAAGTGGGTAAATGATGTCGCTAAAGCACTGACATTGTGGGCAGTAACATGTGAGAATATAAGTCTTCCTCAGAGATACTTTCATGGGCAATTAGAATGGGGGATTTTATTCAATTGCTGATAGTAACTGGACTGAATTCCTGGGATGATGAACCCAATTCTGTGGAGACAAATAATTTCTTGTGCCCCCCCCCCCCCCTTCCAGCCCCCCCCCCCTCCCCCTCCACCTAATTGATTTAGTAGCCTTAAGATTACACTGTAAGACACGAACTGGACAATTTGTGGCCCCAAGACAGAACTGCCCACTGAGAAGAGCAGGGATGTGCCAGTACAGGAAAGCAGGGTCATCGTAATTTTTGGACTTTCTGTAATAGTCAGGAGGAAAATAGAGATTGGCAGACAAACCATCGTAGAAGATACACCGTGACAGCATGAATGATTATAGTATATACAGATTATAGTTTATATATATATATATATATATATATAGATTATAGTAAATATCCAAGGGGCGATGTTGATGACGAAGGGGAGAGCACGAAACTGATACATGTGATCCCTGAAGGCAAAAGAAGGTACTGTTTAGTAGTCAGATGGTTGGGGATGTAAAAATATGCAACAGTGAGATTGATTTTGAATGCCAACTCCTTCTGTTAAATGGTACGGGGTACGGAATGGATATTGAACATCCAGAACGGTGGGGGGTCGATGTAGGATTTGAAAGTCTTGAGGTTAATGATAGGCCGCCATTTTCCGTAAGGTTTGGGAACCAGGAAAATATGGGAATAAAAGCCCAGTGTGTCTGGGAGAATACCTGTATCACAGCCTTGCCTAAGAGCAACTGAATGGCTTCCTCCTGAGCGGCTCTCTTGAGAGGATGCAAAGGAGGTGGAGTAACGAATGGGTGCAGAGTGAGCAGTGACAGAAAATGAAATTGGGAAACCGAACTTGATGGTGCTGAGAATCAAACTTTGAGATGTAATGGCGCCCAGGCTGAAAAAAATAGCAGAGTTGTGCACCAATGGGAAGGTCCAGATTCTTACGTGAGGAGGCCGAGCCACAGGAACAGGAGGAGTCGTAGGAACAGCCGGAACCGCCGGAGAAGCCTGTAAAAAAGGAGAAACTGGGAAGCACCAGTGAGACTGTGAACCTGAGGGGTCCGATAAGGAAACAAGAGCCAACATCAGAACAGCTTGCACAGGAGTGGTCTGCAAAAAAATACTGCAGGGGGCTGGGGGATCAGATAGCAAAGGCTGTGCAGACATACTCATTGGAGGATGCAGCAGCAACACAAGCAGGCCAGGAGAACCAGACTGCATAGCTTGACCAGAAACAGGGACAAACTTAGAAGGATCGTCTAAGGCTGTCAAAAATGAATCACAAATGGCAGAAAGTTTGGTAATCAAGGCATGGGCCACAGACTTACCATGAGGACCAGACTTCCTAAAAGCCTGACATTTGTGTGCCTTCAATAAGGGCTTAGGAGATGAAAGGATGGCAGATTCTGTTGCCAAGGGAGTTTGTTGACATGTTGAACAATGGTGGGATTAGGATCAGATGACTGCAGAACCACAGTGACCTGAGGAAGGTCCCCACCCCCCAATTGTTCACCCCATAACAAAATGGGAGAAACTAGAGAATGGCCAGAAACAGCCTGTGTTTGGGTCCAAGCCTGGAACATGGTCCATTTATCAAGAGACCCAAGTTTGGCAGAAAAAGCAGGGATTGGCTGGACCCTGACAGATAACATCATGGGAACAGCAAGCAAAACACTGGGGGTGGGAGTCCCATGCAGGCATGGAAGACCCACAACCGAAACAAAAAGCAGGACGGTCCATGGCTGGTGGAAGGGAAAAGAAGTAGAACTACAAAGTTTTTGTTGGTAAAACCCTTTTAGAAACAAAACCCTGAACAGAGAACGTAAACATGGGAGGATTAAGTTCAAACATCCAATCTAGCTGAGGCCAGATGATAAATATGAAAGTGACACCAGAATTGTGACCTAGGTAATACCAGAATCAGGCGTAGTGGGCGATAATAGGTCCACTAAGAGGAAAATTTTGTTGGTAGGCTCCTGATGGAAAAAATTATCATAAATTCAGAAAAGCTCACAATTAAATTGATGCTTTAGTAATAAAACTGAAAATTCCAAAATTCAATTTCTAAAGCAATATTAAACAAGAGCACTGGATACATGCATAATACCCCTGTCATGTATCTGGTGACCTCTGACCTCTTTAAATATGTGTGAATTTTGATGAGAATGTAATTCAGGTGAGAAACTCTATTGGTAAATATGCATGATGAGTTTTATGAAAATCCAAAGGATTTTTCGCAAGTCTCCAAGGTGCCTCCAAAGACAGGTGACCTCTGACCTCATTAAATATGCATAGATTTTGCTGGAATTCGAACTTAGGCGAGGTATTGATTAACCTTTCTGATCAAAATCCTTCATATTCTTTGTAAGTTATCACAGCAACACCAAAAAGTAGCCGAGTGAACAGTGACCTCATTAAATATGCGTAGACGTTGCCCATAATCGAATTCGGGCGTGATAATCTGTTGGTAAGTACTAATGGTGAGTTTTTGTGAAAATCCATCAAAGCCCCGATAAGTAATCACAGCGACACTAAAGTTAACAAATGGAAGGTATACCATAATACTCCCCGTCATATGAAGGACTTATAAAAAACTCCACACTTTTACATCCACCTGACACCATCAGTCACAGGATCAGTGAAATCGGCCTAGAGTCTAACTGAAGAGGGGTCCCTGCAAACTAGCCTTGTATTATAAAATTTTATGTCTTGTGATCTCTGACCTCATTGGATATATGTGAATTTTACCAAGAATAAAATTCAGGTGAGAAGCTGTATGCATGGATAATATTTATTGTTAGTTTCATGAACATCCATCAGACTTTTGGTAGTTATCACATTGCCACCAAAGTCTGGTGACCTCTGACCTCATCAAATAAACATGGATTTTGCCTGGAATGAAACTTAGGCCATATATTATATTGGCTTCTATTTCTGTTGAGTTTCATCAAAATCCATTCCTGGTAAGTTATCACAGAAACACTTAAAATTAAACAGACGGACACACCGTTGGTATACCATAATACTTCCTGTCATATACGGGCATATAACAAGGGACCCATGGGTCACTGTGCTCAGCTGAAGTTGACCCTGAAGTTAAAAATCTAAAATATTATCAAATAGAGATAAAAATCTGAGAGGAACAGGTAATATAGGCCATGGATGTTTCATATGATTGAATATATTGTTGCAAATAATTATTTGTGAACTGACCATATGTTTCCCAATGTAGAAACTAAAGAATGTAGACAGTTTGTGAAAATAAGATCTATACTATTAGCATGCTCATTGGTTGGCTTTTTGATAAGCTGTTGACAATTCAGCAGTTTACACATTTGTTCAGTTAAATCCTATTTTTTTATTAAACCAATTTTTTTTTTCTCAACTTTATCAAATGTGAACAGCTGCAATAAAGTCCCATTCAACAAGTGGAAGAACTTGATAGTGAGTGTGTGTGTGGAGGGGGGGGGGGACATGGATACAGAGGGGACTTACAACACCTCTGTACCTTTGTACGTATTTTCTTTATTAAATAAATTTTATACAGTTGCAATAAAACTATTGTCCCCAGTGCTCAGGTGGAAGGACTCGATGGCAGGGGGAGGGAGGCAGGGGGATGGTAAGAGTTACAACACCTTTGCGTATATGTACACCAGATATGAGATTTTATTCAACAGTGCTTACAGGAAAAAAAGTATTCATAATTATTAACTATTTTAAAAACAGGCAGATAGATCGAAAAACAAAGCAAATTCCAATACCACTTAGGAAGGAGAATAATGAATGAATGTTTGCATAAGATTCTCATTTTTTATCACATCAATTTTTTTCAAGTTTATAAAATTTACTATACATTTACATTATAACATATATATCTGAATATTTAAGTTGATTCACAATTCTAAACTGCATCAGAATCTAAAGCTAATTTAGTCAGGTGACATCTCATTATGCACACAGATTTAATTTTTTTAAGCCAAAATCAAAACAAGGGACCATGGGTCATGACGCTCAGCTGTTATATATGATAAAAAAATATTATTTAGAAATGAGGCACATGCTGGTTTTGTGTGGTAATAAATATAAGCTGTATTATGAGTTGTTGTTGTTTAGCTTATGTATGATTTTGATAGTACCTTTGGAGACAGGGAAGAGGATTGATTTCATTTATTTTATTAACAAATGGAGTACTATTGTCACACAGATTTTGACTTGGCCATATAACTTATAAGCAGAACATATAATATAAGAGTTTAACTATTTATTAAAAAAAATACAAATATTGTCCCAAATATAATTTTTATTAAAAATAATAAGAGAATCAAATGATTTTTTAAAATGAAATATAACTGATATGATTATTAAAATAATATTAAAGAATATATTCATGAATGCATTCATGAATACATTTTGAAAGTATTTGCACGAGTATTCATATATTTTCATTTTTACCTGAATTCCCATTCTTTATGCAAGAAATTTTATAATGGAGTACAAAATCATATTCGTATTTAAATACAATAACAAAGTATTTGCACCATGTCTGGAATTTATTCAGTTTTCACCAAACAATGATGTTGAGAATCCAGAATATACAAAATTCACACATTTAAATAATGATCATAAGTACCTGGTTTTATGGCTTTTATTTATATTAAAAAATAACTGTAAAAAATTCATTTTGGACTAATTTCACATCAATGTACACACTAGACACAGCAGGAATCTTGATTAATATTATCAACTGCATCTTTGTCTAATTTCCTTCATATGATCCCTAATGATTAGTAATGAATAATATGATTTACTTCTTTATCATTAAAATTGAACTGAAAAATGCCATAGGTGACTGCATGGTGTTATTTGGAATATATGACATTCTACCCATCGATACAAGATTCTTATATCATCAGTAACTGCAAGTTAATTTCCTGTTATTATAAACTAACAAATTCCTTTTCTATTTTTCTTTAATTTGTTATTAAAAACCAATAAAAATTTATTAATTTATTGTTTTTTGTTATTTCTTGGTTAAAACTACTAGATGAGTTGGGTTGGACACCTGGATCAACTGTGGCTTGCCATAAGCTGCCTTGATTCCATGTATGCCTCGCCTCAAGCGTGCATAATTTGATGAAAGGTCAACAAGGTCAACATACAGGTGACTCAAGAGGGGCTGGAGAGAGCCAAAGTCTGACAGGGTCTCATAAAAAAACATTAATAAAAGCTACAATTTTTGGCCAATTTCTTTCAGCTTTCTAAACTAAAAAGCTGAAATGCTTATGTGTGCATGATATGAAAATTATATCAACAGTGCTCACGGGAAACAAACGTGCCATGGTCACAGTTGGGCAAAATTTAAGGTATTAATTTTATATTTATACTAAATAAAATTTGAAAAATTCAGAACTAATTTTGGGTATTCAATTGAATCTTGATTAAATAATGTTACATCCCTGACAAAAAAACTCTAGCTTCAGCAATGCTCTTGTTAAGGGAGTAAATATATTTCTTGATTTTTTACAAAGTGCATTATGTTTGGGCCCATAACTTAAAACAATTACACAATACTGACATCATTCTGGCATGTGCATAGAGAATGAAAAATATGTATATTATTTATGATTAAAGTCAGATCAGTGGTTTTGATATTAGGCAGTCTTGAGGTGTAACAATGGGTTTTTAATGGAAAAATGAAGTTTTTCATTAATATCTCGAATGTCCTAGTGACCAAATTCTTGGCATGGTAGGGCATTTTGGAGACATCTAACTGTATGCCGAATTTAAGGAACTTAGAGCTGAAGCTGGGGAGCTGAGCTCTTGCAAACTGCATAACACTAGCTTGATGTAAACAATATGTTACATGGTGCTTGAAAACTTGATTAAAATCTACAGTTTTTGATCAACTGGTTTCAAATTTTTGGTGTTAACAGTTGAAATGCTAACAAAAACATGCTGTGAAAATTAAATCCACAGTACTTACAGGAAAAAAACGTGCCATGGTCAAAGTTGGGCAAAATTTAAGGTACCAATTTTTTATTTTTATTAATATTTTAAAAAATTTAAAAGATTTTCATCTAATTTTGGGTATACAATTTAATTTTGATTAATTTAAGTTATATTACTGGACAAAAGGTCCATAGCATTAACATTTTTTGTGTTAAGTGATCAAATATCTTTTCTGATTTTTTACAAAATGCATTATGTTTGGGCCCATAACTTTTTTAAATTAAATAATACAGACATAATTTCTGGCATGTACATAGGAACTATATAGAGGAATATTTATGGTAAATATGAGGTAAAACAGATAAGTGGTTTTGATATTAGGCAGTCCTGAAGTGTGAAAATAGGTTTTTAATAAAAAATTGAGGTTTTTCCTTAATTTCTCAAAGGAACTAAGTTGCAAACACCCAGTTTTTGGCTTGGTAGGAGATCTTGGGGACATCTAACATTATGCCGAGTTTTGGATTCCTAGGTCTTACGGTTTCAAAACGTGCCACATCTACGGACGGACGGACGGACGGACAGACGACGGACAATGGACCACGACTATAGCTCAGATGACTTATAGTCAGCTGAGCTAAAAAAGGTATGGTTCTCAGGCACTTTTTTCATAAATGAATGCGGGTGGGCGGTATTTTTATTTTTAATTTTTTTGTATGTTTCGATAAAACCGTCAAATGATAAGGGAAAGGCATGATAATAACAGATTTATTTTGCTAAACAAGGAAAAGAACTACATAACAAAGGAAATTGTATGATATTATATGCTTGAAAGAAATGTCCGAGTGGCTGCAGCTCAAAACTGGTAAGTTTCTATGGAAAATCAAAATTAAAATTTTTGATGCGGGGTTTAAATTGATGCGGGCGGTGCCTGAGAACCATACCTTTTATTTTTTTTGGCCTTAAATATATTTTTTTAATTTGCAAAACAATACATATCTGGAACAACACTTGATTCAGAATTCACAATTCTTAGTTTGACCTCTATTTACCCATAATTTGGCTCATATATTTTCAAATTATGCCTTCTGATGCATTTAATTATATTTTAATTAAATGATTTAAATGGATATTAATTTCTTTAAATATGCTTCATTACCACAACATGACATCTTCTGGATTACTCACGAATTGTTTTGAACATTGGAGTGGAAACAGCTTTACAATTAAAGAAATACAGTTAGAACAATAACAATAATTAATACACTTGGTGGGTTGGGGGTGGGGGGAGATGAAACATGTGACAGCAGGGGTGCTGGACCAGTGTTGCATCACTTATAAGGTTACCCAGGCAGAGACTAAAAGTGGGCAGCCTAGAGATGCAAATGAATATGATAGAGCCTCTGAAAGAAACTTCAATAACTAGCCCAATTTTGAGAGTTTAATTTCGAATTTCAGAATTTAACAGATTAATTCCTTATATGTAACTGCTGTGAAAATTAAATCAAATATACTTACAGGAAAAAAGGTTTTTCCTAAATTTTGCAAAGGAATGAAGTCGCAATGACCCAGTTTTCAATTTGTTAGGAGATCTTTGGGACATCTTACAGTATGCCCAATTATGGAGGTCTAATAGTTTCAAAACGTGCTAGTCTAATGGACAGACAGACAGACAGACCGATGGACAATCGACCACGACTATAGCTCAGATGACTTATAGTCAGTGGAGCTAAAAATGGCAAAAATGAGGATGGGACAAGAAAACAATCTTTTTTTTCTCTCAATACCCTGAGTCGATACTAGTTTTCCCCACACCATTTTGTGCACTTCATTTTTGTCTGATATATCCAATAAGACTCCATAGATGGGCTGATATTTTGGCAGGCGTAACATCAAACTGTATAAACAAGTTGGAATCTCTTTTTTTTTTTATTTTATAAAATTTTAGAGTTAGTATTCATCAGTATAATGAGTGTATGGGGGTATTACTTGCCAAAAGCCCTGAAGGTGGTTAGAATCATGATTGGTGGTGGCGTGATCATCTGACATCCTGTGTAATTTCGCACATCGAGTCATACTCACCGGGTTCGGTACATAACCTACTGTCGAACTAACAAGAATAATGGAACCACCCCTGGTGGAACAAATGAGAACAATCTGATCAGTTAGCTTAAATGAAGGGGGTCACCATACTAGATGTTTTCATTTGTATCTTATAATCAGAGATACATTGTAATGGAACCAAGATAGCAATAGGTCTAACTTAAGATATTCAATGGCAAGGCATCCTTCCAGACGAAAGCTAAACATAACAAAACCATCACTTCAAAGCAAGTAATTTAGCAATTACTAATATGAACATCTAATTTATTATACTCTAACATGTACGCTTACCCTCTTTTCTCCATGTGGGGCACAGCTTCTTGACAAAGGTAGAATGAGGCCTTGACATTGATGTCAAATATCTGTAAGATTGACACCTAATATATATACACACTGTCACACTTAAAAAGATGTGGTAGAATTTAATGATTTCAATCAAATCTGATACAGGCAAAGGATAAGGAATCATCTTCTTCTATACACTGCAGTGATTTTATTATCATCCTATTTAACCATTTATTTTATGAAATATGTTTAATATATATTTTATCAAATGTGTTCAAAAACTTTTACCTTCAAACATATCCAAACAATATCATTATAATAAAATATTCCATCAAGGTTTCTATGACATATTTTGCATACAATTTCCTATATAAAATGTTCCATTAATTTTCAATAAATAGCTCAATTTTTTTTATTAATATGTTCCATCAATCTTTGACATAATAAAATTCAGAACCAGTTCAACAAAGCACAAAAGAAAACTTGTTGTTAAAGAAACACTGTTGTTACCTTATCCCATTCTGATTCTTTAGTCTGTAAAAGAAAATAAAGAATAAAAATTAAATTAATATATTAAAATTTCATTCACTTTTCACTGTATAACATATCCTAAACACAAGGGCTGTGAATTGCTAATTGGTCTTGGATTCATTGATTATTGCCTTTTGATTTTATTCTGTAACTGATTATGGCAAAAAGTAATAGCATTGTGTCAGAGAGGCATATTTTCCTTCAACACATGATACTAAGATGAACATTATACAATGTAAGCATTTATTTATACTAAGTAATAATTAAATAATCTCAGGATTTACTGTGTTTATATCATGTTTTTTTTTCAGTCAAACAGTCCAATTATTCCTTTTTATTTCTCCCAAATCTGTTTTCCACATATTGCTTAAATTCTCTTAAACAATGAGATTGGATTAAACTGCTCCAAAATTTTGTGTGCAGATGTTGATCTTTTATATAAATAATACAAAATAATTTTACAGCACTTTTTTGTGTACACCTGATAATACGTACGTTCATTATTGGTCCAAATGAAGGGTTGACAGCAGCATTAGACACCAGTACATCAATACCTCCATGTTCCTTCACTGTCTGTCACGAAATTGTAACCACACATTAGACATGGGGTAATTGTAATCTGTAAACATAATCAATTATAACTGATTGTCACCCCTAACTTAACATGAAAACTTTACAACGGATATATCCTATAAAACAACAGGATGGGTTAACGCTCGCCACTTGATTTCATTAATCAAGAAATTAGATCCCGGTCATTACAGGTGACATTTCCAGGTTCTTTTAAGGACGTGTATAAAAATACCAGACAATCATACACCCAGATCAATAGAAACTATGAGACATGAGGTTAAATTCACAAATATATTCAAGACAATACTTACAGAGACACAAGTGTGAGTGTGTGCGTTGATGTGTCAATACGACAGTTCTTCACATTAAAAATACAGGATATTTACTGAGTCCATGGTTTGTATAATAAACCATAAAGTCCAGTTCCTTCAGAGATCTCTGGTTACTGTTTTGTGCAGAATCTAGCGTATGGTTAGTACCCTATAGATCTAGTCTTTCTGAGTTTAGCTATCTTCAACTGATCTTGCTTGTCAGCGACCCGGGTAGGTTCACGTTCACGTGTATGCAATAGCGCCCTTTGTTTACGTTGAGCTTAGAGTCCTTGACCTTGCTCGTGTAGCAATGGGTTCACGGCTTACGGCGGTTATGTATCTAGGTCAAGCTGAACTAGGCCGGCAGGTGTCGAGCGTGCTCTCTCTATATCGCCAATACAAAGCTCTTTCGGCAGCACGGCTGAGTTCTTATGAGCTAGGTCCTTGCCTCATGCAGAAGCTTGCTTCTATGCTGTTCCTGGCGTTTCAATGTTCGTGCGTGCGTGCTGCCACCTCAAGCTTCAAGACCCAACTGAAGGCAGCTTCCAGCGTCTCTCCCTGAACTCTGACGTCACAATCGTCGTCACAATACGGCGATCCGGTTCTCTGATTGGCTTATTTCTCAAGTGTCCCATATAAGGATATATGTGACCTAGTTTGACTGTTAGCGTCACCATGGCGACCCACATACCAAATGTAACAATTACACACGATGCGTGACACGGATAAATCAGCTGATAGCCGATGGGATTCCATACAAGAATACACAATATATATATATACAATCAAGACCTGTCAACGCTTTAGGATGACGCTTCACGTCAATATCAATAGAGAACAGACTTCGTTAAACTATGATACAAAACACCGTACATATTGTCACCGATTTCTGGTGACCAGACTTCGTTAAACTATGATACAAAACACCGTACATATTGTCACCGATTTCTGGTGACCAGACTTCGTTAAACTATGATACAAAACACCGTACATATTGTCACCGATTTCTGGTGACATCACCCCCTCCTTTTAAGGAAAATACACAGTATTTTCTCGATACATCGTATCGTTCTATCTTACAGGGTCCAGCTAAACATATTTACATGTAGCAATACATAGCAATACATAAGGGTCATGTAACAAGTTGTCATTAGTACATGCCCACGGTCTATGACACAGGGCAAAAATCTTGTACATGTTTAGACTTAACTGGCTAAACATTATAGCTCATTACATCCTAACACTCAGGCAGTCTGCTAAGAAAATCAGGTCCATGGTTTAGTTTACCTGACACTGCTTCAATATCAAATCTAAACTCTTGTAGAACCAGTGCCCATCGCATTACTCTCTTATTAGCACATTTTGATTTGCTAATACACTTTAATGGTTTGTGGTCGGTCTGAATGGTGAACGGTCTACAAGCCAGGTACATCTCAAATTTCTGTACAGACCATACAATTGCTAATGACTCTTTCTCGATGGTGGAGTAATTTCTCTCCCTGGGCAATAGTTTACGACTGGCATAAGCTACTGGGTGCATGATCCCCTCGTGTCTTTGCATCAGGATACAGCCAATACCCACATCAGATGCATCACATTTCAAATAAAATCGTTTACTGAAATCAGGTAGCTTCAGTATGGGAGGGTCTGACAGTTTAGCCTTTAGAGAACAGTACGCGTTCTCGTGTACGGGTTTCCAGTCTAGTTTGTTAGGTTGACCTTTACGCGTTAGATCAGTCAAGGGCACCGCTATTTCCGCATAGTTTGGCACGAATTTTCGATAGTACCCTGTAAGACCTAGGAATGCTCGCAAAGCCTTCTTTGTCTTAGGTCTATCAGTGCTCTGTTTCCCCGTCTACACCGTCAGGATCATGTATAGAATCAGGTGCGCCCTTGGCTACCGCTGCCAGAATATGCTGGGGCTCGTTTCTAGCATGGTACCGTTTCAGCATATTCACGTGGAAGGTTTTAACCTTATTGCCAATCTTAATCCGATAGTCTAAGTCCCCAACCCTGTTTACAATAGTATAGGGGCCTTTCCACTGTACCATTAATTTGTTCCGCTCCGTCGGGAGTAACAACAAAACTTCGTCTCCGGCCTCAAACCTGCGCGTGCATTTACCTCTATCATATAACAGTCTGTGTCTGTTCGCTGATTTGTTCAACGCCTCTCTAGCTAACGCGCATGTGTCGCTTAGTTTGTCTTGTAGGTCCAGGACGTATTGGTACGTGGTTTTAGTCTCGACGCTAGTATCTCGCTTGGTCCACAGATCCCTTAGAATCCGCATCGGTCCTCTAACGATCCTACCATAGAGCAACTCAAAGGGTGAGAACCCTGTGCTCTCATGTGGCGCTTCTCGGTACGCAAAAAGCACGGCGCTGAGGTACCGATCCCAATCTCGCGGTCTTTCCTCGCACATCCGTTTCAACATTAACTTTAACATTCCATTGAATCTCTCCACCATTCCGTTGCACATAGGATGGTAAGGAGTAGTGGTGAGCTGCCTTACAGACAAAACACGGCTAACTTCTCGCATGAGGTCTGATGTAAATTGTGTTCCCATGTCAGTAAGCACCTCTGACGGCACTCCTAACCGCGCATAAATATCAACTAGCGCATCAGCCACAGAGACTGTATCTATGTTCTTTAAAGCAACAGCCTCCGGATATCTAGTGGCATAATCCATAACGGTCAGAATATACCTGTGACCTCTCTCAGACGCTGGATGGATCGGCCCAACCAGATCCATCGAAATTCTACGCCAGGGCTCATCAATTAATGGCATCTGGCCTAACGTAGCTCCAGGCACCTTGCCTTTCGGTATGGTTTTCTGGCAAATGGGACAAGACTTGCAAAACTCAGCAATGTCATTATACATCCCTTTCCAGAAAAACTGAGTTCTCACGCGGTCGTGCGTTTTGTCTATGCCCTGATGGCCCGCCATAACCGCTTCGTGGCCCATCCTCATTACGTCGTACCGTAACGTCTGAGGTACCACCACTCGAGATCCATCTTGATCTCCCCGTTTATCACTCACAACCCGAACTAAATATCCGTCCTCAATTCTAAATGGACTATCATTACTAGCCTCTCTAGCTAGCCTCCAATACGGCGCTAAAGACCCATCCTCCTCCTGCGCCTTCAAAAATTCGGCCGGACTCACATCGGCAACTGGGCTTGCAACATTCAAGCTACGCGTCGGTATCTGTTTCTCTCGTGCAGCGCTCCGTGTCTCCACCGCGGACGACACCTCCTTTTGTGACTCTACACCGTCACACACTATGCCTGAGGACCGCTCAGACTTCCACGTCGGGTCCGGATCATACGGACCACGCGCTCCCGCTACGTTACCTAGCGCTAAATCACATACAGCATCCCCGACCACCATTGCCTCGATAGTACCGACAAAGTACGCACAGTCCACATTAATCCTAGCCGTAGGAAATTGTCTTACAGACCCGTCGAACAACCTACACTCGACCTGGTGTCCGGTGAACTGATTCGGCTCCACATACGACTCACGTATTCCTGCCGAGGAACATCCCGAATCCCGCAGCACCCTCGCTGACTTACCATTCACCAGCCCTTCACACACAGGTAACGAGATTCTGCCTTCTGTCTGGGCAGCAAATCCTAACGACTGACTCGGACTCTCTACTTCCGGTTTCACCGCACCGACTGTCTCCGTTTCCGCCTCGACTACTGCCATTGACATAGTCTCCGGTTTCTGTTTTGGGTTATACGGGGGGCTAAAATTAGTCCTATACCTCTGCTGATCGCCAGCAGCACGCCCTACTTGAGGGGAAGACCTAGGCCTCGACCGGGCACTAGTCTTACATTCCCGCGCCTTATGTCCCAGTTCATTACATAAATAACATCTGATGCCTCCTGATGGCTTAAATGTCTGACCGTCCGGACTGCGCTCAACCTCTCGCTTCTCTCTAGGCTGAGATACCGGTTGCGCTGGACGCGGCACATTATTGCCATAACGAGGACCTGCTGTAAGGCTGTGTACACCGTGAGCCTCCGTATAACTCTCGGCTAAGTCTACCATACTATCAAAGTCACGACACCGTCTCTCTTTCAAAAACATAGAGAGATCCCTACTACAGCAGTTTACGAACTGCTCACACATCAACAGGTTAACTACCCCGTCGTAGTCACCTCCGACCCCTGCCATCCCTATCCAATGGTCTAGGTATCCACTCAGTCTCACCGCAAACTGACTCGGCGTTTCGCCTCGCTCAGGCCTACAAGTCCGAAACTTGTGTCGATAACCCTCTTCGGTCATTTGGTATCGCTTTAACAAGGCTATCTTTAACTTATCGTAATCCATGGCCTCACTAACCGATAACTGTGTGTAAGTCCCTAGCGCCTTACCCCGCAGTAACGGACTCAGGTGTAACGCCCAATTCTCCCTATCATAGCCTTGACATACAGCTAATCGTTCAAATCGCTCAAGAAATGCATCTAGCTGATCGTGAGCCTCATCAAAAGGTGGAAGCTGGATTTTCGGGAATACATCCCTACTTCTCTCTTCTTTAACCCCAGAGTCAGACTTTAACCTTAGAACCTCTAATTCGTGGGCTCTAGCCTCTCGCTCGCGCTCTAATTCACGTTGCCTGGCTCTTTCCTCACGTTCTTCATCCGCACGCCGTCTAGCCTCAACATAATCTTGTAAAGCCTGGTCCTTAAGCCCCAAGGCCTGTCCGCATCTAACAAGTGACTCTAACGTCTCCATGGTAACGCTCTAACCTAGTAAGATTCCAGTATCTAGTAATATCCGCTCTTAAAAATCCGTAAATACGTACTGTTAAAGCCAACCTAACGAACCGGCGGTATCCGTACAATTACACCACGGTAGCTCTACGCATCAAAATCTACTTATATGGACGGACGGACGGAAGGTCGGACGAAGGGTCAGACGGATGGACGGATGGATATCAAGATATCGATAAACACCATGCACCTATGATTACCATGCCAATCGGGAGGGGTAAACTTACCTGTAAAGAGACCCTACCACGTGACCAATCACAAACCAGTGTAGGAAAAATTATACCAGGGCGTATCTAACAACATCAAAAATGTTCACTCTAATCTGGGTTTATATCAAACCAGTAATGATGTTCAGGTATCACTGAACTAGCATTACTCACAAAACATGCATGTGTTCTAGCCAAATCTTCAAGGTATATGCTAATCCTGAAACAATGTTGTGCTTCAGGTAATATTCTCACTGAATAAATATTAACTCCCAACAGTGGGGTAATTTCATTGAGCAAGTATACACTATAACATCAATTTGGTGTCATATCCAATTATTAATTCAGATCAACTCTAGTTTGAGTATATGAATGTCTGGTTTCAGTACTGTTTTCTCAGTTCAAAATTTCTGAAACTTACTGTAATTAGCCAGTTTTTTTTAAGGCTAATTATATCCTGGCACGCTCGCCATACAATGTCACCCCTAACTTAACATGAAAACTTTACAACGGATATATCCTATAAAACAACAGGATGGGTTAACGCTCGCCACTTGATTTCATTAATCAAGAAATTAGATCCCGGTCATTACAGGTGACATTTCCAGGTTCTTTTAAGGACGTGTATAAAAATACCAGACAATCATACACCCAGATCAATAGAAACTATGAGACATGAGGTTAAATTCACAAATATATTCAAGACAATACTTACAGAGACACAAGTGTGAGTGTGTGCGTTGATGTGTCAATACGACAGTTCTTCACATTAAAAATACAGGATATTTACTGAGTCCATGGTTTGTATAATAAACCATAAAGTCCAGTTCCTTCAGAGATCTCTGGTTACTGTTTTGTGCAGAATCCAGCGTATGGTTAGTACCCTATAGATCTAGTCTTTCTGAGTTTAGCTATCTTCAACTGATCTTGCTTGTCAGCGACCCGGGTAGGTTCACGTTCACGTGTATGCAATAGCGCCCTTTGTTTACGTTGAGCTTAGAGTCCTTGACCTTGCTCGTGTAGCAATGGGTTCACGGCTTACGGCGGTTATGTATCTAGGTCAAGCTGAACTAGGCCGGCAGGTGTCGAGCGTGCTCTCTCTATATCGCCAATACGAAGCTCTTTCGGCAGCACGGCTGAGTTCTTATGAGCTGGGTCCTTGCCTCATGCAGAAGCTTGCTTCTATGCCGTTCCTGGCGTTTCAATGTTCGTGCGTGCGTGCTGCCTCCTCAAGCTTCAAGACCCAACTGAAGGCAGCTTCCAGCGTCTCTCCCTGAACTCTGACGTCACAATCGTCGTCACAATACGGCGATCCGGTTCTCTGATTGGCTTATTTCTCAAGTGTCCCATATAAGGATATATGTGACCTAGTTTGACTGTTAGCGTCACCATGGCGACCCACATACCAAATGTAACAATTACACACGATGCGTGACACGGATAAATCAGCTGATAGCCGATGGGATTCCATACAAGAATACACAATATATATATATACAATCAAGACCTGTCAACGCTTTAGGATGACGCTTCACGTCAATATCAATAGAGAACAGACTTCGTTAAACTATGATACAAAACACCGTACATATTGTCACCGATTTCTGGTGACCAGACTTCGTTAAACTATGATACAAAACACCGTACATATTGTCACCGATTTCTGGTGACCAGACTTCGTTAAACTATGATACAAAACACCGTACATATTGTCACCGATTTCTGGTGACACTGATACATTTTTTTGTAATCATAATCGATTAAATTTGTTTTAAAGCAAAGTAATTGTGATTGAAATTGATTACTCTCCCGATCTAATCATAATCAGCAAAATAAGAAATGATTACATTGGTGACTTTTGTATTTTCCAATTTTAACAGACACATCTTGTGTTTCCTTAAATCTGAAGTGATGTATATCATTTCTTGTTTTCCTTAAGACTCATGATTACATCTATTTCATATTGTGATGTTTCCTTACATTTTCCTTAAGACTCAAGACTATCTTGATGAGACTCATTACTCTTTCAGTGTTTTCCATTACCAGTTTGTGTATAAAGTTTATTTTATATAATTCTAATATCAAGAATGCAAATATGTAAAAGTAAATATATATTTATATCAAAGATATGTTACAGGATGTTTGCAAATTATATGAGAGCAAATTATAAGGTGTATTGCTTTGATATGCTTGATTGCTGAAATTGAATTATTTATGTATGGGCTTTACAAAATCACAAGTCGGGGTCAACTGCATGCTAAAATACACTCAGGGTTTCAATGGGAACTAACTTTAAGTAGAATTTAACTGAACATATTGAGAATTACAATTGCACATTTCCAATCCATTTACAAATGCCCAACTGGGGGTCAACTGCACATTAAAAAAAACCCTGGACTCAAGCACTCAATCATGTGTGTACGTAGTTATCAATGATCAATCACACATAAACTAAACCAATTCAATCAACTATAATGAAAATGACCAATCAACAATTTTTCTGTCAATTGGCACAACACTTACGCTAACTACTTATGCTGGCAACATACGAGACAACACATGCATTAGTCCTAAAGACAAATTAAGATTTCAAACCCTGACAGATGACTGAGAATTCATTAAGTTCAGCTGCAAAACATCTACTGGTGACTTTTAGAATATTTATGTTGATCACTCTGAACATGGGAGTTATAACGCATGTACCCTCCTCACGCAGCGGTTATACACTGCAGTCCTCCCAGACCTCCTATCATGAAACCGCTGCTTTGTATAGCAAGGTTCTCTTGGCAGGAACACCAGGGTGTGCACAGAGCAAAGAATTGTAATTCGACCAATGAGAGCGTGGTATTACATTGTGCATCCAGCTGTAAATTCTAAACATCCAACAAATACACCGCTCTAACTGGTCTGATTATACCGAGATACTGGCTCTTGTTGATCTGATTCTTGGCCCTGTGCCAGAAATGGTGAGAAGCCTAAAATGTAGGAAGTGAGCATTCTGCTGTTTAGTGCAGGCCATATGTTACTTCCAAATTCTAATAAGTACCCTCACACCCACATATGAACCCCAGCTTGTGTGGGTGCTGGCAGCAGGGCACTCACAGCATCTTGTGTAGGCACACCTCTTGGTGCATCATAGAGCCACCGTGTTATTGTGTCAGAAACTAAGTAGACTGTGGTAGAATAATACTGGGGCCGCTGAGCAGAACAAGTTAGCAATCATTATTAACATAGTATTTGGACAAAATCTTGGTAAAAATCTAACTATACATTCCAGATAAATATTTTATAACACCTGAGTTCAACATATATATAGTTGGTGAACAATTTTAAGGGAAGCAAAGGACATGTCCCCTGTTTTCTATGATCTCGAGGCCTGTGTTTAAAAGTGTCATTTTTCATTTGCCTTACAATATTCCAGCTTGTTTTAAACAGCAATCACATCCTATTGACAATAACACTGTCAAAGCCTTTAAGAATAAAAGGTAATTCAGTAATTGACTATTTTCAGATAACTATAATATTGATAATTTTAATTAAACCAATGAAAAATGTACTCTAACATGCCATCTTGTTAATGCTTGCATATCGAACACCAGACACTTTTAGGTTATGTGACTAGCACAGTATGGATACCAGTATATATATATGAACATTCTAACATACTGATATGCCCTTGGATTTGTCTCTTAATTATTGAATGTCAAGAAGATAAAAAATCACTTCCTCTTATTCAGATAATTCTTAAAGTCACATCTGATAAGTAAAATCAAGACGGTGATAAAGTGGAGCTCCAACTGACCTACTCCGAGGAGCCCTACCTGTTAGCTGATCGCTTATTGCAATTAAGACAGGATAAGCCTATTGAAGCTATTGTGCCTATGAGAAAGGCACAGCTTTTGACATAGTACACCTGTCAGATAAAAACCGACCCATTCCTTAAATGCTCATCAGTCTGAGAGCGATATAACCTGTAGATGATCGAGTGATTCCTTGAATAAATGTCAGATTTATATTAGTTCACATAAGTATACATATTTCAAACACAAGTTAATTATTAGATTTTTTTAGAGAATATTCTGTGGATACCAAAATTTTAAATCGCCTATGATCTCTTTAATACCATCTTTCTTGGATCTCTGGTCTGTAACCTCTATGGTCAAACCCTAAGCCAGATTAAAAATTTGCCTGGTTGAGGTTATATGACATGTAAAGATAAGTGTGGGAGCTGAGTAAAATAGCCGGCCAGAGTCAGTACAACAGGCCAGGATATTAAACAACAAGGGACATTTTTGTGGCAAGCTTTGATTTTGAAATGCTCACTCCTTAAATTAAAATCCATGCTCTGAGTGACCTTAATCCTGACCTGTTCAATGAGTTGTTTTCGATGCTCTGCTTTGCCCACATGACACACCATGCCTGACACATTCAGGTTCTCTTTACGGAGCTCTGACAGGGCTCTGTCCACATTCTGCTGTTTACGGCTGCTGATCATGACAGTGGCGCCCTCTTGTGCCAATCTACGAGCTATTGCTAGTCCAATCCTGGTGGGATGGGAAAAATCATCTTAGTATGAATAAATAATTATATAATATGTTATCCAAAAATATGCCTCATGTCCCCAAACCTACTGCAATAGTCAGTAAAACTGTGGAAAAATATTTTAAATTACAGCTTTCTGTTCTCAGATATTATTTTGTGGAAGAGTGCTGGTCTTTTAGGTAATTATTGGTGTCTCATTAATTTTACATAATATATTCAGACACATATGAATAATCAAACACAATTGTGAGCTAAGTAAAATAAAATAAATCTGAAATTGAAATAAGTGTAAAATTCTGTCTGTCCCCACCCTTCTGTCAGAGATCAGGTAGTTTCTACTTTAAAAAAATCTCTTTCATTTGGGCATTGTTTAATGGCTGGGACTACCTGTCTCAACTGTCAAATTTCAAAACCAAAATCTGTTACATTTCAGGGAAACACCTTTTTACATTTCACACACATATGCTTACAATATATATTACTTATTCCGTAAAGTCCTTACCACAAAAACACCTATGTTTATTTAATTTGCCTTGAAACAATTCTTATCCATCATTTGCCTTGAAACAATTCTTGTCTATTACTCTTCAGGACAGACAACATTGTCCTCTTCAGTACATTCATATCAACGCAACTGGTGTATTGAGAAGTACATTGTGGGGTCAGCTTTTGATTCCAATGATCACTAAACAACAGTGTCTGTCTCTCTCTGTTTCTCTCTCTGTCTGTCTCTCTCTCACTCTGCACCACATTTAACTGAGCCATGCTGTTTCCTCACCCTTCTGTTGATGCTGTGACAACCGCCACCTTGCCTTGAAGTCTCTGACACTGTGCTGAACTGGTGGCCATGTTTACAGACTGGTTCAGGGCTGGTGCAGCAAGCCTCAGTAAATGACTAGACAGAGACTTCATCTGAAACATGACACATAAGGTGATAAATGAGGTTTAAACATTCAATGGAATTATGCTTAAATTAACAATGGTCAAAGAATTGGTAAAACTATTGAATAATGGTGCTACTAATAAAGTAATCGATATTAGTGTAACAATAACATTAATTGTATTACAACTGGTTCAGTTTATTATTCAATAGCACCTAATGGGATATATTAATGTGAATTTCATATGACTTGACACTTTTTTTCCCAGCATTTGAGCCTCTACATTCTAGCAGCTTCATTAGACAGTCATACAAGGTACTGAACCAGTGATGCAGTCCAGTACACACTATCTGAGTTTGAGAGCAAGTCCACACCACTAAGTCCAAGTATGAGACTCTGAGTCCTTCAGAGTATATACTCTGAGTATAATTCCACCCTCATCAAATCTGAGTCATTTGGACCAAGAGTCTGAACCCAATACAAATATTATTATTAAAAGAATTTAAAATGGAAATTTCAGCTTATCATGTGTATTTAATTATGTTAGTTTTCACATGTTCTTCACTTTTTATGTTTTAATACATTTAGCTCATGATGCAGAGCTAAAGCTTGTTATATATAGTGTTTTATCTAGCTGGCAAAAGCAAGTGAAACTTCGAAAGCATGACAGCATTGAACAAAGCCCACTGGGAACTTGCTAAATGGATATCACACTTGTCAAGCTCAAGCTTATTGTCCCCTGACATTATCAACTTGATAACCCACTGATCATTATTAGATATATTATACAGTTGCACTCATTCATTTAAGAAATTCAACAAAAGGGTATAAATAACCTGTTTACCAAGACGTTAATTTATGTATAATAAGTGTAATTGTACATAACATTAGTGTAAAAAACTTGCCAACCCTGTATTGTATGTGATTGCCTGGAAATGGATAACAAATATACATTAATTTGCTTATAACACCTTTCTTAGGACTGAATATGTTTCTTATGTATATGAGGCACAGCAGAATAAACAAAAATTGAAATTGCATACAAGTAACATCATTTAATTCCAACGTTTATTATAAAATCAAAACAAGTATTTAGAAATGGAGTGCTTATTGACACACGTTCCGAAAGTCTCAGTTACCTCGATTTGGAAGTCTCGGTTACCGTGTATTGCAGTCTCGGGTACTGAGAATTGGGAGTCTCGGTTACTGTGTGTCACCAGTGGTCAGTCAAGCATACTGCCATTTAGCTCGCGCACCGTTGCCCCAATTAATCACTTTGATCACTGGTGTCCTAGATCAAATGGCCAGGTAACTTCAAAGGCTACCAGGGAAATTGGGCGTCGTGAAATGTTTTTTTTATCATTGCGAAGACGTTTCTTTTGCCTTATTGTAACAGGGGTTTTCCAGGGTAATTGTGTATTCAAATTTTTTTTCAATGGCCTATTTTCCATCTTCAACGCAAATTATAAACTAAGTAATATTATGAAATATACAGGAGATGTATAATTTTACCAAAATAATAAGCATTTTATAAGCATTATATTTGAATAATTTGAGCACATATGGTCATTACATATCAAATATGGTAGTTATTCTTATATAGATATCCATTTCTTAATTTTATAGAATAATAAAAATTTGAAAATAATGCGTCAAAGATAATAAATGAAACAAGCCTTTAAAAATTCTCTAGTTGCATATTTACCTCATCCAGGGCCCCTGGCATGGCATGGCATGCAGACGATTAGGAAACATTGTTCAGAGGTCGAGAAGGATGATACTGAAGAAGACTGTTTTGGAATATTTAATTTTATATGGACTTCTGTTTCAGATCACGTTGGCAATGCAGCGCTGTTTCATTATATGTGTGTAACTGTGTATTAATATACATCAATGGATTTGAGTATCTTACTTCTTTGCATCTGAGGACTGCAGTTAACGTTATCCGCAACTTGCAAGGTTATAATCCAATATTAATACTTTCTTGGTTAGACTTGTGTAATCCATAGAGATTCTAAAACCATAACATCTCAATCAAATGATATCTACATGTTTAACAACCAATGTCTCTTTTAGAGCAGCAATTACACATGAAGAACCTGTAAACACTAAAAAAGGTAACAGAGAGCTCCGTTTTGAATTTTATCACATGACGGGGTTTATACATATCCCCATAATTCAGACACAAAATCTATAGGACTGTTACTACCATCATAGTATATAAGTTTGTAAAGGAGTCCTATAAGTATAGTATCCTTAAAATTCTTAAACTTGCTCAATACTAGACCAAGAGCTTAAAATCCAGCAGGCGCTAGGAAATCAGAACTTTTAGGCTATAAAAAAAAAGGATTTTATACCGACATAAGGCTTTTTATTTTTTTCTGCTAAGCCGTTAATACATATATATTAAACAGTGTGACGGATTATATCGCCTTCTACCTCACATAGTACCCCAAACCAATTTGTGAAAATATTATTACTTAATCATACATAAGCTTAATAACTACTATATAAACTTTTTATGGTGTTTTAGATTTTGTAATCAATTTTTAGTCCAAACAGCCGCGAATGAAGAGTAGTTTCCTATATTTACCCATTAACAGCTTTTTTTCCTGCATGCTTGCCCACTTACTAGGGCTATGTGTTTCTATTCCTTGAGGCAAACGATTACTTAATAATGAAGAAACTAAAAATATGATCAGTACAGGAGCGTCTTTTTCGAACCCCATTCTGATCTTTGGCTATAAGGTTAACTTTGTTAAAGTAAGACGCGTTATTCTATAATCGATCAGGCCACGATGATGAGTAGTTGATAAAGATATGACCATTCCATGGTTAGTAGTTACTTAGCCAATTTCATTTTCGGTTTGTTCCTCTGATTTTGAACATGTCCACTTTACATCGTGAAAATCTGGAAAAGTATACATTTCATAAAGAAGAATGTGACAAAATTCCCAGTAATCACGCCTGTATTATAATTAGAGTAATAAAGTTTCAACTTCTCCAGGTTAATAGTAATTATTTAATTATTCAGTATCGATGTGCTTATAAAGTTTGTGTATTTAGTCATAAGAAACTATGATTAACTTTATTAAATTTCAATAAAGCTTATTTGTTCCTATTATCCTTGTTTATTATTTTCTGATAAGAAAAATGATATTGAATAAAACAAGAGATATATGTATGTAAATTATATTTATTTTTAAATTTTTGAATATATTTAAAATTTTGAAATGAGATAAATAATTTTCATCAGGGATGTAATTTTCATCCCCGAAAATAGTAGTACCCCGCCTGATGAAAATAGATTTTAAACTAATTAATATACCTAGGCGATGAAAGTAATAAACTATTATAAATGTTAAACATGTGTCAGAGATCAATGGACCTGATTAGTCCAAAGCCAACACTTCTCCTACACGGCCCGGTAATTAAGACCTGCTATAGTAACAACAACTCGCGTTATTGACACACGGTTTCGGGTATCACGACGGGGGTGTTATTGACACACGGTGAACGCCCTGCCATCTAGCGGGAGTGTGACAGATTTGACGCATGCGCAGTGAAACCGTGTGTCAATAAGCTGGACCTTATTGACACACCCCGTGTGTCAATAAGGGCGGCCATTTAGAAATTAGAGATCTGGATTTTGAAAGTGAAACATTGACAAAATATATAAATGTCACAATGTGCAGATCTAGCTATGCAACTCGACAAAGAAATGTTTTCCCAATATTTCGAAACGAAAGTAGAACTTGAGTCATCTATATGATGACCTACCTTATGTTATGTCCAGGATACCCAGGCGAGTGTGTGGAGAGCACTTGTACTGTTTGCAGTGTGTCAGCCCCAAACTGACCTCGCAGGGGACAAACTCGTTGTTCCAAAGTTCAAGGTAGCTTGAAATGAAGTATGACGACCTTGTGTACAGAGGGTTTACCAGGGATAATAGCACCCAGTTGATAGCCTGATGTCGCTTTTAACAGAATCTGTATTATTTTACGGGATTTTAGGGTATTAGTAATATAGACTTACGTTTGAACGGTTGTTGCTCTGTTGTCGGGCTGACGTTCGCGGCCGGAAGAATACATAAAGTCCACGCGAAATATAGCGAGGTTAAATATAGAAAACACCGGTGTAGATGTGTTTGCACATAAGACACAAATGAAGCCATTGGTATTGATTTTAAAGCATCGCTCACGACAAAAGGCCAATATAGCTTCCACCCAGAATATCAGAATTTTATTTTCCACCTTTTTTTTACTGTTAAAAATATTTTGGTTATGAATGTAAGTTTCCCTCAATTTTCAACACTATAGGCCTCTTGTTACGGAATGGCACATTTGGGTTCAATATGGTCTAAAACGCTAGGTCTTCTGGTCTGTAGTGGTGAGCTGTGGTCTGGTTGGCAGTACTTATGACCACTATATATTATGTATAGTAATAATAACTAGTACCCCGGTGAGCCACTATGCATCAGTGCACAGCCACACCATAGGCCTACTATTTAATCTCATAGGAATAAAGCGGCTTGGGGACTAGACTCCATCATAAATTCTAGTATTGGTTTAGCCGCCGACGGCGACGCAACAGGTTTCAGGTTTCTGTTGCGTCGCCGGCCCACCAAAGGGCTAACTGGGGTTATAGCACGATATGATCTGTTACTCTTAGAAAGGAAATTAAATAAAAGCAACTGAGGAGTTCGTTCTTATGGGCTAGTATTGGTTAAGGTTTATGTTGATTCATTAAAGCCATTGACGCTAGCTACATCCTAAAATTTCCAATTATGAGATACGTTATTGAAATATCATATAGGTAGTAAATATGAAGGAAAGGTTTGAGAAAGTGGAAGTATATATAGGATATATAATCTCGAAATCGCTATGTACAAAATTATGCGTTTTATTCCCCTAGAAGGTGAGTGGGAAATATCTGTCTATATCTCCTGAAAAAATGAGGGGACATGTCCTCCCCCCCCCCCCCCCGGATCCCACCCCCTTTTTCACCCGAAGCAACCTTTTTTAAGGGGTTTTAGACGTAATTTTGCGGCCTGGACCCCCCCCCCCCCCCCCGTTTTCAAGACCGGATGACCTTTTTTTGAGGATTTTCATTAGTCCTCCTGGGTTGGACCCCCACCCCCTTTTCCTAAATCCTGGATCCGCCCCTGTTAAGGGTGACTAAAATATTAGATATCTCATTATACAGTTTAGTCCCCACCACACCAATGCACTTAGGTGTGATTATAGGCCCCATACGATATGTAATCTGTAACAGGGAGAAAATCAATAATAATCTCTATAGAGTAAACAGTCTAAAACAGGTTAGTACACATCATTTTATTAATACCCAGTACAGTTTTGGTAAGCTAATATGCATATATTTTCTTAGTTTAAATACGTGTAATCCCTTAATAATAATACAAAAGTGCACAAAAACATGTCGCTATAAATACATTCTCACTGCTTATGTCATGGTTTCTTTGAGCAGTATTACTCGTGTCTTTTTGGACCAAAACACTTGATCGATAACTTAGGTAAAAAGCCTTAATTTCCTGTTGCCATTTGTCTCCTTGCTTAAGATGTTTCCGCTTTATCGAGCAGCTACAGGTTGCTGTGGTCAAGACCGGAGCCCTGTGCGTTCCTTAAGCGTAATTTTAAGAATTTTTACGAGCCGATATACGCGATAGACGTGATGCCACCAAGCCAAGCAGAGAACCGCGACAGTCCGCCATCGTTTTGTCCGCACCGTTGACCGAGGAAAGCTACAGAACCCACAGCACAAGGCCCCGTTTTCTCCGTTCTGTTGTACATAAGATACTCATACAATGCTGCAAAAGTTTAATACAAAAATGTCCACAGAACTGATCACGCAGCTCCCATTACAGAAAATACGATTGTATCGTGTACAAACACCTATAACCACTTAGCTCTATATATAAGCAAGCGACGAAATAGTCGACCCATAATGTCATGAGACGTTTTCATCATTTTTCGCGGCAACGTTTATATAGCCATAAATGAATTGCCTTCAGTAATAAGATGTGCAGCAAATACACAACGTTCCCGGCCCCATCCTGAATGTTAAATATTGGTATATGACTTACATTGATTCTTCTTCTGTTGTGGACCTTGCTTTTTTTATTTTACTTGTCCATGACGGATAGACCCTATTGCAATTCTGTTTTGTATTCAGAGCCACAATCTGATCTATATGATAGGACAGGCAAAAAGTGCTAATTTTTTTTTTTTTATATTGTTTATTAAAATCAGGATATATATATAAATACACAATTATAAAGTCTGTTAGCAATCCATATTAACCTTCATATACGAAATTCACATGCAAGTATACAAACAAATACTAAATTTAAACCACACCTTCAACAATATATCAACCAACATTCAACAGTAACTCCCCCCCCCCCCCCCCCCCGCCAATTAAAAAAAGGTCAAATATTAACACAGAACTCATAATCATCATCTACTGAACACAGTGCATTCTTATAACACCACAAATCCACAAAAGCTCTTTTCTGTCCAAGTTCTATAAATTTTAAGTGCTCTTCTTTTAACCTACTGGTGATTAACGTTTTAAACCAAATAACATTATTCACATCATTATTGTACAGTCTCATATTTCTACATTTCCACAGTATGTATTTACCCGAAACAAGAAGGAAATCTAAAAGCTTAATGCATACCTCTGAAAAATCTCCCTGTCTATGGTTAAATCCAAAACATATAGTTCATAGATTTAAAGTAACAGTTTCCTCAGCAACTCTGTTAAATATGTAATTAATCTCTTTCCAAAATCTTAAAGCTACTGAACAGTCATAAAATATGTGCAAATTTGTTTCTCGTCTTAAACATACATCACATAAATCATCCGATAATATTTTACATTTCTTTAAAAAATCCTTTGTTGGCAGAGCAAAATGTAACGACTTCCAGTTAATATCCAAGTGTAATCTGTCACTAAGTTTAAAATAACATCTGCTAAAGACATGTTTTGTTTCCAAATCGTTATTAAAAATGTTCCGCCATTTCACCATACAAGCTGGAGAATTCTTCATGAGCAACATGCCATACAACAATTTAACAGAAAAATTTGAAATAGATATTTCATTTTTCCCCTGATTAATCACGAAATCAGACGTATAATCTGAGTCCCTTCCGCACCTTAAAATATTAACCCAATCTGAATCAATACAATTTATTAATTCCTCGTACATCTTTTCGATTTTACCATCCGGTTTAATTTTATACCGTGCGGATACCTCATCGAACCTGTGGAAATATCCGATACGTCTATTCCAAATGTGTTTTATTTTACAACATCCATTTTCAATAAATTCTTTAAGGAAGAACTTTTCACCAGAATCATTAATAATCTCATCATTCAGGAACAGTATTTGATCAAAAATTGCAGTTTTGTTCATAGGTTGGATCTTATACGTAACTTTCAATTTATACCAAGCGTCCAACATTTCCCGATACACAACTGGTTGATCTCGACAATTCTTATAAGTAACATTATAGCTACATCTTAATATGTTTTTACCAAATGAGGTGCCTCTGTGCAAACCAATAAAATACTCCGCTAAAATGCGACATTTGTGATCCATGTTTAATACTTTGGATATCCATGTGATTCTCTGTGCAATAATCTTATTTTTAATGGACACCAGATTTTGTCCACCATTATTCCTAGGTAGCATGATGATATCTTTGGCCACCAGGTGTCTCTTATAGCTCCAGAAAAAGTCAATAAGAAGCTTTTCTATCTTATCAGACACCCATGATGGCATATGAATAATATTAGAAAAGTACCATATTCCACTACTAGCAATTGAATTAATAATAACCATCCTACCTGTAAAAGACAAATTCCGGTGAGACCACATAGCCAAAACATTTTGCAACTTCTTAATTTTAACCTCCCAATTTTCATTACACACATCAGTATTTCCAAAATAAAACCCTAATACTTTTACTTGATTAGATGTCCACTTAATATTACCTGGTGTTTCGTTCTTACCAACGTTACAACCTAGCCACAAACCTTCTGTTTTTTCCTTATTGATCTTTGCCCCAGAAGCTCGCTGAAAAATATTTAAAAGAGTTAGACAAGCAGTTATCGATTCAGTATCTGAAACAAAAATAGAAGTATCATCTGCATACTGTACGACTTTTAACTCTGTGTCGTCTGGTAACTTTATACCTTTAATATTATCATCACATCGAATGGCATTTGCCATTATCTCTGCAACTATAATATACAAAAGAGGACTTAAAGGACACCCTTGTCTAGTGCCTCTTGAAAGAGTGAAAAAGGACGACAGGAAACCATTTATCTTAACACAGCTCTGCACATCTGTGTAACACAATTGTATCCAATTAATAAACCCTGGCCCAAATCCGAAGATTTTTAGACATTTAACCATAAATCTCCAATCAATTCTATCGAAAGCTTTTTCCTGGTCTAAACATAACATAGCACCAGGTATTTGTTTAAAGTTGACATAATCTATCACATCTCTTATTAAGGAAACAGACTGCATTATGGAACGACCTTTAATAGAGCAAGTCTGGTCATTTGCAATTATTTCATGCAACACTTTTAACAACCGATTACTCAAACATTTAGTCAAGATCTTATAATCTACGTTAAGTAAAGAAATCGGACGCCAATTTTTTAACAGTTCACGATCACCTTTTTTAAATAACAATGATATTACACCCCGCCTCTGTGATGTAGAGAGATTTCCAATTTTATACGCCGTATTCACCACTTTAATGAAATCATTTCCTAAAATGTCCCAAAAATGTAAATAAAATTCCGCTGTCAATCCATCAAGCCCTGGACTTTTTTCCTTTTTAAAACTCTTTAAGGCTACTGTGGCTTCCTGTAAAGAAATTTCACCTTCACATTGTTGCATGTTTTCAATTGAAAGTTTCTTAGAGACCTTGGCCAACAGTAAATCTTGGGCCCTGGAATCAGTTTGTTCCGCAGAATAAAGACATGAATAAAAAGATTTCCCCACTTCGAGCATGTCCTTTATGTCACAATGAACAATGCCCTTTTCATCCTTTAAAGTCTGCATGGTTCGGCGAGCACCTCTTTGTTTTTCGAGCCCAACAAAGAATTTTGTCAGGCGTTCACCTTGCTCCCTAAACTGGACTTTACACCTAATGGCCGTAGCATTTGTTTCTTTCTCATTGAAATCCCTCAGTTTCTGTTCTATTTTTAAAAGTTGTTCTAAATTGACACACAAACCTTGCTCGCGCTCTGAAAGCAAGGAATTGTATTCTCTATCCAAGCGGAATTTTAACCTTCTTTTAGCCTTGACCTTATCTTTACAATAGCTTCTGGTAAGCTCTTTGAGTTTTTGTTTCCCCAGATCCCACCAGAACAAAATATTATTGTACTTTTCCTTACTAGTTTGCCAACGCTTCCAAAAATCTGTCACTATTTCATTGTATAAAGAATCTTTTAAAACTGAACTATTGAAATGCCAGTAGCCTGGCCCCCGAGGTTTACAGTTAAAATCGATGTTCGCTGTGACACATTCATGGTCAGACAAAATATTCCTTAAAATAGCACAATGTTTAATGAAAAGTACACGTCCAGTATAAATTCTGTCAATCCTAGTATGTACTTCATACCTTTTCCAGTGATGGCTAAAAGCTTTTGTTTCAGGGTTTAAAACTCTGAAAGAATCTGTTAGCATGTATTTCCGTTTAAGATTATTAATTTCTTCTCTACCAACAAGACAACCTTTATGTGATATATTACCACCTTGTTTATCGAGATTGATATTTTCTATGCAATTAAAATCCCCCCGCTAATATTACCGGACACTTCACTGGATCTGTTGATAGAATAAAATTATTTAAGTTTGAGAGAAAGGTACGTCTGTCGCTTGAACCATTAGGACAGTATACATTAATTAAATTACATTGAGTTTGACCAAAATCAAGAATAATACTCACAATGCGGCCTTCGGTGTCTGTTTTCTGCTCTAGGACTTGCCCGTCACAAGCGGTGGATACCCATATTACAGTTCCACAGTGACGATTAGCACAACCACTGGAAAAAACATTACCTTGCCAGGACTTAAAGATTTGAGAACTCTCATAGGACGATAAAAAGGTTTCCTGTAAACAAAGAATATCAATTTTATGTTTCAAAACGTAGTTTCTTAATGACAGTTGTTTTTGTGTAACACAAAGTCCTCTGATGTTAAGACTAGCTACAATGAAAGTTAATAAACAGTATATAAAAGGTAAATTCATGAAAGTTCATAATTTAGGATAGAAAGTCCTGATCCTCAGAGGTCGGCTGGTCTGAGACTCTGGTAGAACTTGGGGTCTGAAGATCCGTGTTCCGGTCTCGGTCTTGTGGGTGTCGGCGAGGGTCTCCTGGTAGTTGGCTGGACGGCGATTCTGGTAATTTCCTCTTTCTACGTGAATTATGGGCGACATCTTCGGGTGTATCAACAATCTGCAGGGGCGGGAAGGGATCGTCGTCGTCGAAGTCAGATAACTCAGCTGCTTGTCCTCTCGGGGGGCTTTCTGGCAGTTCAGGTTCTACATCTTTTACGGCCTCTGCGCTTTCAGTAGTCGGAAGGATTACCATCAATCCAGGTTCGTCGGCTTTAGTTGGTCTTTCTCTTTCTCTATCGGGACAGTCTCTAGCCACATGGCCCTCCACTTTGCAGCGCCAGCATAGCCTGGTCTTCCCCTTGTAACGAATGTAAGCAACATGACGTTCATTACCCAGGAAGAATTCCATTCTATCGGGGACTTCTCTCTCAATAAACATCAAAATCTCTCTGTCCAAAGTCGGCAGCTCGGTCTCTGGCCAAAACTTGTGGCGGCACCCCTTCACGACTCTGCCGTATCTCTTCATTTCTGCCGTTATCAACTCGTGAGGGAAATTCAGCGGGAGACCCCGCAGTGACACCCATAACGGCTTACTCAGTTCAGCCGCCTGAGTGTCTAAAGTCCTCCCCAAACACTGCACACCATTGACTAATACTTCTTCAGCAAGTTCTGGAGTTCCAAAAATCAGCTGCATTGTGGTACCACTGATTGTATGAACAGCGCACAGCCCCGTCTTGTATTTCTTGACCAGTTCAATGACAGCTCTATTCAGCTCATCGGGTTGGAATTCGTGTCGGCAGACTAGTGATCGAGCAGCGTGGTGTAGACCGGTTTTACGCATCTGACGGGGAGGCCCATCCTCCCATGGGTTGGTGGTCATTCTGTTTGAGTTCAACCAATCAGTGTAGTTGAGTAGTGGGAAATCGATATGTTTAAAAAAACATATAGCAATCACCCTTCGTCCTTATTCAAAGGACTTGTCGAGTTGTGACAGTGGTCAGCAAAAAGTGCTAATAACATATATTTTTGATTGACGCAAATTTTGTGACGTCAACGGTATATATAGTATAGACATGCATTATTAATTGGTACTTTATATGAAACAATTGCTGCTTGTTTCGATTTTTTTCTTCAATTTTTTAAATATAATTTATGTTTTTGCATAATTATTTAATACTGAGTTATTAAACTCAACATATTTAAAATCTTTATTCCATAAATGTATTAATATAAAAGGAGACAATGATAATTGTGTTCTGTATATTTTGGGTTTCATTCAATGACACTAGAGGGCGCTGGAACCGAGACACCAAATTGTTGGTGAACACTGATTCAACTGAACCACTAGTACCTTCAACAGATGGCAGGTGCCGCTACCGCTTATTAAACCAATCTCTTGCGGTGTGCCCACTGCCCTCACGTGAAGGACACGTGGCTGTATTTATTTTCCCTATATAACATCTATAAAACACCTGAGGTTTGGGCCTCTTTTAAATAATTTTCAAAATAAATTCTGATATTAAACTTTTTTTTACCTGAGAATTTGTTGTTTCTTCAGTCAAACAAGACCAAGAAAAAGGGGGCTTGTGTATCTCATTTTTTAACCATCCTGGCCCGAATGCAGTGAAGCCCAAAATACCCCACCAAGCAGTCCCAAACAAGCATTTGGACAACATCTCTTTGATTGGCCATAGATTTTTAAAAAATTGACCAATACTGTCAATTTTATTGGAAATTATGCTTAACATACTTAAAAATCAAACAATGGGGTGTTTTTGATGCTCCAGCACATGATGGCTAGAGCCAACCAGAAAAAGCCACACCATTTACTACTCTCCTTCAGGTTCAGGGCTTGGTGACCCCAGGTCATGTAAACAAATAGGACCACGTGACCTGAAATGGGCCACTGGCCGAGCCACTAAATACAAAGTGCGGACTAGGAACAAAAACCTTTAAACAAAGCTATGGTTAAATTATATTTAAAATCCCAATCTGACCAGAAACGGACGGACTGGCTATTCTACAGATATCATTCATGTTCATGTATGTTATCCTTGAAAGAAAACCTAGCTGGTTCGAATCCATTTGCTAAAGATGGAATAGTCCTGGGACAAATCCTGGAATTTTAAGTTTTGCTGCACCCCCGTCATTCTTAGGTTTGATGCCATTTTATGTTAAAGTAATTCATAGAGATCATATTTCAAAATCTTACACCTCTGGAAATGTGTCCAAAACGCCTGAATCGGCAATTTTATAAACTAACCTCGGGTTAGATAAACTGTATTTTAAAATATATAAGGCAAAAGAATAAGGTTTGGTTCCCAGGCACTTTTTTCAGAAATTAATGTGGGCGGGCAATTTTTTTTTATATGATCAGGGAAAAACATTACAATAACTGATATTTTGCAAACAAGTAAAATCGATTCAAAACAAAGGACATTTGATAATAAATGTATTATTTTATCTTCTTGAAAGAAATGTCCGAGTTGCTGGATCTCAAAATGGTAATTAAGTTTCTATTGAAATTAAAAACAAACAAAAAATTGATGCGGGGGTTTAAAATCGCTGCGGCCGGTGACTGAGAACCGTACCTTTTGTTTATTTTGGCCTTGTATGTTCGGAATCAGCTCCCTCAATTTGACAAAGTTAGCCAAAAAAATCCATTTTGGCACGACAATGCAGCTTAACCAACATATCTGAAATAACATACTTTACTATATAGAAAACATCATTCTAAGTGTGTTTGCAAATAGGACACATCAGATGACATTGATCCGCTCTAGTCTCGGTATGAATATGGTCGATTTCGGCCGCCGACGATATCGGCCGCCGGCCTCAAATCGACCATATCGGCCGCCAGCGCACACTGGGCAACCATTTCGGCCGCAACCCCGACGATGCCTCTGCTGGGCCCTAATTCTGGTCAGTCAACCATATCGGCCGCGACTTGGGCGACGGGCACCATTTCGGCCGCCGGGCTACCTCATTACTATAAACACGGTTTCATCATAATTAGAACTAGCTTATTCAACCAGAAATATGATGGACTGAATAAAAAATATATATTTATCCAAAATATGATTAGTCATATTCATAAGAAACATGCGTAAGTAAAAATCTCAAATTACAACACACGTACTTGCATTGAATAATAAAGAACATCACTTTGCCCTGTAACTTCGTTCACAAATGTATATGAAAGGATAGCAAAATCAGGTTTAAATTGTCGTGACAAATTTGAAGCAATCGTCTAAAGTTTAATAGGCACTACCAAAAAAAAATTGATTATTAATCTCTCTCGCTCTCGCTCTCTCTCTCTCTCTCTCTCTTTCTCTCTCTCTCTCTCTCTCTCTATATATATATATATATAGTTACATATATACTTTTATACTTTCTATACATATATATATAGTTACATATGTGTGTTTTTGTGTATAATTGCTGCATTTCTAATAAACTGTGAACCGAACCGATGTATGAGTATATAAATATATTTAATATCATCTGATATATACGATTAATTACACTGTTAAAAATTGCCGTAAAATAACGGCGCATAAGACTGTAAATTTACGGCGCTTTGCAATGTAGACGCTCCTGTGTCTTGAATAACGCGCAAATGCAACGTAAATATGTCGAGCGTCTGTGAAAATTGTGTGACACGTGTGTAAAGCAGACGGTACAGATGAAATAAACCGCGTCATGTGATCAGCGGGGCCACTCATGACGTCAACATCCTGGATCTTTTGACTCCACGGCGGGAAGAGAAGCCATTTTTGTCCGTCTGCTGGCTGCTGAAAGTCACAGAAGTTACCCAGCATCTTCATTGGTAAAATGTTTTTCTTTAATATGTAGGCATAAATCTGTTTACTGTGTTACTTGTTATTTTGATACTGTACGTGTAATAGTTTACGTTGGTAATTGTATAGTGGTACGAGGCCAGTCTGGTTCATGTGTTGCTTCAGGTTTTTTTTTTTTTTGGGGGGGGGGGGGGAGGGAGGGGGGAGACTCACTTGCAGGGGTAGAAGAGTGATTGAGTTGGAAATCCACACAATCTTTGACACATACATGCATATATATATATATATATATATATATATATATATATATATATATATACACACACAAATATTATATATATATATACACCTTTTATAATGTGAAACATTTGTGTGATGTTTATAATTTATATTATTTAACTGAGGTTTTTAGAAAAATAAGGTATTATGTTTGCAATATATTTCAACTCTAAACCATGTTTAGATTATTAGATAACCATATAACTCAGTCAACTCAGAAATAGAAATAATAAGAAAGTTTTCTTATTATTAATATATTACGTCCAATATATAGAATTAATTGTTACTTGCTCAATGTCAGCGTTGAGGATGATTATATTGACCAATCCCCCCTTGTTAAAAAATGGGGGGGGGGGGGAGAGGATATATAACCCCCATTCCCTTCATTGATGCCAATGTTTATCATTGATGATTAAGCCTTTATTAGTTTCAGGGAATTGCCAATTAGGAAAAAGGAAGCGACCCCCCCCCCCCCTTAAAAAGACACACCTGGCCATGTCTGGATGTATATCATGCATGAATAGTATAATTATTCATGTCACATATTATATATATATATCCCTTTAAGGTGAAATATCGGTAAAGGCACCACTGAAAACAGTTTTGAATTATTTATTTACTAGATTATAAATGAGGTCTTGAATAAGGTTTTCCCGCTTACATGTCAACCAGAGAAATTAAGGTATCAAAGTACCTTTATTTTTTTTTAAATCTTTTTAACAGATGCTTTAACAGAGTTAACACAGACCAAACAAATAATTAACAGCTTTGTTCATACAATATCCAAGAGCCTAACCCCCCCCCCCCACCCCATCACATCACACTATGTTTGAAATTACATAACATGTTTTAGAAAAAAAATAACATGCTAGCCAAAGTGCTAACCTTTTAGCCAGTCATTTTGAGAGAGAGATATATATATATATAGAGAGAGAGAGACTGAAAATTAAGGCTGCTAAGGCACAGCCAAATACTGTTTATGTTTTTTAGAAAATGGGCAAGCATTTCCATCAGTGTGGCAAATTCAAAGAAGATTTAGATACCATCAATGCAACCTTCCAATTTCTTAAGAATAGGAATTATGTAAGTTTAAATATCACATAATAATATACTTCCTTTTTAGCTCAGCTGACTGTAAGTCATTTGAGCTACAGGGAAGACACCACCTCTGTCTGTGTCGTTCACTGATACCAGTACTAAAGTTGTTATTGAACTTTTGTTGGAAAACATATCTCATTGATCCCCCCCCCTTAAAAAAAAAATTGTTCTAGCAAGGCCTAGTGAGACCATCTCTAATGTCCAGTGGCGTCAGTTTTTCTTCCAGGATGGGGGGATGACTTTGTGTATATATATATATATACACACACACACAATATATTACTTTTTCAGCATCTCTGAGTGACATATTCAAATATATATATATATTTATATATATTTATATATACAATTATTATATATATATTTATTGATATATACTTATATATATATACTATATTATATTTCAAATAATTATAATATTATAATAAAAAATAAGTTATTTTGTGAATTCTGAGCAAGGTTTAGATATAACATTTTTTGTATATGGATTCAAAGTTTTTAATTCTGTTTATTAATATGTTTCATCTGTAATAATATAATATTCTCTGAAAGTGGGGGGGGGGATGATTACATTGGCTATCCCCCCCTTGCCAAAAAGTAGGGGGTATATATACCCCCCATCCCCCCCCCCCCTATATTGACGCCCCTGCTAATGTCCAGGTTTGCTCAACTGGAAATTTGCCAGAGACCCCCCCCCCCCCAACTCTGCTGTACAGGGGTACAATTTCCATTCATAATGTGGATGGGATGGGTTTTTTTGACACCCCCTCACTCACATATAGGCCCTATATAGGTGTGTGGGGTATACCACATCTCATCCATCTCATCCATCAGTATGCATGATTTTATCAGACTGAGCGCATTTATACTTGTACTAAGACTCAAAATTGGTAGTTTATACATGTACTTGTCACACCTTATAAAATAATAACTTTTCAAATAATAGTCAAGTATATCTTAGGGAACCCAGAAGGATTACACAGGTTTGCATTATGCTTGTAGCCCTTGTTATATTATAATAGCTAATTTATGTAAATGCAATTACAAATGTTACATTATTTTGTAATATAAAGGCTGTACTGCATATATATTGCTCCCTTTTTATAAATCCCAATACACATATGATGCTGTTTTTGCACCTTCCAGTTTATACACTGAGTAAAATATTTGTTGATCCAATATTTACCATTTTTATATGCAATGTAGCACTTTTGTTTATTAATTTATATACATGAACTTACTTTGTAAATAATATGCCTGGTGCTGAGACTGTCTTTCGTTGGTTACAGGTTTATCAGTTCTGTTTTTTATGTACTCCTAGAATTTGTTCTACGTGTGGAGGGGTTCAGAGAGTTATACATGGATCAATGATTAGAGGAAAGATGGAGAAAATGTTCCACGCCTTACCAAACTTAGAACTGTGAACAAAGTACAAATGCAAGATGTGCAAGGTGCACAACTACACTGGCAAGCAGTAAATTCCTAGCAGAGAACATTGTAGAAAATGTACACCAAGGTAGTTTGACTTTGATCATATTTTCTTTTGTAAACACCATGACAATTTGATTAAGCTGATGAGTTTAATAATCTGTGAAACAAGTATCTAACATATTGAACATTAGCAGTGATGATGACCTAAATTCCCCAGCCTGTTTCTCATTCTCTCCATTCATATATATTCTAATAAACTTTTTAGCTGGCTGTATGATGGTGCTGACCTGACCATCTCTAACCTTACAGTGTCATTTGTCAAACCTGCTAATTATTGGCTATTTTTTAATTTTATGCAGTTTGGAACATGTTTACCCCCTATAAAACACTGCAGATATTCTGGTTATCAAATATTCATAATATTTACTATTTACAGTTACAATAAATAAATCCAGGTCCATAGCCTTACTACTGTTAATTACTTCATATTTACACATAGACTTTCATTTATGCCTTTAAAACATATTGTCAGGTCTATTATCTGTATTAATCGTTCTGGAAAAGGACATTTCATAATTAAATCATTAAATCATGTATTTTTTTCATAAACTTTCATAAACGATCAGGTATGCACATTCAAAAGAAGCCTCTTTATCCCAATGAAATATTCAACTCTCTCATAGATTTTAGAAAGATGGGCACTTAACAGGAAACAGTATAAATGTTATCCTTATGCAGTGAATAAGTTTTAACAAGTGTTGTTTTGACCTTTCAGTGTGATGAACATGCTAGGCATAATTTACTCTGTCAATATTTAGGAATCTATACTACAGATTTTATGTTATATAAATATATATATATATATATATATATATATATATATATATATATATATATATATATATATATATATGCATTCACCTGCATTGTCTGTGAATTTGCAGAAGCAAAGCTCCTATTTGCCTACAGGATACTGCCTTCACTGTTTGGAAAATGCAAGGTTAATAGGGGATTGTAGATGGAGGAGAGGTAATTCTTTCAAAACTATTATGTTTGTGTGATTATATTCAGCAAGTATTTAATATAGTTTAATCTTTTTTTTTTAAAGTAAATACATACTTATATTAAGAAAAATGTTGTAATTGTTAATTTTTTTGGAGATAGAACAAAATCTTGGCCAGTTAATGTCTGTAGTGTAAATGTAAAGATATATTTGATATAATAATGTATAATTATTTTCAGTTCTAAAGGTTCCCATTGACCATAAGAAAACTTTTCAGACTTTGAAAAAAAAATCTAAAATAAATATAAAAAGTAAACGGATAATTGCACTGAACTATATTCTTGTATATTTCTCTCATGTTTCTTAGAATCTTTCTTTTCTGTTTATTATTTTGTATGCAGAAAGTGAAATCTCCAACACCTGTGATTGTTCAAGAATGGGGACTGTTACATCACTGTAACATATGGTGGATGGCCAGAAACTGTCAACCCATGCAAGTTATTTCCACTTCCACTGGAGGCTTGCTATGCGTCATTTTGGATGTTTACCCTGGAGTATCCTAAGGGACTATAAAAACCTACAGGTTTCTTGATTTTGTGGTCATTACATGCACCTCTAACTGTCCTCCCACTGTCAATAGAGCTGGTTGGTCAGATTTAATGTTTTAATGCTACATTTTCCTCTATAATATATTCAACAATATAGGAAATATCTGTTAATGACTATTTCACTTTTAATATTTCTGTGTTTAAGTACCTTAATTAAATTAGGTAATTATCTTATTATTTTTCTGGAAAAAGTTCACATTTGCACCCTTGTTACAATGTAGGTATTTTCTTCAACTCCCTCCAGTTCGAATTTAATTGATGAAAAATTTTATTTATTTACCAAGGACCTATTTTTTTGAATTCATTATCGGAAGCTTCTCACAAAATATATGCCTTCACTATAGAAAGATTCGGTGACATATAAGTTAAATCCATTTTAATTGTTTGACTTGTGTTCTGACCATCTTTTACTTTAAAGATACCATTAATTTACAACACTATAAACTTATTGATGCACTGTTTTCTATTGTTCAAAGATGCATTATATATAGATTTGGGCCCCATTGTTAACATGATTAGCAACTTTAATGAAATAACACACAGCATTCATAAACGTAATCATAATAATATTGCACTTATTAACAAATTTGATATGTTTAGTTGGAGACGATTTAACTGCCATGCAGTGTGGTCAAAATGTTTAAATATGCTTGCTTCCTAATGATGCCTTTTGGAAGATCAGTATAATCTGAATAATTATATACATTAAGTACACATGTTGTACATGTTGATGATCTGTTGAATATTTCATCCAATAAAGAAGTGGTGTGATATTATGTGTGAGCATGCATTTTTAATGCCATTTCCCAAATTATCCAAGATGCATTTCCCTCTGTAGATATCCTGATCTGATTTTCGGGACACTTGACTGTCAAATAGAAAGTTACAACTCTATCATCATAAGGAGGTCTGACTTCGTTAGTAATATTTTACTGGTAAAATCTAAAAAACAAGTTATGAGAAACCTGAAGTACACAGATACAAATAAAGAGTTCGTCCGGAGTGGCAAGACAGTAGCTTTTTGAGAAAGAGTATGGAAACCTGTAACAGTGTATAGATCCAAGTGCAAAGCATTGTTATTTTTCATAAAATAACAATGTTTTGTTATTCTACATATCAAAGCACCGTGAAATAACGGTGCAATGCCAAGATTCCAGTTTAAATCACGGTCGATTCACGTCTCTTAGCACTGTAAAATAACGGCATATTGTCCCGTAAAATAACAGATGCCCGTTATTTCCCATGGCTTAGCACCGTTTATTTACGTCCCAAAGCGCTGTAAAATTACGGTGCAATGCGACGTTATTTAACGCACTGCGTTATTTCTTTGCACGTAAAATAACGGTGCATTGCACTGTCAACTTTGCTGCCAGTGCAAAGCACCGTTATTTTACGTGCAATTTTTAACAGTGTAAGCTTGATCATGTTATAATTTTACACTTTTCACTTCAATCGTAATGTTTATAGGGTATATATTGATCATTATATATATTATTATTATATCGTATGTTAAAAACTACGTCATTCAGTACATTGTGCTAAAAGGATAATCCATTTTAAATAAGTATAAAATCGGTACAAACTTCACTTAACTACTCGGCGATAATTGTTGCTGTGAATCAATTGGTCAGTTGCAAGAGTACCCGCCTCGAAGTGCAGGTGTGTTAAACCAAGAATCCTTGACCTGGTATACAAAGAGCACAGGCCTCTAAGAATCCAGCGGCTAACGCGCTGTCCCGTTTCCCTGCTCGTTCATTTTGTACTCGACTGTGATAGTTGGAAATACGCTTTGCATTTTCCAGGAGCAGCCCAGTTTTTTTTAGGGTTTACTTTATAATTTGTTAACAAGATGTTTATAGTTTAAATTTATAGTTTTAAGAAATAGTTGTGTATATTTCGGGATAGAAAGTTTTCTATTTTGACCTCTGTATATAGTTATGATTTATAATTAGATTTCTCAATTGCAGTAATTTAGATTTCGTTTGAATTAAATTAACACATATGTAATTTCTTTATTTTTAATATATTTAATAAAATGTATTAAAAAGATGTATAAAGTTTTATTTTTTTTTTTTATTTATTTCTGCTGTTTATTTCTGATTTTTGTTTTGTGTTGTTTGAAGGTGTTTGTGTAAAGGTGTACTGAAATTTGAGATTGTGTTTGTGGAAATGTGTGTACTGTATGCGCTTGAGTTCTTCCAATGATTAAATTCACATTGAAGGTTTAAATCAGTTTGGACTTAATATGTAGCCGTGTATGTTGTAATTAGCTAGCCCAAAAGAATGGCGGCTAGTAATGAGGTAGCCCGGCGGCCGAAATGGTGCCCCGCCCCCCAAGTCGCGGCCGATATGGTTGACTGACCAGAGTCGGGGCCCAGCAGTGGCATCGTCGGGGTTTGCGGCCGAAATGGTTGCCCGGTGTGCGCTGGCGGCCGATATGGTCAATTTTAGGCCGGCGGCCGATATCGTCGGCGGCCGAAATCGACCTATACCCTCGGGATTGTCCTGTACTATGACTGAGGCGGGCCCCGAGTCAGTCATGCACGCCACGTAATAGTGTAGGGGCATATGTAGCAAATTCGTCCTGAGTAAATTTTGTTTGTAAAAATGTGACACCCCATGCATTTTTGTTCTTCACCTTTTTATGAAGCCTTAAAAACATGGTGCCAATTTTTTTATTCAGTATTGACATGTCTTTCAGCTTGTATTTTAATAGTATTTAAAATGTTAAATTTATAAACTTTGACCGAAACATAAACAAAGTAAGCTGGGACAAGAGGATAGGAAAGGTTCTTTTTGGATTGTATTTACATACTAAACACACAAACTTAGTTCTCTGACTTGTTTGGGATTGTCTAAAATTATTTTTTGGGTATATTAAATGTACCTATTCACATACCAAGTATATTTGATAAACACATATAGTGTTAAATGATTAATACACATAGCTTGATTTTTTCCCCCTAAAAATATGATGGTATCTGCTAATATGTCATTGTAAACCATTTGAGTACTCCTGTACACAAGTGCTGTTAGGTTTGCGAGATCAGTGGTACACATGTAAACATAGCGCGCATGCCACCTGGCGGCCAAACCGCGCTACTTTACAAATCAAGATTTACTCAAGCATCCCATTAGTGTATTCTATTTTATCTTCCATATCATTTCTCCTCGTTTGGGAGTTGTGCACGCGCAAGATCAGACAAGTTATGGTCTAAAGTCTTTTTATGGTACACAGACACACGTGGACTGTGTTTACTCACACACAGAACCATAACAATGAATGAAACAGGTGAATTGGAAATTGTCAGTCCGTGTACAGGGATGGTTTTGCCAAACTAATGAACAAATGGCATGAGATGATTCACATAATGTTGTAAATGTTTATGTACCTTTACAGTTTTCTTCAGGGGATAAATGTTATTTTTTTCTAAAAGCAATGGTAATCTCTAGTTTAAGCTATCTCTCATTTAAGCTATCCGATAAGGTAGCTCCCAACCGTGTAGTTTCTTAGACACTTATTTTCCTATACATTGAGGTAAAAATGAATGGCAGACACACACATATATATATATATATATAAATATATATATATATATATATATATATATATATATATATACGTGTGTGAGTGTAGAGAGAGTAAGACTGACGCCTTTTAGATAGTAACATGTTTATTGATATAAGTCAGTCTTACTCCAGACCTACACTTCCAGACTAAGACGGCTATACCACTTATCATTATACTTAGTATATATATATATATATATAAAAAAAAAATATATATATATATATATATATATATATTAATTAATATAATGGTGTACTGCAATAAGCAACTGCTAGAGTACTCAATGGTATGACATCAGAGCTGTATAATCAATCAGACAGTGGTGAGTGCACGAAATTACGTAGTAGTAAAAATGTCTGACAAAATTTGATCCGTCTATTTGTATAATTACACACACACTCATATATATATATATATATATACATATATATACATATATATACATATATATATATATATATATATAGAGAGAGAGAGAGAGAGAGAGAGAGAGAGAGAGAGAGAGTGAAAAGGAGAGAGACAGAAAGAGAGAAATATGATGCATTCATACACAATTGTGTTTTCTTGCAAAATCATTTAAATAAAATATTGTTTTACAAGACATGTTTTAATATTTCATTTTAACATTTGCCAAATGAACATACGAATAATGATTTTATTATTCCTACTTTTTAACAATTCATTATTAAGGGTGTACGTCGAAGAGATCATTAAGCAGTAAGTTGGACGAACAGTATGAAACACGAACTAAATTCAGATTCTTTGAGACTTAGTTCCTTGAAAATTACCTGAACATGTGCCGTTTCAGAAAAGTTTAATGTACTTAAAAGGGAATTGTTATGTGTTGTTAAAACAACCTTAATGTTGACTTCCTCCATACTGATCCCCATATTATAGCCCAAACACTTTTTTTATTGTTTTTATGGCCTTTATTAAAATTACAATAACCAAAAAGAAATGCAAAAACCTTTTATTAAATTCAAGACATTTGTTTATTGTTTAAGGCACATGTCATTTGTTAGCTTGTGCAATAAATCAAAATTGTTCTTGATCACGATTTAAGGGAAAACGAGCATTAGTTAAGCAGGTATATAAAATGCTTTAGTTTTTGTCTGGAGTTATTTGGTATAAAAATGATAAAAAAAACATGTGCTCCAATCAAAGATGTACATTCCGCTGCTGCATCTGACATACCCTGCATTTAATGACATAACCAGTCAGATTTTATAAAATATAAGCATAGACTTTTCTTTATTCTTTATTTCATAGTTCGCATAATATATAGATAGTACAAGCTGGGTGCTACTCATTGTCGACAGATTACTATTTTCATAAAAAATGGATGTTGTACCAGTGATCTTGCTCCGACGGATGGAACGGCCTATGGAGCCCTTGTGCCATCACAAGTCATTTAAGGATAACGAAAAAGCAAGAATTCAATAATAACCAGCATTTAACTTTACCATTGTTATATTTAAACTTTACCATTGGTTTACCATAGTTTCTGTTAAAATTTGTCCGCTTTTGTTATTGTACTGGTATAACCTGAATGCCTCGGTTTCATATTCCCATAAATTTATAAAAGAAATGGGCCACCAAACAAAATAGATAAAAAAATAGACCATGGGGGGGGGGGGGGGGGGGTAGAAGAAAATCTGTAAACACGTTCGATAGCATTATGACTAATGATGACACTTTTTTGTTATAATTTGATATTTACTTCAAGTTTGTTTCCTTCAACAGGACTTTTCTAAAATTCTAAAATTCGTTTTGTTTTTCAAAAAACTCTCCTTAATGAATTCTGCAGCAAAACATGCATTTCATTCAATGTTGATTATCTGTCCTTTACATGTCTCATTCTACTGTAAATGTCTGTAAATAAAATATCTGTAAATAACTGATGAAAATAGTTACTCCACAGAAGGTATAATTGCTCCCAAATGATATGCTATTGCCCGCACAGAGCTGAGGTTATATGAACAATGTTATTATTATTATTATTATTATTATTATTATTACTATTTTGCTTCTTAATATGTATTCCATTTCACTGTGAATGTTGGACTAGATAGAATTTCCTAAAACTTTGGGTTGGGTTAGTGAGGATCTGGCACTAAATCCAATCAAAGTTGTCCTTTTTCTGTTGTTTATTCTTCACAAAATATGTAAAAAAAATTAGTCATCCGCCTTAAAATTTTACAAATTATTTTTTTGGATTATGATCATAAAAATACTCCCTAGAATTCTTTAGGAATCTTTAAATATACTTTGGATGAACTAACCGTAAGAGACGGGTTTCTATACCTTCACTATCAGCGAGCGGATAGTGATTTTGGTGATGTAATAATCGAACAACAGAATGACGCAATAACAAAATCATATCAAATGGAAGAATAACAGGGCCATTTTCATATGTTATGTATAAATGAAGCAAACATTTAGTCACTGGTTAAAACCAAGGAAAGTGGAGCCATACTGTATACGATACAGGTTGCCTGAAATCAGCAAGTGGTCCGCCACATGTACATTGCACAAACTACCCAAGGATACCTTGTTGTCTCTATATGATTTTTTTAATGAATTCATCAATGAAATTTAATAGAACAATATACTGGTGGACAAACAACAGCTGATTAATTTTCATGATTAGTCTGATGGATCTTGATGCGGACCCATGTGTTGGCGGAGGTTTGCGCTCTACGGGTGCTCTCTAATATTGTAATAAACGTCTTAACGCAGTATTTGAGTGTCTAGTCTAAGTTATTGTGATGTAATGTATCTTACTAACCATTTTGAGGTGTTTTGTTGCTAAATATCTCTCTGTATGAAATATTTATATATAATGGTCCCCAATTTTTGCTCTAAAATCAAATTTGACCTGAAAAAAAATGACAAAACCACTATAGAAAAATTGGCACCATATTTTTTTGTAAAGTTTAAGGTCTAAGGATCACAAAAATGTAGAGTGTCCACTTTTTACAGGGAAAAATTACTCGGTGACATATGCCCCCACACTATAAAGGAAAGTAAGTATCTGCAGCGCGACCCCTAACCAGGGTCGCACATAATGAATGTAACTTGTGGAAGGAGTATCAGCTCGTGACCAGGATAAACGTAGTAAGAGAGACAGTAGAAATGTCATGAACATTTGGGCCATACTGGTTCAACCTAAGACTCTATTAGTACTCTAATTATTGTAAAATTTGCAAAAAAGGAAGAAAAATAAAGTACAATTGGATTTCCCTGCCGGAGTGCCTTTACTATTCGTCGCCAAGGCCTTTATTTGGAGCCATGGTAACACTTGGAGGTCTCAGAATTTTGATAGACTCTTATAAAGTTGTATGGTCCGTTAATTAACTATTAGTAGATGTCTGGACTAGGATACAATAATTATCAAATAAAATGAAAAAGTGTCCGACCCTTAAACGAGCAAGGTCAAGGGGCTAGTAACTACGACTTAAACCGTTTGGCCGGTAAGCGCGTGAGTTTGCCGTCTGGTGTTACATCCATGGGCCCTAATCCTTCTAAAGTCTTTCAGTTGCGGCCTTGCCTCTTGTAAAGAGAGTTATGGAGGCACAATGTATTAGTGATGTTATAGCGGAGGCATTAGAAATGGCAAATAGTGATGTTTATACAGTTACTGACACGGCATGATGTTAATATTGTGCAATGAGACGCTTCTCCTCACCTTAGACGTGCATCCCGTGTCATCCAACACGTCCGCTCTGAGCCAATGTGACTCTGTAACAGCTGCTCCAACAGAAAGAGGTACTGGTATACCAGTGTACAGTGTATCCTAGTGACTGAGCTAAGGCTTTTGCACAGCAGAAAAGCAGTACCTGTCGGTCAGCCATAAATTTGATATTTTCTGCTTAGCGGAACATTGGCTATTTTCCGATAGTCTTCAGTTCTTGTCCTAGCCTGACTCGTACGCACTCCATTTATCTGTGATCATTGTTTACTATATGCCAGCGCTGCAGACTGCAGCAATTCTTGTCCACGTTCCACGAGGATTATGTTGTGCATGCAGGCACCGACTGTATATGGGAGGGGTAAAGGTGGTGTTGCAGTAATATGGCACAAGAGATTGTCTTCTGTAATCAGTCACTAGACAAACTTGAAGACGATCGCATAATAGGCTTTCGTATACGTCCGGTACAGGGGCCATGTTAATTCATACTGGCACTGTATTAACCAAGCTCTAATCATGGAATTGGTAAATTCAGGGAATATGTCGACATACTTCACTGCCTATATGACGAATATTCGGACCGTGGCATAGTGGTTACGGTAAGTGACTTAAACTCTGACTTATATGGGACAAGTTATGCGCCCGTGAATTCACAGAGAAAGGACATATTGCAGGGTATGTTAGATGAGGATAATCTTATTTCCCTTACAGCAGTTGTCGTGGTCACGAGTTGACATTCCTTATACACAAGTTACATCCATACAACGTCGTGGACGAGAGAACCAGTAATGTATCTGCAGGCACCCGCTCATACTAAGAGCTTAATGACCGGAAATAAGTCTAGTCTGGTGCACATAATGCACAAAAAGGTCAAATATGGCTTTGATAAATATCATAAAACACACTACTTGAGTGTGTATTTCGAAAACTTCCTTGAATCCTTCATAAATGTACACATAAACGGAGGACCCGTGTATGGGGAGTTAGCACTATAAGTGACACGATAAAATGCTAGACATGTCTGGTATTGTAGGTAATTATCATAAATACTGCATTAAACGAAGACGTTATTTAGGCACCAAAATATCATATACCATTTGTTCTTTCCATCGCAGTAAATTATCCAGTCTGAACGGTTCAGAATTTTCGGTTTTTCCTTTCATTATGCGCGACCCTGGTTTGGAGTCGCGATGCAGATACTTTCCGTTACGTAGCGTGCATGACTGAGTCGGGGCCCGTCTCAGTCATGGTACAGGACAATAACAGCAGATAAGGTGTACTCAGTTCCTGTCTTTACGTTTGATCCGTACGCAGATGGCCCCAACAGGTCACTTATTGATCCTGCCCTTATCCAACGTGAACTGTTCCACTTGGTAGATATATGCGCCGTGAAGGAACATGCCCTGAATGTGTCTAATCCTCTTCCGGTTCTGGTAAAAAAGTAAAGGGAACCAATGTGAATTCAACCTTATGCAAGACCACTGTGATTCATTCCTCGAGATAACTTGTGTCACGACTTGAGTAGGCTTACCAGCCCAATTATCCGATTGCCTACTGAGTCGGGTTGTCACGGCCACAAACAAACCCGAAATCTCAATACCTGGGTATATTACTTAATGCAAGTATGTCCTCCACTGAGAGTAACTCAGAGGCAAGTATAGAAAAGGCAAGGGGACATTCCTGTCTTTAGCTGGACCAGCTGTACGTCCATATGGGTTGAATCTCTAAACAACAGTTCTATATGGAGCAGAACTTTGTTGGTGCCTACCTTTGCATTACGCTCTTTACACAGCGCTTTTACTATAGGTCTACTTCCTATATCGTAAGCGCTGTTTGTTTTGACCTCGTATCCTGCATTGCTACACCAGAGGGAGCACTGTATTTTTGTCCAATCAGATGAGACCTTGTGCTGGAAGACACGGCCAAACGAGGAATACACGGAGCCAATCATGTTGATTTCGTTTTGAGTGACAGCTCATCGCCCTGGTAACCGTATGAACAGGCCACAGGCTCAGAGAGAATTGCCGCAGACGTGGTTAACTTAGGGCCTTTGGCACATAAGATGCCCGGTCGGTGAGCTGTAATTCAAATGAAACGTAACAACAAAGGCTGCGTGCACACCTCGCTGGCTAGTTTCAGTTCTGCAGACACCAGACACATGGCTACGCTAACACAGTCATACTGTCAGAATCGAATCGGTCGATGATGCGAGAATGCAGAGGGGGCAATTAAAATTCGAACGTAAACTTGTCTTCAAACGGCGCTTGAAGCGCAGCTGTGGGCGGAGCCAGGATGCCTGTCGCGTGTTTGTTTATTGGCATCTGGTTGGCTGCTTGTCACATCATACGCACGTTTTGTTCAGCAGACAACGAACCGCCATCTGGTGTCTAAATATATCATAAACGGTCAAAGCTGGCAGCGTGAAAATCAGTTGCTTCTTTAGAAGCGTAAGATTTCCGCTGCCTCGGGAGCGTACCTTTGCATGAACAGCTCTCTCTGGAGCGCATGCACTGGTATTGTGTTAAAACGTCACTGCTCTTGCATACTAGGGTCTGTTCATTTATTGCGTTGAGTTTAGTCGGTATCCCAAGCAGGGTTGGGGCCAGGTACTTGTACCTGTACCTGTACCTGTACCTAGGTACACAATTCAGAGTACCTGTACCTGTACCTGTATCTGGTTTTCATGAGTAGGAAGTAACTTGTACCTGTACCTGGAACTAAAGTACCTGTACCTGGTATAAGGTACTACAGGTACAAATGTGATACTGGAAATGGACACCAGGCTTGGGTCAATTGCTTGAACAAGGCTGTCACCCCTGTCAGGACAGTTAATTACCTATCTCAGGCAGGGGTAATTACAAAGCATTCATCCCTGCTGCCTTTGTAGCTAGTGGGGCTAGCAAGCTGGTCAACCTCCAGCCTCTGAACAGGAAGTTCATTGTGACATTATCAGCACAAGTATCAGGCAACTGACAAAGATAGGAACAGGGCTGCTCTCATGCCTATGTAATGTGGACACAGAACAGGGTTGGGGCCAGGTAATGGTACTTGTACTTAGGTGCACAATTCACAGTTATGAGGATTACAGGTAATGATACTGGAAATGAACATCAGGTTGGGTCAAGTAAGTGTACTGAGCTGTCACCCTTATCCAGGCAGGGGTAATTACTAAGCTTTTATCCAAGCAGCCTTTAAAGTTGACTGGGCTATGGCTAGTAGCATGCTGGCCTGGCTACCTCCAGCATCTACACAGGAAGTTCATTGTGGCATTATCAGATATAAAGGGTAGAGAGAAAAGGATATGGACACCCCACTAGAGAAAGTGGGGGAGGGGTAGAAAGGCTCCGGAGCTCTGCAGCGCCCGACTGCAAAAGTAAAATACGGGCCGTCCATCGGATGAGGACGTAAAATGGCGGTCCCGTGTCCAGAAGGGGATGGGCACGTAAAAAACCCCATACTGTTTTTCGATAGAAGAGTAGGCCAGCCTGTTGCCGGCAGTATGGAACCAGGCCCTGTAGAGCCACCCGTTTGGTGGATAAAAGTTGACGGGATCCCGAAAGGATCAGGGACAAGGCTCCGAGAAGTAAAAACCGGGGGTCCGGTTAGGACCAGCAGGGACAAGGCTCAAGCATGATGGCACAAGCACCAGTGAAGGCTCCCGAGAAGGCTCCGATCGAACGAACACGGTACCTGGTCGAAAGGGACAAGGCTCAGGGCAGGACTTACGGTAGTCTAGGGGTAGGCCGATGACGCTCGGACATTACTGGCTGGTTACTAGGCTCAGGCTCCCGGGAATAACTGGGGGATTCCCCGGTGGTGGACGGTCAGCGAGGGCGGGCCCGACCTGGCTGGCTGGCGTGTCAGTTCTGGCGACCTCAGTGCAAAGAGGGGGGGGGGGGGGGGGGGGGTACCCGAAGAGGCAAAACTGCGGCGTAAAAACCCTAGTTATTGCCTGAGCGGTGTAACGGACATGGCATGGATATGGACAGTGTTGCTCACATGCCCCGTGTAGATACCTGTTGTCTAGTATACAATGAACTTTGCTGAAGGATTAACGAAGAAGTGAAGAAGGTACATATCGTGTAACTGAACTCTCAACATATGCCAAAAAAAGCAGAACATTCCATTTCACAGAAAAAAAAGTCCCTGCTCAAGCATTAAAAGATTCCTCAGTGTGACTTACTGCAATGAACATGTTTATTGTTACTTCTAATTATGTATGTATTATTGTTCATGTCATGAAGTTAATCTATAAAAACTGATTATAAGATTTTCCCTTTCAGTCAAGTTGTCAAGCCTCTTTATTTTAAAGAGTGTGTGGTGCTTCAAGAGATTTTACTTTAAAACATTACTCTAAAACTCAAAACTTGATTTGAAAAAGTGACATCATATTTTAGTATATGAATGAAAGTTTTATATTTCTGTATTACTAACTTTGTAAACTTTATCAGCTTCATTCACTTATCACATTTACTAAAGGCGATCCTTTACATTTGCAGCTGCCTCGTTTTTTTTCGTGATGACATAAAAAGCTATAATTTAAAACTTTTTAATGATATATTCAGCTGTTCTATTACAAATTATTATCGTATATCTACAAGAAATTTTGGCAATTATCAATAGTTTAGATGTCTTTAAAATGTACCTGTACCTGTACCTAGGTACTTTCTAAAGTACCTGTACCTGTACCCAGATACTCTACAATAATGCTGTACCTGTACCTGTACCTGTACCTGACCATTTTGCAAGTACCTGTACCTGTACCTAGGTACTTTTGCATGTACCTGGCCCCAACCCTGATCCCAAGGTTTGAGGCATTTATAGACCGCCTTAAACTATTGTTCTTTGGGAGAATATGTAATAGTGACAAAATATCAATAAACATATTATGGGAACGCATCCTAAGCTATGCTGTGCAGAGCGATTTACTGAAGTATGGCTTTATGTCTGACGTGTTATCTATCTTACGAAAATGTAACGTGGAATCGTATGTACTTAAGAGGCTGTCATCTATGAAATTTCCCAATAAAGTCGCTTGGAATGGGATAGTACCCAGTAAAACAGTTGAATATGAAAACGTGTTATTCGTTAAACGCACAGAATACTCTTGGGAGTTTAAGATGTTATGGTCTGTCAAAAATACGTTTTTTGGAGCCATCAGTTTCTGGATAGAGGCAAGAATTTTCCAGGTTCTTGTGGAATTTTTCATACATATAGTAAAAATTCTGTCATTGTATAGCAGGTTTGATGTTATAAACCGGGTGTCCCTGTGTGACAAATTTGGTCTGACATATAATAATCCTGTACAACATTGTGATTGTGATGAGGCAAAGGCTGAACGAGAAAGTCTGTGGGATTTTATTTTTGACAAACTGGATGTGCAGAGTAGCACATACCTTTTTCACCTGGATGATTTTAACCAAATTGCCCACTTGCAAGGCCAGCCCTTGTCAGATATTTCCTATGGAGAGATGGTTCAACTTGTCTATCGAGCCGGTCTAACGTTTAAATACATTAAAACAGTCACTGAGTCGCAATGGCCTAATGAAGTATTTTAATGATGGGTCAGTCAATTGTGTAAGTAATGTTATGTTTGATGCCAGCCTATCAGGTATGTGATAGTTTTTACACAGTGTAATCAACTTAAAAACAATATGTATTCTATTTATATATACATAATATTTATAAGTATCATATATATCTATATATATATAAATATATATATATATACATACAATCATTAATTCATTGCCTTCTATAATAAGATGTGTTGCAAACCACTTTCCGCCGCCCTTATGGACGTTAAAATGGGTTACACACTTGCAGTTCCTTTTCATCTTTTGTAGGCCTTACCTTGCTTAAATTAGTTGTCCTTCAGGGACATCCAAAAAGTATTCCTAATAAATATTTTTGTTTGCTATATATCATGTATTGTCAAAGGAATATATAATTTACAGATTTAGTATTAATAGGTGTTTCTTATAAAAAATGCAGCTTTTTATATATATATATATTTTTTTTAATTTTAAGCACAATTTTTGCGGAAAATTATGTAATATTTAGTTATTAAATTCAGAAATTTCAAATCTTTATTTTTCTAATGTATTTATATTAAAGGAGAGACTGCTAATTATATTCTGTATACTTTAGGTTTTATTCAATGTCACTAGAGGGCGCTGGAACTGTGATACCAAATTCTTGAATCACTAATAAGACTAGTATCTACAGCAGACGGCAGGTGCCGCTACCGTTTATAACCAATCTCTTGTGGTGAGCCCACGACCCACACGTGGAATGGACCACTGGCCGAGCCTCTATATACCAAGTGGGGACCAGGAACAACAACCTTTAAACAAAGTTATGGTTTGATTATATTAATTTAAAAAATCGTAGTCTGACCAGAAACGGACGGACAGGCAGCCGTGCGCACATGCATAAGGCACATCGAGTTTCCAGTTGGCTACCGTTAAGAGTAGCCGAAAATAAGTAGTTTAATTAACGCCGATATATTAATGAAATAAAGCCTTTTGCTTAATAACTATTGCTTAACAATTAATGCCGTGACCTTTCCTTTTTTCTGGTGCGTTATCGGTAAATTGACCACATTGTCTGTCTGGTGAACATGGGCAAGCGGATTTCGAAGTATCATTTAATAAGACATATAGGCGTGGGAACTGGGGGGGGGGGGGGGGAGGGGGGGCGAATGCCCGCATCCCCTCTGGCACCTCACTCCAATACCAATACCCCACTCCAATATTCAGGGGAGGCAATAGAAATTTCAATATTTCCTCCTACCCCCCCCCCCCCCCCCCCAACCCCCCCCCCCCCCCCACGCCACCCACTTCACCCCAGAAACTTGCTAGTCATTTAATGATGTACATTATGTTAAATCAACCGAAATAATTCTATTTCTCATGAAATGAGCTCCCATGAAACCCGTGGCTCCCTTTAAGTAGAGCTTTCCCTCGTAAGTACTCCCTACAGGGATTTCTTATACCTTAGACCCCTATATAAGCACAAAAAAAATTAAAATGTGGTTCTCAGGCACCGCCCGCGTCAGTTTTAAACCCCCGCATCAAACATTTTTATTTTGATTTCAATAGAAGCTTGCCCATTTTGAGCTCAATCCGCTCGGACATTTCTTTCAAGAAGATAAAATCATAGAATTTTGATAAAAATTCCTTTGTTTATGTAGTGCTTTTACTTGTTCAGCAAAATAAACCTGTTATTATCATGCTTTTCCCTTATAATCTGACATTTTTACCGAAACACACACACACAAAAATAAATAAAAAAAGCCCGCCCGCATTGATTTATGAAAAAAAAGTGCCTGAGAACCAAACCTTATATATATATATATATATATATATATATATATATATATATATATATATATATATATATATTGGCCTGATACATTTTTCTTGACCACCTGCTGCGGTACCTATACATGCAAAGCACCTACTGACATCTGTTAAACTACATATAAGCCTTCCAACCTGGATGTAATAGGCTAATACTAACCTGGATTAACATGTTTCATGACTCATCCAAAGCGCACCTATCTTCATGGAACAATTTTCATATCAGGTACGTGAACATTTCTATAAAAAAAAAATCAGGTCTCATATATATATAAATATATATATTTATTTCATAATTTGTTTTTCACTGTTTATCTGTCCATCAAATGTTACCATTATTGTAGAATACTGCATGCTCATTAACTGCAATTACCCCTTTAGATAATTGTGAAAGAGTAGCATTTCCCTGTTTAAATCTATTATTGCATCATTCAGCCAACTTTACCTATAACCACAATATATCTTGTCAATATCTGTCAATATATTTTTCAATTTTTAAAATAAACAAAATTTTTTGCAAAACCTTATATCTTGGAATTCATAGTGTATTTGTTTTTTCAATGATAAGATATTATCATTATACTTATTTGATTTTTGTTTATGGCCTTCCTCACCATAATACCTAATAGGCATGATACGCGTGTTTGTATTTTCACCATCGGTGTATCTCTAGCCATGTTTTAGATAATTAATGCACCTTATTAATTTTATATTATTTTTTTTCCTGATAGGGACATTTTTTACTCACTCCGTGAGCGTAGCGCAATGCAGACTGGGAACCATGCTAGTACGCAATCTAACCGCAGACTATCTGTTATTCCACCATTGATCCAACCATCATTATACAGCGACTTTTCATCTTTTGTGGACCATATCTTTGATCATTTAATGTCCTTGTTAACGGGAGGACATCCAAAAAGTGCTTACAATAAATATTTTTGGCTATTCTTTCCGGGACATCATTAATGAAACATATAATATAAGTATGCGGTATTAATAGGTGTTTTATACAAAACAATTGCTGCTTTTTCCTAACACTTTCTGAGATTTTAAATATAATATATATTTTTGCAAAATAATGTAATATTTAGTCATAAAACTCAAAATATTTAAAATCTTTACTCCATTAATCTGTTAATATAAAAGGAGAGAGTGATAATTATGTTCTATATATTTTAGGTTTCATTCAGTGACACTAGAGGACGCTGCAACTGTAACACTAAATTATTTGTGAACTCGTGTTCAACTGATTAGTACCTACAACAGACGGCAGGTGCCGCTACCGCTTATAACCAATCTCTTGCGGTGTGCCCCTTTTAACAAAGCTGTGGTTTAATTATATTTAAAATAAAATTTCAATCTGACCAGGAACTTACGGACTGGCTAGTCTATATGTAATATCTATGTTCATGTATGTTATCCTTGAAAGAAAACCTAGCTGGTTCGAATCTCATGTTAGGCAAAAGGGGCAACGCCTTTTCGTAACGTAGATTTAGTTATTTGCCATAGAATTCACCACTTTTTGACGCGAGGGGCGAAAAGGAATGCAGCATTTAATTAACCTGCAGCTTGTTGAGAGAAGGGTTTTTCTTATGGGACTTTGTTTTGTTATATAAATTCTCATACAAGGTCAACATATTAAAAGTCTCTTGTGATGAAGGTCAGTATTGTGTAATTTTTAGATGCAAAGGATTGAAATATAATGTACTTCATGTTCATGAGAACAATAGGAAATACATACTTAATGTCAAATATCTAAACTGATCCTTTTTGAATATAACAATTTTAGAGTACAGAACAATTAGTGAATATGTCCTTGAATTCTGTCCAGTGTTTCATGATTTTTAGCGAATCTTTGAGCTTATGCGATGGCGCGGCGTCGTCCGTCCGCCGTCAAAGGTTAGCTGTCCGCCGTCCATGGCTGAAAGCCAGAAACGTCAGAGCTATATAAATTCCAAATTACATGTAAGAATTAGTCACAGGTGAAACTTGGTGCCCTAGAGCTTGTTATTGGGTATTTGCATTAATTTAGATTTTATAGAGAAAAAGCTTAAAAATCTTCTTCTCTTAAACTGTCCAGCCAATTGTCCAATATTTTACAGAAATGGAAAAATCTCTCTCCATTTCGTTCGAATGGTTCCAGTTCGGTGATTTTTGACCGAGTTACAGGAAGTTGATCTTAGTCATTTGCATGCTAAAATTACAATCTCAGAAACGGCTGGAGCTATCATCATCAAATTATATGTTAATGTTGGTCACTTGTGTCATATCTGAAATTGAGGTATTGATGGCGCCACCTGCATTCATCTTTTTGAGCGGGGGTCAAGGGTGCCCGAAGCATACAGAGGGCTACAAAAAAACTTCTTTCTGAAAGCGTGAAACCAAATTGTTTAATATTGCACAGAAATGCTCCTAGGGTAGTGTTTTCTTAAGTTGGTTCAAATGGTCTCTGTTCATTGACTTTTGGTCGAGTTATGGGAAGCTGAATATTGTCAAATGTTATAGCAGCCCATTTCTGCTCAGTGGCTACGAAGATCTTCTTCTCAAAACCACTAGGACGAATTCTTTAATCTCACACATGAATTATCCTTAGATGTTGATCATTCAAATTTGTTCAAACGGTTTTGATTCAGTGATTTTCTTAGATTTTATACAGGAAAAGTTAAAAAAGATATAAAAATCTTCTTCTCCGAAACTGTCCAGCGAAATTGTTCAATATTTCTCAGAAATAAACCCTAGAACGATCTCTCGCAAATTTGTTTGAATGGCTCCAGTTCGGTGATTTTTGGTCGAGTTACAGAAGGTTTAACTTCCTAATTTGTGAAAAAAAGCATACTAAACTTAAAATGTCAGAAACAGCTGGAGCTGTCATCACCAAATTTTATGCCAATGTTTGTCACATGAGTCATATCTGAAATTGAGATGTTGGTGGCGCCACCTATATTGATCTGTTTATACAAGCAAAAATTTAAGTTTAGACTGATACACTGTTTTTTTTAAGAAACTGTTAATCTGATTGGTTTAAACTTTACAAGAACTGTTCTATGGTATTGTTCTGTCAGTTTTATAAGAATAAATTGGGTAATTGTAGCTTTAAAAAAGCAGTGTAGCCAATTGAAAAAACCTTTCAGTGTTTGAAAACAGATTTGGCAGCATGGCAAGTTTCAACATGTCAAGTCAAGAGGTCAATCAGTGCACTCAGGTGCGGTCCAGACATCACCATGGCAACTGACCTGGCTCTGCCTGGTGTCCAGATACAGTCTAGATGTCTAGGCGTTGTGTCTAGACACACCGTCTAGACGTCTAGAACCTGCCAACTGTGTTAGAATTTACAATAGTTCAAGTTACGCTCTGTATTTATGAAAAACTTTGGCAGACTGTCAACCATTTCAGATTTGCCAACAGGTCAAGTTTCAGTCTGTAAGAGCCAGTGGTAAGTTCCAGTCTGTAGAGCCAGTGGTGCGGTTACATGTGGCACATTAGGTACCCTTGACTTGGGGAAAGCTGAGCCTCCTTTGCCCGGATGCATGAGTAGGTGTGACTCAATACCAAGGCTAAAAGTAGAACTTGTCCTCAGATTTTGTAGGAAAAAAGCTAAAAAAAAACATTTTAAAATGTTCTTCTCCGAAACCATGCTGCCAAAATGTCCATTCATCTGTCCCAATATCCCTCCCAGGCAAAAAGATCATATCGGAAATAGCCTGACTGATACATCCTAGTTTTAAAATGTCCTAGTCCGAAACGTGCAGGTGCGAAACGTCCATTTGGCTGCATTCATAATGACTAAGGTAGATATGCAGGACATAGATGATCAGTATTAAATTTTAAAAATAAACATTCATACTCACAAACATTGCACAGGTTCGCTTTAGGTCTGTTGGCCTTGTTCATTTTTATATTGATTTGATAATTACATCTTATATTTCATGTGAGTGTGAAAATGGCATATCCATTGGATCTCGGTATATTAGTTTCATGCTTCATATACAATGGACATCTATGGGTTTGAGGCAACAGGGTGACGTGAAGAAGACTTGAGGATATAAATATGATCAACCTCGAACGAATGGTTCTGTAAATTCAATATAGGTATTTTTTATGTGGTGCAGTATTTGATTAAAAGTAAGGAAAAGTTTTAAAAAATACATTAAAAATGCTTTTTTTATATTTTATTTTTTTAAATTTTGAATTGTTCGGGGATTACTCCCTCCCTCCTAAACCTGCCCCTTCAAGGGGGCTGACGCTCCCTCGCACTTTACGCACTTTTACAATGCGTCCCCGTGCCTCCCCCCCCCCCCCCCCCCCCCACACACACACACACTTCTTTAGGGGTGAGGACAAAGTAACTATCCCCCCTCTTTTGGGGAATAAAACACCTAAAAAATTATATTGCAAGATAATGTTGTCAATTATTTTATATTGTCACACATACAAACACACACACAACGTTTTATAAGGTAATGCGATTTATATTAAAACGAGAGAAGAGTGTAAGACAAGTTATTCGAATTAACATGTACGCTAGCTTGATTGAATTTACGGCTTTTTTAGCTCAGCTGAATATAAGTCAACTGATCTATAGCGATGGTCCTTTGTCCGTCGGCTCTCCGCCCGTCTGTCTGTCCTTCTGTCCGTTAAACGGGCACGTTTTGAAACCGTTGGTCGTACGAATACGAAATTCGGCATACATATAGATGTCCCCAAAATCTCTTACCAAAATGAAAATTGCGTCACTATGACGGAGATATTAAGGAAAAACTTCAGTTTCCCATTAAAACCCAATGTTACACTTCAAGACTGCCTAATATCAAAACAACTGCTCTGTTTTTAATCATATTGAATATACATATTCCTCCATAAATTTCATATGTAAATGCCACAAGTCAGATGTATTGTGTAATTTGATGTAGTTATGAGCCCGAACGTAATGCACTTTGTGAAGAATCAGGAAATGAATTTTCTCAGTTAACATGAGAATTGTTGAAGCTTTTTATCAGGAACAAAATTAGATCTGACTTTTGCCAATTTTTTAAGTTATTAGCATAAATATAAAATCCGTACCTTTAATCTGGCCATAATTTGACTATGGCATGTGTTTTTCCTGTTAATGCTGTGGATTTAATTTTCACAGCATGCCCACATAAGCATATCATCTGTTAAAATCTTAAATTTGACACCAATTGATTAAAATTGTAGTTTTAATTCAAGTTTTCAAGCTCCATGTCAAGTATTTTTTACATGTAGCCAACCAAGAACAATGGTATGCAGTCTGTTAGAGCTAGCCCTCAGCTCCCCAGGCTTTTATGTAATCGCTTCACTCCTGGCCAGCTGGCTCTGTCTAGGTGAGCACGGTCAGGCTGTGTGCAGTAACTGCCACAGAGAGCCTCTCTCTCTCTCTCAACCATTCTTTTTACATTTCAGTCTATGTGTCAAATAAACTAATTTTATATGTCAATTTGGAAAATGCCTGAGTGAAGCAGGAAATTTGTAAATTGACTGATTTTATACATTGACTGTAACATATTCAAGATAAAACTGTCCAAGATCTATGGACATGCGGATACATGTCCAAACCACTGAAAAGATAAATGCGGGAATGTATTCTACGAATATTTGATTGCAGGAGGCGCCACAAGTCTTGTGTACCAGAAAACTACTTAAGATGGTTTGACATGGAAAATGTCAGGCCGATAAGTAGAAAACCAATCCTGAGATATGGACAGATTCACAAATGGCACGTCATCCAAATAATTGAACATATTGTTTATTCTGGTCAGAACGTCAATATACTTTTAGTACATATATATAGTGGAAAGTAAATACGAGTACAAATACTAACACAAACAGAATATTCAAACGTACAACGAATAAAATAAACATTACACCAGACATCATAGTTTTCTCTCATATATGTTTCAGCAAGTGGCCGATGTTAATATATACAATGGCTTGATTCAGCCTTATATTGACTATGTCTTCACAATCTGGAAAAATGTGCCTTCCTCATATATACCATCATACAAAGACTTCAAAATTGAGCTGAACTTTCCTAGGTAACAATTTTAAGTATGATTGTAGCATTACCACCAATCCCTTGGCATCATATCAGTTTAATGAGGACATAATATTTATGTTATTAATAACGTCTGAAAAACTTTAGTCCATCCTGAATTACCGACCAGTTCACGTAGGTTCACCAAGTCCAACAACATGAAACACGCAACAACCTTTCCCATAAAGTATATGTACTTAACCTCACACACAGCATCATTTCATCATTTGTCAAAGAAATCATTTCATGCAGATGTCCTATTATTTGGAACACATTGAATGACAACCATAGAAATTGTTACTCCTTAAATATCCTCAACAAATTTCACGTAATTGGTTGAAACTATCATTTTGTCTTTAATGCTACTTTATATTTCGTATATTACATTTTATTTCATATTCTGCTATATTTATTAGTTCTGTAATTCCCGTGAGTGCACAGTATATTATGTGTCATGTCATAGTTACATATATTTATGTTTAAAATCATATCTTGCTGTACCATATTGACGTAAAACAGTTTTTAATATTGTCATTGTCCATTGTATTTTACATGATATTTCTTGTAAAATTGTATTTCCAAACAGTGCCCTGTGGCAGACCAGAAAATCTTGTGTGAACGGGTAACTTTGGGTAAAAAAGGTTTAAATACAAATTGATAAAAACAAATGTTTTAATATTTACTGGATGTATATACGTGTATGTAATATTGTAAAGAATGTTATATTCTCTCATGTTCAATATATTCTTCGTCCAAATTTGAATGTTTTCTGTCCGTTACATTATGTTCTCCCTCGGTTCCCTCATTTGAAAAAAAAAATCCCTCATTTAGATTTCATTTGAAACATAAAAGAAAGCATATTTAGATTTTGACTAATTACTTAGTCAAGAAGTCGAGCACAATCACTGGACTTAATACGAACCAGACATTAAAGTTCAACACTGCCCCGGATGTTATCGGTTTTGGGTAGAACCCGTTAGCGCTGCCGAGGTTGTTGAAAGCTGTGCAGATTAAGCGTTCGTCCAGGAACTGTTCAGTCATAGTGAAAGTAGGACCCGTCCCCAGATAGTCGATGTCCCTGGTTGACCATCTGTACATTGGAGCTGGGTTGCCTTGTGCCTTGCAGGTTAAGATGTCACCCACTTTCGCTCTCAGGCTCCCTGGCTTCGTTACCATGACAGTGTAAGGTTCGGCTGTAAAAAGTAAAACAAATAGACCAAAATCAATAATTAAAGAAATAATAATAAAATTAAAAAAATAAAAGAATAATAATAATAATATTTAATAACAATATAATACAGTTGAACCTGTCAGAAAGACCACCCATTCAATAAGACCACCTGTCCATTAAGACCACCCTTGGATGAACCAATAGCCTTCACGTGGGTTATAACTTACCTGTGTGATAATACCACATGTAAACTAAGACCCCTTTTGGCCAGTCCCGCAGGCGACCTTATTACACAGGTTTCACTCTAATATGATAATAATCATCATCGTCATCATGATCGTCATAAAATAAATTCTAAAGATAAGTAACTAGAGACTACATGTGGACCTTCGCCAGAATCCAAATAAAATCTCGGTTTTACCCAGAAAAATGTTGTTCACGGTTCACCCCTATTACCATGCAGTAAATGACATGGGGAAAGAAACTGCCCTCTCTCTGAGTGATATAGGACCCGAAAAACGTGTATGTTAGAAAATATTTCCCAGATATGTCCCGAGAATTAGTAAAAATTCCTGTGTCTCAAGTGTACCACTGCCCATGTTACTGCAGCAGAAGACGTTAACGCTCGTCGAGCAGCTACAGGTTGCTGAGGTCAAGACCTCAGCCCTGTGCGCTCCTTAAGCACGTTCTCTGAGCCAACAGACGCGATGCCACACCAAGCCAAGCAGAGAGCCACGAGAGGCCGTCACCGTACATCCCGAGTCGGTGACCTTTTTCAGGAAAGCTACAGCATTCACAGCCGCAAAGCCAGAAGCAACCCACATTCCCCCCACCAAGAATATATAGTATAGTCCCCACCAAGAATATAAAAACTTTCTTAATATCATTTTCCAACACATAATAAGGTTATATAATTTTTGAATGAAGGTTATCTTAGCTTAATTTTTATTATTTATTTTATTTGAAAATTCAGGATATCCTGATATTAAAATTCATATTATCCTATCCGTAATATGTGTACCTACCTAACAATTTAACAGAAAGTGAACTCACCGGCAATTGTTTCACACTGGAACTTTTCACCTGCCATGCTGGGGTTGGTGCTGGCGACGTTGACGTCAGACGTGTCTGGTTTTCCTGTATCTGTGATCACCAGATCACACTTTAACTTGTCTTCATCCTCAACATCCAGCGTCTCCGAGCGCCACATCTTATTAGCTACGACGGTTCCGATTGGCTCGCCATCGATGACGTCACGGGAAACCACCTCCATTTCCGCTACCGGTCCCCAGTCTCCTCCGAACTCGCCAATACAGGTGAACACTACTTGTTCTGAGTTCTTGTTCGATAACGAGCAGTTCGGCTTACCTGTGTCACATTAAAAGTACATGTATATTAATATACAGCAGAGAGCCGTTTTTCTGAAAACGTCGGGGGACAAGCTTTTTGTTCGGAAAAACGTACTTTCGGAAAAACGGTCAGGGATCTAATGGCCATTGACCCGGGGAGCACTTTGTTTCTTTTTGACCTACGTAAGTGACGACCGGGATATATAAAAAAAAATATTTGATTTATTGCAGAGCTTAATCTGCAAGTATCAGTCTAATATGTTTTTTTTAAGGATACGTGCGTGCCGTTTCTTTCAACAAATTCATCGGAGAGAAAGGCCAAATGACACCGTCATTGGTAAAGCTTTGTTAGTTTGTTTTACATCCCCGAGGAGGCGCTAGTGCAGCTTTAATGAGTGATAGGCAGGACAATTAAACATTTTCCAACGCCCGTAGAGCCTACCTATTAAAATGGATCATTTCTAATTTTTCTTTGAGTCAGGGGTATCTGGCAACTTTAATTTGTTTTGACAAGTTTCTCTCTGCTATTCTTTATATGGGTAATAGTGGATTTGTGATTTGCTTCATATTGGTGAAGGCAAAATTTTGCGATCTCGTCAAACAGTGAACTACACAAAGTATATCCTATTAAAAGTTTATTTAACATATAAAAAAAAATCTTTACAATTTGAGAAGGACCTAGGCCGGAGAACATCGAGCCAGTTGACATTCTTTTCGCGAATAACGCGAATTTGAATCTCTCACGAACACTAAAAAAAACAAACACAATATATCATACTAAGATTAATAATTTAAGATATAGTTTCTTATGTATTTCATTTGGATTCCGGTGCCAACATGAACTTTATTTGTCTAACTTTGTCAGTTTGTGATGCTGATTCCATAAAGGCTAGGTGCTAATGTTTTCTTCCACGTCTTAAGTCATCAGTATGAATGTCCCAATGACCACCACTTTTCTTATATTTTGTCCTAAGGCATTATTGTGGGCACCGTTGAAGGTTATTAATGTAAGCAATGTTCAGTCCTGTTTCCGATATCAGTTATATCATCAAAGCCAATACCGCGTTTGTTACAAATAAGGCTGAACTACAATAGTGAATTTTCGAAATTTTAGTTCATATTTTTTACTTGTGAGCGAAGAAGGAGAATTAACCTTTAAGGCAATACCCATATCTTTCTCACCAGAGATTGCATTAAGGTCTAAATATAGTCAAACTACCTTGGTCAGTGCAACAAAAGAGCAACATTTAAACATTAATGATCAGATTGATCAGATTCAGATCGGCATCTGTGATGTGATTTAGGGGTAGCCGGGAGGTGGTGAGTTCAAATATGAGCCAAGGCGGTTAATTTGTACATGGTCGGCCCCAACCCAGGGTGAGTGCCCTGCAAGCTTAATGGGAATAAGCCCGTGTTTGACTCATATACGAGTGCGCCTTTCGGTGGTATAACCCAGTAATAGGGGCAATTACACTCCCAGGACCCGCAGGTCCAGTAGTCACTGGGCCTGGTTTACACCAGGATATAAAATGGGAGGAAGCGTGTGCTACTTCTCTGTCACGTGGTCCGAAACCGGAATGGTATTATGCCGTTGTACATGCTAAGATAAGCTAGCATTGCAAAAACGGAGAAAAAAATAAGTTTAGAAATATTATTTAAATGAAAGTTATTAGATTCCTTTGACGATGCATTATGCAGGGTAAACAACCAAACCTCTCTGTTTATTATCGATAAAAAGCTTCTAAGAAAGGTCAATCGACGGTAAACTGCTCTGATTTGCGAACTCCTTTGTCGGCAACATCCATAACACCATTACTGAGTATGTTGAAGGACAAGTTATCTTAGGTACAAGTATTGAAAATTCTTTGGAAGCTCAGAAGGAATGCTGGTGTCGACCTTGTCAAATTTTTACATAATAAATTCAACTAAAATCAAACCAATACCCAGGAAAACCTTACTGTCTCAAAATTATAGTTGGTAAAAGCTCTCCTTCATTAGTATTCAGATAGATAAAAGAGCTTCTTTGTCGTAAATAGAACTTAAGCTTATCCAATAAACCAGATGTGTTTGATTCTTTTATATATCGAGGAGCACTCGCAAGGTGAGTCAGACACCTGGATCCCATTTCATGTCCCTAATGCATCTAAAACCACAGATATAGATGTAAATTCATCTAATATAGATGTTTTTATTTATTCTATGAACTTATTTTCAACCTTTCAAGGTAAATTCGTTTCATCGCTTGAGGAATAACGTGAATAGAACAATTTACATTCGTATTAGGCTGAACGTAAGGAAAGTTCTGTTAGGTTTCTGTGTTTTAGTTGTCCTGTTTTGGGTTGTGTTAATAAACCGATATAAATACATATCGACACGCCATATCGATACGGCAACCGATACTCCATACATGCTGTATCGCCGTATCAATAAACTAAAAAGATTGTGACAGTTTTAGGTACAAGTCATTTATCCATAATCTAAACTATAACCTGAGTTATTAAAAAGCTGAAGTTGGTTTTCATTTCTTATATACTGACCTTAAGACTTTAAAAATATCACGTATTGACGTATGATCGAGTGGACGAGGAACGAATATCCAGTTATCGGTGCTTCCATGATAAACGGCTCATGCGAGCGACGACAGACTAACATGACTTATATAAATAATATCTTTTTTTTACGAAAAACTTTATCCACAGAGCTTTTAAGTAGAAATGAAGCATATCGTGTCGGATATCGCATTATGCATATCGCACTACCTTAACAGGCTGACCGAAACTCAGCGCTAGTCCTATTAGGGCTAGAAATGTAGCGGCAGGTCCAAAAGCGGGCGGATAAAACATTGAATGGAGTATGACACAATTTCTGTTTTCCATTTCCAGAAATTTGGTGAAGATAGTTTCGACCCGAACAATATGTCACATAATCTTGAAAACTTTGTTTGCACAGTGTATGTCAAGACCATTAAGTGTAGAAATGTAGAACAGTCGAGGAATAGTCACGCTGCACCTTAGGTGTGGAATGACCTCCCCAGCAGTATAACAGAAGCAAAAACAAACAATTACTAGTTTAAAGAAATTTTTAACTTAAACATTAGCTGCATTTTCTATCATTTTTTTTTCAAACTTTTAACCTCTATCTCGGTTTTCTTACTTCATTCTTTTTTATATTATCTCTTGTGTAATTTGTATTTTCACAATCACCTGCATATGGTTTGTGTCTATTATTATTTAAGAAATGTACATTTTAAAGCATTTGTGAACACTCTTTGAGTGAAAAGGGTGCTAAATAAAAATGGTATAATAATAATAATAATTATTATTATTAATACTATTTTCATTTATTATTATTTTTATTATTAGTATTATTTTTATTATTATATAAGCGCCTGGCAAAAGTATGAAAAATTACAATAAGGATGAAATGGTATTCTTTTAAAATAAAATAAAAACAAAGTTAGTGGTCAAAAGGAGTCCAAACAAGCATCTGATAATCAGTGTCGTGATGTTTCAAAATACCTTGTGTTCAGATCCCTTAAATCAACAAGAAGTATCGTATCTGTTACTAGTATATCCCAAATGGTAAAGTGATAAACGAATATTATTTATTAATAAAGGTGAGGTTCTTGAATTATCTTGAATGTATCTTGTCTCATTGAACACACAAGTGGTGTAGGACCCCAACACTGCAGAAGGCCGTTACGCGCAGTGTGCATTTCGTTGAAAAGTTTTAGCAACTTAAAGGGGCCCTATCATCTGTCTGACATTTATAAAATGAAGGTAATCCCTTTTAGCTTTTATAAAAAAGAGCCAGGAACGAGATATTACCGCATAAAGGCTGCTTGTTTTGTTTATATCACTACGTTTATAATATGCGGGGGCCCGCAAAATTTATCAAAACAAATACAACAAGAGCATCTGGCGGCTAGTAAGATAAACCAGAGCTTTGCAAAATGGGGTATTGCAACATGTGACCTTTCTACCTCCGCATATATGTAACCTACCACTCTAGTGACATTATTTCCCTTGATCAACAACTGTGTTTACAAACATGTTGTTGATAAACAAGTCCCTACATCCTTCACGGAGGACTTAAAAGAATTGGTCATAGCCAGAATTACCCTTAGATCATTAATATACACACAGAGGAAGCCAGAAATCACATAAATTCATTCTCAAAAGGTAGGTGAATGGGCACCTTTAATACTTACTGATAACGATAAGTCTTGCTGATTTGGTTTTATTCTCCCCATCTGTACACGTGTAAAGTCCGGCATCGTCAAACACGATGTTATATATTATGAGTATGTAGTTCGGCGTTCCGTCTGTAATAACGCGGTATCTCGCGGGATCGACGGGGGTGTCTCCTCTGATGATGTCATTTCCGTTTTTCATCCACTTCCTGTTTTCAGCTTCATGGTAGTTACAGACCATTCGGGCCTCCATGTCTCCTTTTCCTGCAACTACATTTCTGGGATTCTGTGCCACAGAAGTCGCTAAAAAAGTAATACTTTATTATAAAACATGCAAAATTTATAGCCGCCTTTACTGACATTGTTAAAATAATGTTGACGGATTGAATATTAACAAACTTAACTGTATATTTATACTTTTAAAAGATTTTTTTTTACAAAATTTTAGACTGCATCCAAAAAAATAAGTCAAAAGTATAATATGTTTTCAAATCAAGAAGAAATGAGTAAATATTAAGTCCAGAGTAACAGAAATAGAAAATAATTGGGGCTCAAGAATACGTCAATAGTTAGGTTTTATCGTTTTAATGGTTTTCCTTAATTATATTTATTGCTTCAGTTTGTATTTAGCAAGAAAACAAATATAAAGTAACGATTATTCACGAAATATTGCCCGATAAATGCTTGATTTATGTTATTAAGTCCTCAGTAAAATTTCAGTTTTATCCAGATCTAGATTTTATCTAGATCGGGTTGGGGAGATAAAATATTACTTACCCAGAATATACAGACAGGAGAGAAAGGCGGGGATCATTCTTCTGCGACGGAAGGCACAGCAATAGTTCTGAAACCAGACTCCTTATCTACCTTAAGATCCAGGCTTTGCTTTTTTTGTTACAATTACCGATTTATGCCTGAAGCGAAGCTCTTGATAAACCATATTTAATGGGAATGTACAGACAGCGGGTCTTGGACAAGCGACAGTGATATGGTAATTGGGCCACCTGGTTTGATAAGAAATGGCAATTAAAGTTACTAAATATATTGTCTGTGAGGGACTTTGGTGGTTTTGAATAAAAGAACCTTGTGGCGAGTGGTTAATTGGAGACATAAAAAGACATGACTTCGGGATACAATGCTTTTTAGTCGCAGTTAATGAGATCATGTATACAAAAGACGGATGGTGTACCCCTCTCGTCCGCTGGATGTCTCGTGTGACAAAAAAATAACGATATTCCAGTATGTTAAATTTGTATCTACACTGGATAACAAATCTAGAAAAATTCTGACAGAAGAATACATATAGCTAGTATATAGTTTTTTATAGAAGACATGTAAATTTGATTTTAAAAGATTATAGTTATTTTTTGCCCCCTAGCAATATTAAATACCCTTGTATGTTGCAGTTTTGACGTCGTAATTGCTACCGTAGTGACGCATAGATTCGATTTGGCTTAAGTCTCCTTTTACTTAAGTCACCTTATTGCAACATACCCCTGGAGGGAGAAATAACTTTATACTGTATTTATTCATGTATACTAAAAAAATGATATTACGAATTTTAGAAATTCATTCCATGCTTGATCGAGAATACACACAGCACAGGATAAAAATCAATTTTAACGAAAACCATTTAACTTGATATAACATGTAGAAATATATAAGGCCAAAAAAGGTATGGTTTTCAGACACTTTTTTTCTGAAATCAGTGCGGGGGGGTTTATTTATTTTACCTTTTCTTTGTATATTTTGATAAAATGTCATAAAAGCATGAAAAAAAAAGATTTTTTTTTGTTGCTAAACAGGTAAAAGCACTACATAACAAAGGAAATCTTATCAAAATTATATTATTTTATTTTCTTGAAAGATGAAAATCAAAATAACAATTTTTCATGCGGGGGGGGGGGGGGGTTAAAATTGACGCGGGTGGTGCCTGAGAACCATACCTTTATTTGTTTTGGCCTAATAAAACAAATATGAAACTTTTATTGGTCATATACTTTCAAGATTTGCCCAATAACCTGTTTGAAATGAAACCTATTAATGCCAAGGTCAATTCTACCTATCCACTCCCCTGCACCCAGCCCCGGCCCAAAGGTTTATCATTTGAGTTTAATTCAATTGGATAAATGCGTTAACACACATTTTCCCATTAAAGTTCTAAAGGCACTAAGTTATATATTATATACAGCGTTCCCATATTTGGGGTTAGGGAAGAAAATCGCGGGAAAAGGTTCACAGGAAATAAAATTTCACCAAACATTGAGATGGTAATGTAGTCACAGGGTAGTGTAGGAAAAAGTCACCTAAAATGAGTCACAGTTTTTAATAGGGAAGAAGACACAGATTTAATTGGGAAAATTACCTCTTTAATTCTCACTTAATGACTTTTTATATTTTACTGCAATTTGAGACGACCGTCACTACTAGTTTTTAACATAATTTGATTACTTTGATTGCTTAAGTTATGCCCATGAATAATTAATTCATATAATGGACATTGTAACTTGTAAAACCTTGTATGTTATCTTTTCCTCAGATTACGATTACATAAAACATATCAAAGCTATTAATTATTATTTCATACCTGAAATAGACAATTGAGTATACATGTATGTTGCAAGGCTCTCAGTAGAAAGTAGAAGGTCCTTCAGTAATTATAAATTTGTGCATTAGTGTCATTGTTTGAATTTTTAAAACATGATGAATGACAGTAAAATAAAAAGTCCTATTTTCTAAAAATGTTAAAATTTTAGTGGTAATTTGCTCAAGTTAAATTTGTATCTTTGACTTTATTTCCCACAAAAGTTCGTGACTTTTTATAATTACTTTGTTTGCGGTCACCTCCTATCTTGACCGGGATTTGACCTTGGCTGTTTACCTGTGATATCGACGTAACTGGAGGAATAACTTGATACGGGAATGGCTCATATATTATGCATGTAAACTACACACCAACTGCATGTAGTTATAGAATATCTATGTGGTCAGCTGATTAACCAAATATTATACTGTCAAACATGTCTATTGGTCGGTTTTTCTTCGAAGGTCTTCGGCATATCATTTTTAAAGACCAATCCTTGTCGACTTGCTGTACCATACGAATTGATCTTAAGTAACACAAACGCAGAATGGAATCTGTTTAGAGAGGGGTAGTCTTAATTGGTCGTCAGTTACACGTTTACAGGCAGAGGTTAAAGGCGGAAAGAAAAAAAAAATCCTTGTAGGAGATGGGTGATTGCGATAGGCTAAACGTTGCCATAGTAACAGGAATTTTCTTCTGTATGACAGGTAAAGATTATTCTATTTTTTTGTTTATACAACAGTCGAATAAATTAAAGATGATAGTTTGCAAAGTTTCCTCCCCGAGGACCAAATTTAATATATGGTAGATTGTTTGCGTCTGCATTCGAAATAAATCTAAATTACCAAACAATGAAACTTTTAAAATTTCGTGATAGTACCGTCCGTCACAAGAGGATGAAATGAACCACATGTCAACAATTTTAGGTCTGTTTTATACGAATGCCTACTTTATTTCTGGTATGATATGCATGAGGCTAGGAATATATATCTAGCGGTCAGGACAGGTAGTTAAGACATCAGAACTTCTTTAAGGGTGTCTAGAATAAAGGTTTCTTTCATGTTCAAAATCAGAATCAAACATTACATTTTAAGTTGGGAAGAAACAATGGGAGAGGAGGGGGGGGGGGGGTGCTATTGTTGAATGCAGACGGCCGCTCATCTCAGAACTGTGAGCACACGTTCAACTAGGCATCCATGGGTCTCGACGCTCAGCTGAATTTGTCTACATGGATATTGTTATGCGCTTTTAGAATATGTGGGTCCTGTTACCTTGACCCTAGTACATGCGACCTAACATTCGGAGAATTAACTATGCTTAAACTTACACCATACGGATTGTCATAACAATCCATCCACCCATTCTTGACATAACCAGTCCATGACAGGTCAGGAAGGGCCCCGCAAAAGGCCAATAGACTTCCAGTGTGGATAAGTAATGCTTGAAAAATATAATAAAGGGCCTCAAAACATGCAGAGAAAGAGAGAACTGACTCAAAACAGAATTTAAACTACTAAACAAAGATGTTAAGGTCTGAATCACAGCCAGTTGTGTATAAAGATATAGGAGTTGAGGATCCCAGGCAACAAAGGCGTAATTACATCTGGTGTATTCAAATGTAAGCCTGGTCAGCATATAAAAAAAGACAGGATGGTCCTGCGACCTTGACCATTCACCTTGTGACCCAAAAATCCATAAGTTTCTTAAGCAAGCAAGTGATTAATATGTGGAAGGTAGAATTTTTGGGACGAAAAGTTTGGCTTTAAATGCATCCACAATCTTTAAAAATAAGTGGATCCTATGACCTTGAGCTTTAGTCTCATGATCCAATAAATTACGCTCTTTACGCGCTTTAACTATAGGCCTAGTCCCTATATCGTAAGCGCTGTTTGTTATGATCCCGTATCCTGAATTGCTGCACCACAGGGGAGCACTGTATTTTTGTCCAATCAGATGAGACCTTGTGCTGGAAGACACAGCCAAGCAAGGAATACACGGAGCCAATCATGTTCATTTCGTTTTGTGTGACAGCTTATCGCCCCGGTAACCGTCTGAACAGGCCACAGGCTCAGAGAGAATTGCCCCAGACGTGGTTTGCTTAGGGCCTTGGGGAAGTAGGATGCCCGGCCGGTTAGTTGTAATTCAAACGAAACGTAACAATAAAGGCTGCGTGCACACCCTGTTGGCTGGTCTCAGTTCTGCAGACAACAGATAAATGGCTACGCTAAAATAGTCATAATATTATGTCATAATCGAGTCGGTCGATGATGCGAGAATACAGAGGGAGCAATTAAAATTCGACCGTAAACTCTCATCAAGCGGCGCTTGAAGCACTGTCATGGGCGGAGCCAGGATGCCTATCGAATGTTTGTTTATTGGCATCTGGTTAGCTGCTTGTCACATCATACGCACGTTTTTTTTTCAGCGGACAACGAACCGCCATCTGGTGTCTAAATATATCATAAACGGTCAAAGCTGGCAGCGTGAAAAGCAGTTGCTTCTTTAGAAGCGCAAGATTTCCGCTGCCTCGGGAGCGTACCAATAAATCAAAAGGGTTCTTACTTTATCGGTGGGTCACATATATAAGTCAAGTTTGATATCGATATGTTAATCCAAACTGAAGTTCTCATCCGGTAACGAATTTGTGGACAAATTTACAGACGGACAGACAGGGTGATTAATATAGAGCATCCGCTTTTCAAGCAGGGCCATAATTAACACAAGGCTCCATGACTCTAGATGAAACCACACTTGAAACTGAGAGTATCAATAATTTGGCAGTCTCAGATGTAAGGAAAATAAATACATACAAAAATAGAAAACATTCAGGTAGCGCTAAAATAACCAGTCATGGTCAATAAACACACCGGGATTTGGACACTAGATGAAACAACAGCTGAGAAACTGACATGATTTTTGGCATTTGACGGTCTCAAAAATAATAATAATAATAATAATTATAATAATAATAATAATTATAATAATAATAATAATAATAATAATAATAATAATAATAATAATAATAGTAATTAGAAACAAATACAGGTGGCGCAACCAGTTATCGGCAAGTGACAAACTACTCATGGTATATATTTAAGGCAGGAATCATGGTACCGTGCATAAAGTATCAGGATACTGGAGGTTTTGAATCATTTTGCAGGCCTCAGAACTCGGAGGATATAGGTCGCAGTTCCCTAACTTCTGGTTTTCAAGAGATCTTACGGACGGACAGACGGCAGGACGGACGACGGACAAAGCGCCGTGCCTGTACCTCAGTTGACTCTCAGTCAGCTTAGCTAAATAAACCCTCTGCATGTATTGATCTTAAAATTAATACTTTGAAGATAACCACTGCATGGACACCGAAACTCCGAAGTACTGGGCGCTCGACTGCTACCTTAACAGGCGGACAGGTGACCTCGCATTCACTTATTGGATTACATTCCCAGTCTCATTCGTGCATATATTACTACACATTTGTGAATATTCCTGGAAGTTCTTCCTAGATCCAGATCTTAAGCTGGACCTACACCAACACCTGCACGTTTCTTCATTGGCCCATTCCTGATCGAGGCAACCTGTAAATACCATGGGATTCTGTGCATGATTGCCTGAGTTATGTTGTGAACAAACACCCTCACAAATACGCCCACGAACGGAAATGAATGCATTTACCCAAATGGCGCAGGAGACTAGAAATATGCATTCCTGAGCATGCCTCCGTCATGCGGGCGGTCATTAATGTGGGGTAGTACGCAAACCGCTTTCTCATTCACTTTTTGGTCCTAAATTTCCAGATTCATTGGTGCATAACTTCCTCAACAATTCAGTGCACTCACTTAATTGGCCCAAATTTCCATGTTCAATTGTGCATATATGACTGCATATTTATGAGTATTCCTTGAAGTCCTTCCGGATCCGGATCGTGATCATTATGAGGATCTGCCGGGGATGCTACCTTATATTGGACGACATTTCACTATTACACAGCCTGTTAGAAAAAAATAGATATATATTCTTCCCTGATTTAATATAATGCTCGACAAAGGATTTCGTTCATCATGTGTAATGAAATCTGTTAATAATTACTGTGCAAAAGAGACAGCAATTTAATTTTGCAAGCACTTGCGTTTGATTAGGGTAAGTAGGTTGTATAAGTGGAGATCATGTTTCAACCCCCAGGATTCGCCGTGTCGAACGTTGCTGACGGGGGTAAAAAAATCGGTAAACAATGACAAAGAGAACGTCGCTAAGAAGCCCGGTATTGATCGATACAGTGAGAGAATCTTCCCTTCAGTGTCACATCGGAACGACTCGTAGGTTTCCGTAGACCCGACATTTTTGTTCGTTAAGCTAGATTCTCCTTAGGTTAGAATTGAGAGTTTAAGATAATTATTAGTACAATCTTAAGATGCATCTTGGTACAAAATATTTTAATATACACATCAAGCAGCGTGCTTACGTATATTAAACCTTCGTTGGTAATCAGCGTTAATGGCTCTATTGCGTCTGAACTGCATTTATCGCTCAGCTGACACACGAGGGCTGCAGGGCTTCCGGGAGCTGGATCTCCAGTCTCATGTATACCCCTGCCGAGACCAGGTCCTGTGATTGGCAGGCACATGAGCAGGGTGTTTTTGCGTTTTTTTTATCCATCCCGAGATTGAGATAATACCTTTTAATTTTTTTAATCGGTAGAAGAAAGATGCAAAATTTCTTTCACAAACTACTATATTATAGAGTCTAGTGGTTGGCCAATCATCGAGTTTTATCGAAATTCAGTCGGTTTGCTGCCACTTTTAAGCGCTCGATTACCAAAGGCAACTATCGAATACATCATATTCATGATTTTTTCTCCAGAATGCCTTTAGGTTAAAGAATAAATTTATTCTTCCATTTTTCACAACATTTCGCCCTTCAACTAATGTGTCTTTGTTCCCAAATAACTTCCGTATATAACTGAGTATAACATATATGGGCGGTATGGCGTTAAAATGCTACAAAAATTCTCCAGGTCTATGCAGCAAGAAGAAGTCCTGGATTGTGGTTTAATTCTTGATTATTATAAATAACTAAAATGAAACGTTGAAAAGCACATCAAAATATAAAGCAAAGAAAATATAAAAAAGGCAAAAACTTCTTTCCTTAAGGTACAATTACTAAGACATGTGGGCTGGGTAAAGAAAGTACAGTTTAACAGATAATTGCATATTTCTTTATATCTGTCTGAACCGATTAATAATTGATTATCGATCGGTTTGCTCAAACCGATGATCGATTGTAAAAAAGAAACGACTCTTACCACTCATAGAGTCCCAAATATATTACTTAGGTTCATTTCGAACGACACACCTGTGCATGGATAATGTTAAAATATTTCACCGTGAAATTATTTGTAAGCAACAAGAAAGCGTTGTCTTTGGCACATGATGTTATCTTTACCATCTCGAGATCCGATTCAGCCTAATTAAAATATACATAAACAAATAAGCAACTTTATTGGACAAGTTTGAAGTATATATATTACGGGTTTTTAGATAATGTGACTTTCTAGGCATGGTTCCAGAATCGTCTCTTTTTGATTTGGGGCGGGGCGTCAGAAGATTTAAAAGGCATCAGTCACACATTTATAGTTAAGGCATATATGTATATGTCTGTATATATTATATTATGTATTATAAATATATAAAATTGAATATATAATATATAAATTGTAAATAATATGAACAAATTGATCTATATTCAAATCTAAATAAATCGGTTAACCGTGTATCGATAAAAGACTTCCAGTGAGGAGGTAAAAATAAATAAAACTCAAATGTGCTGATAGCACTTTAAAATATTTACTATTTCACTTTTGATTGTCAGTGTCCCCAATCATTATCCCATAACATATTCAAAATGGTAAGATCACTTGTACATAGTACCATTTATGCGAGGAAACATTGCTTTCGGTCCACCATTAGATTTGAGAAAACATTTATAACAGATTATGGTAGATAATATCTTTTAGGATATCCTTGTCAAATGATCATGCCAACTCGTACAATAATTGACTTGTGTTGTTAAAGCAAAATGATGGCCAATAATAAGGCCTCGACCAAAGCCGCCCCCTACACACACACACCTTCACCCACACATACACTTCCCCTTTTGACCTGCGCCTTATATGTTACTTGTTGAAGGCTCCTACATATGGCGTCTAGTTACTAAAGAAAATCCTTTTAACCTTTTAAAAGAATCGGCCAGAAACAACCAACCGCACACAGACTGTTCTTTTGTATATCCACGTGTAATAGCATGGGGGGGGGGGGGGGGGGGCACATAATCCAAAAAATGACATCTTGCGGCAAGTTTTTGCTTAGGGCGTTTCTGCAACTTGTGATCTTTCATTTTCCGCATATGCAACAAACAACCTTAGGTTCGATGGTTTTACCGTTAGTCAACATTTATAATTAACTATAATTAACAGCTTGTAGATATGCAAGATCATACATCGACCATAAAGGCGTTATAAAACCTTCCGTAACATTCAATATCTAGATTTTATTAATGTATATATATATATATATATATATATATATATATATATATTATATATATATATATATATATATATATATATATATATATATATAATATATTTATAAAAATACGCAGAGTAGCCAGAAATCGCATAAATACTATAGGAAAAGTAGGTGAATTGCTGACTTTAATATTCAACATAAATTTCCTTTTTCATTTCAGTTTCGGGACAGCCTTGCCCTCCAGGGTATTTCGGCTCTAATGGAGAGGATCCTTGTTTCCAATGTCCGCCTGGATCTTTCTCTGAGAACCCCGAAGCTTCCTCCTGCGACCCCTGTCGGCCGGGAACGTACTACCCCGGGGAGGCTGCAACTATCTGCGACTCGTGTAGTCCTGGTTTCAGGTAATATTCAATAATGGTTAATGGTTTCAATAAATTACCAGTATTCATATAACATTATAAAAATATTAACTCAATTGTATCAATATATATTATTTAAATTTTGTTTTGTTGCAGTTTCTGAGTTCGCGTAGAATGCCTTTCAAAATGGCATGTGCTGAACTTCATCATATATCTGACGTAGGTTGCAGTAAATCACTTTTCTTTTCGTTTTAAAAGTATTAAAAACAATTTAAATTAACAATATTACATCAATGCCATCTCTCTAATGTCATGAACGCGTATAAAAGCAAGATGTCAGCTCAATATGTTATGAAATATCCAATTGTTTCGCATTATTGGTTACATCTTGATAGCTAAAAAAGAATTCTGTAAGTAGAAAAAATAAATCTGAGTTTTCCATTTAGCTCACAGTCCGGGGCCACATCATGTGACCCATGTCCCGTAGGTCACGTGACCTCGTCTGCAGGCCAGGCGCCATGCAATCCATGTCCAGCTGATACTTACCAGGCGTCCCCAGGACAGAGTGCATGTGATCCGTGTCCGAAGGGGGAGTACCAGGACCAACAAGGACAAAGCGGATGTTTGCCATGTCCCTATGGCATTTGTCCCAACAATCTGGGTAACGTCTTTTTATTCAACAGCTATTGTGGTAAATATGTTCTAGGGCCCAATATTTTTTCCAGAATCTTCCAGAATCTTCTCTCTTTTGCTTGCTCTTCTTTTTCTCCTGGTTCTTCTAAAGAAGTCACAAATGGCGCTGGAGCTGACAAAAGAACTTGTAAAAATAGAGATAAAATAGCTAAAAACTAACAATTAGCAGGTGTAACATCAAGTCTAGCGCCATTTCGGCCCTCTGACATTAGAAAGTCTACGACTAGCCTGCTGTCACTTGACATGAACCAAACGAATCGTTAGCTTTTTTTGTATACTCTCTAACAACACCTAACACGAGCGAGAACAGTTGGCCTATTTGACTTTCCTAAAGTCCGTCCCGCTTTCACCTGTATGTCGGGCCGATGGGCAGTAGCGACATCAGTTTTCATCAGTCCGTCCCAAAACCCTTGTCCGCGTGTTATATTCGCGTTAACTGTTTAACGAATATTCTTCACAAAAAAAAGTTTGTTCTAACAAATATTTCCAGATGTTCAGCCAATTTTGTGTAATGTAACACGATATTTAGTAAAAAGTGTTTACTTTGGACAACTGGGGGGTAAAACGCCCGGCCTTCTCCACTGGCGACCCGGGTTCGATCCCAGGTGCTGCCGTGAGAATGGGTTGTAGTGGTCCGTCCAAGGTGGGTGGTTCTCTCCGGATTCTCCGGCTTTCTCCACCTTTTTCACTACGATCTTCATCTCTATCAGTTTCTTCTATTTCGCCTTGAATATCTAACTGAATACAAACTCACTCTGTCAATCTTTGTCGTTGCTGAGGGAGCCAGACCTGGCTGGATTTTCCGGAGACCTGTGACTGGGTAGAGCGCCGACTTCACTTTCAGTCAGTCAGTCAGTCCGATTGTTCAGGGAATGTCAGACCTCCTCAAGAACATCAACACTTATTGATGGAGGTGTATCTGCATCATATTTTTCAGGGAGGCAGATTGTACAAGAAAGCTTTCTTGCGAGGAATTAATCCTTTGTAGGCAAGAAAACAATGTATGCTAAAGATGCCTGCTAAAGCAGACTCTGTGGAGTCATTGACTCTGAAGAAGCACTCGACCCACACCATAATTCTTTCAATTCCTTCGGTAGATTCCTTCACTTGATGAAAGAAGCAATATCATATGGACTAATTATACCTTCATTGTGTTAAGTGATCCCTTTCTGAAATTCAAACTTATAGACTGAACCTTTGCAGCCTGAAATGTGTTTTCCAACAACTGCCTCAATGTATTTCAATAAAAAATGCTCAGTTTTCCATTTTTAAATCTTTTCTAGAGTTGAAATGATCAGCACACACATCCCTGTATCTCTGCCAGTTCTCTATGAGGCCAAAGCCCAGTTTCAGGAAACCTACTTGAGCCTGTTATTCTGCGTTTTTGACTTAAGTTACTTTTGTCGAAGTTTAAGTCAGTTTCAATATCAGTGATTAAAGTGACATGGCGGGCTGAAATGCTAAGCCTGCACCGACGAGGTTTAACTCGGTGCAAGGGGATTTCCAAGGTTCAGACCGACTTAGCTAAATCGCGTTTACTGACACCGACTTATCCCGCGGACTTACCTCAGCCGACTTCGGGACGTTTCGGTAAAATTTGACTTAAGCCATGCATACGCTCTTACTGAAATTGGGCCCTGGGCATTCTTCATGTGAGATTTTGAACATTCTCCTCTCAAAAGGCTCTACCTGCTAAAAATCATGTTGCTTATCTCAGTTTTAAACACAAATGATCACTTTTGGTGGCTTAGATTATCATCTAAATATTATCAACACATATTGGACAGTTATAGTGAGTTTATTTGTGCTCTATGCTTTTGAATAGACTACCGTCAAATCTGTCAGTAGTCTTAAACAGTGATTACAGTACTGAGGTCAAGCTTGCTTTAGGCAGCAGCAAGGGCCTGCTGCTGATGGTGAGCAACATAAATGTGTATAAATATGCTACGCTGAACAATTTGCCATCTTTTCTTCCTCAGCTTATCTGGAATATTGATGGAGAGGGCGTTGAGGATTTCCTTATTGGCAAAGTTCTATTCAGTTTATTTTTAAAGAAAAATATGTTATTTTATTAAGTTAAAAAAAATATAAAAGTATATTCACATATGAATTAAAATCTTATTCTAAAAATATTATATAGGTAAATGTTCACAAAACAATATAAGTTCCACATATGAATGGAATCTTTGTCAGCAAGTGCGAACAGATTTATAATGATTTTGTTGAAAAAATATCTTAACAAAAAAAAAACTCTTTTTTGGACAGTGCGTCAACTAAACCATTTTTAAAGTTATTGTAGCCTATACAGTTGGGCACAATAAGTATATAAATTATACTTTCTACCTTAAGAATTGAATGACTAAGTTTTTAATTTGCAATGTCAGGTAATTTTTTCCCCACAAAATCAAATTCTAAGGGGTTAGAGTTAGTCAACAGAGGGTTATACCTAATCTGTTTTAGGAAACTCTTCTGTAACTGTCATTTTGTCTTCAAGTTTCTAAAAAAAATAGTGTATGGCAAAAGCAGGTATCTGTTAAACCTCCATCAAAGGATGAATTTAAATTCTCATTGTTAAATAAAACTTTAAGTTTTTCGACGGAAATTGTCAAGCAACACCTTCAGGTTTTCTTGTGGTTTTGATAAGATGATAAGCCTTAAATATCATAAAACTAATATTTTTTACTCTCACACAGTATGTAACAATGATTTAGTGGCAAAAGGAGCATTTCAAATCACAATATGATAGTGAAACACAGATTTAGATGACAACTTTTTTGTCATACAAAAATGGCCATTTTCGCATGTTTTTTTTTCATCTTTTTTGCCTAAAATCTTGATTGAGACAAGATTAAAAAAAGTTTCATTTGTCATTTTCTGAAAGAACACCATTTTTGCTGCAAAAATAAAATTACAACAGAAACTGAAGACATAGAATATATTAATGCCATATAATTTTCTCACAGCAATGTCACAAAAATGTAATTCGGACTTTTCAACCTTTACGTACGTCCCTCCATGTCTATGGTACCGTATGTATCTTAAATGTCTAGTTTGGAGATATTGCTAAACAATGACAATAGGTATGGGGTTGCAGTGCAGCGCCTCCTAGCGGTTATTTTCCACAGCATCACATTGCCTGACGTCACGAGCTGGCATGGCTCGTTAATTTTCTAAGTTCACCGATGATGAACATGTCGCAAACACTGATGCCTGCACTGTCATATTTTGGATTATTTGTCTCATAGAAATTCAGTTCAAGATAAAATATATTTTTTTTACTGAGACTTTCTAACTGTTGCCCCTGAAACCACTTGGCCAGAATATTTTGTAGTGTTTACAGTTTATGAAAAATATCCCGGCAAAACATGCGGACACGGGTACAAGGACGGACTATAGTTGGGGACTGGTATTACCAACTAATTTTCTGACATGTGGATTGAAACATTATTTTATTATGAGGATATTCATATATATTCAAATTGTTTTGTTTAAAAAATATTTGATAGGTTTTCTTCAGTATCTTGACAGGTGCCTCATACTAATCGTTCAAAGATATTGAACGAATAAAGTTGGTTTTTTTCCACATGTCCGGATACGGATACGGACATGGATAACGCTAGAACATTGCGTATGTTGCGCCTGCCGGTCTAAACTAAGTTTATTTAAAAAATATCATATGGTTTACTAAGCGGGGTTATGATTTTGAGAGATGAACCAATTATATAACAAGAGAAAACACTGTAGCTTTGCACTGTACCCAGATTTATAAGAAAATGGCAAATGCATGGGTGGCATATAAACGAGAGTATACTGTATATAATTAAATAACTTCAGACATCTCAATAATTATACCTCTATGATTTCTGCAGCCACGTGCTCATCCCTTGGATGCGATCACTATTGCAATCAATCAACAACAGGTGACTTTTGTGGATGCTGTGACGGCTTTCAGCTGCTGAACAACACCAATTGTCAACGTAAGTGTTTCGTGCCTGGACGCTATGTTCAAGCATCTGAAGCATAGATAATGTGATAAATAGGTTCTTAAATAAAAGAAAATAATACCACCATTTAAATTGTGTTTTCATGTGCGCACATTAGCTAGCCTATATGAGTGAAAAATCGCTAATAAGATTTTTCCATCAACGTACATGCGTACAATCTAAGAAAAAAAGTGTTCCAGCTAGAACCCAAAAGTGTTCTTCAGAGTGGATTGGGTTGAGAACCATAAAACGGTGTTTTAACATCCCGAGGGTTCTTTTAGGGAACCTAAAAGGTTCCATTTAGAACCTCTGAAGAGGTTCTTAAATGAACCCTCAAAGGTTCTTCACGATGGACTAAATTGGGAACATGAAATGTTCTTGGTGGAACCTATATGTAGGAGTTTTTAGAACCTTCAATGCAGGGTTTTTAGAAACAGTCTAGGATGTCATATCCAACGTTTAGGATAAATTAATCACGTCAATATTATGTCCAGATAATATAAGAAAATATAAAAAAAACATTTCTCATAGAATGTGGGTAACTGCAAGGAACCTAGCTGAAAATCATATCCTGTCAATATGATGAATCCTTCCTGAAAAGGAAACACATTTTCCTTTAGTTTTCAAGATCCACTTGTGAGTTTGGGAGACGGGTCTGGAAACACACTACACAATATACCCTTCATCTGTTACGTGACCCAACGGGTCCCCATTTTCTAGTTATTATTATAATTATCATCATTGTTGTTTTTATCACCGTTTTTGTTGTTATTCTTCTTATCATTATTATTATCATTATTTATTTATTATTAATATTATTATTATTATTATATTGAGGAAATGCTTTTTTCAGGAATTGATGGTCCTCGTGACATGTATCTAAAAGCAGAGGAGGGGAGACTGACCGAGTGGGAGATTCTCCACCTTCAGACCGGAAGCTTAGTGGAATGTATAAGTATCTGCCTCTCTGACAGGAGATGCCAGGCCGTCAGTGCTTCAAAAGTAGCGATACCCTCAGCGTACAGCTGCATTTTTCACAGCGCTTACAACGCGTCAGTGTTGACTCCTGCAGGGGGATGGAGAGTTTATACGAACACTCACCCAAATTGTACAATCAACGGCGTGATATAGGTCATTGTATTTTAATGTGATCACCTCTCACACTTTAAACATTATTTTTTAAATACAGTAGGACGACACTATGATAACACAACACACATACACACATCAATAATGTTTAATAAACTATTCACACGATATCTGTCGTTTTATTTGCACTGGCCCTTACGGGTACAATGTGGAATTTTTTGTTTGTTTGGGAGACACTGTTTATCACATCACCCAGTCATTGATGAACTTGGGGATTATTCAGTTAAAAAGATAACTTGGTTACCTGATTCGATAGTATAAGTGTTATGACCCAGCTGTGGGGCTGATCACATACCCAGGACCAGCAGGTGCAGTAGCAACCGGACATGGGTGATACCAGAATAAAAATAAAACATGATAGGAGGCGAGTGCTACAGCCCAACCACGTAGTCCTAAACCGAATTGGAACTCTGCAGATATTCATACTTAGATTAAGAAAGTTTTAAGAATAGAAAGCGGTTACCTTTACGAAAAATCGTTAAAATAAACCCGAAAACAGTCTGAACCTGAATTTGTACTTCGCTAAAAAACTACTTACCACCTTATTTTCTCGCCCGAGTTCGATTATCGGCAAAATCCACGCATATTTAATAAGGACATGGGTCACTAGGTTACTTTGTGCTGTCGCCGCGATAACTGACGAAGAATATAAAGGATTTTGATAAAACTCAATTAAACATCAATGAAATTCTCAGCAGATTTCACCCATATTTAATGAGGTCAGAGGTGGCCAGGCTGCTTTATAGTGTCATTATGATAGCTACTTGGTGCTGTCGCCGCGATAACAGACAAAGAATATATAGGATTTTGATAAAACTCAATAAAACCTCAATAAAATTCTCAGCAGATTTCACCCATATTTAATGAGGTCAGAAGTGACCAGGCTGCTTTATAGTGTCATTATGAAAGCTACTTTGTGCTGTCGCCGCGATGACTTATGAAGAAGCGGAAGAACTTTGATAAAACAATAAAATATATCGCATAGGTTTGATATCCAGCAAAATCCAAGCATATTTAATGAGGTCAGAGGTCATCGCACCCTTTGAGGCACCTTGCTGACTTACCAAAACTCCTATGGATTTTCATTAAACTCAATTTTTTTATACAGGTGCTGTTTTTATTGTGTGACACGGGCGTAACTCGTGCGGTGACACCCTCGCGGGGCCGCTTGTTGCACTTAATGTTTAATCCGTACTGGTTGAACTAACGTTGTCATGCTAGCTAGGAGTTTTCACGCCTGGCCGAGGTCACTTGATGACCCTAGTATTTAGAGATACACAAAGCGATTTTTATCTAGATGATTCCTGTGACGCGTGCTTACCGCGTATAATGTACTTGGACTTCGAATGTTCTAGAGGTGGAAAATTCTCGGCTTGTAGTGAAGAGTATATAAAGGGGCTGTGTTGTAGAGCCGGGGGCAGAGAGCAGGGAAGATTTTCCAGCGGACGCAAAAGCGTGTGTCAGTTTCTGGGTCCTTATCCGACGTGTGCGGCAATTATAGATTTTCTTTAGAGTTTCTCCTTGATTTTTGTGCATTTGGACTTCAGTTTACTTTCTGGATTGTTACAAGAGCTTTACACTGGACTGTCATTCTCCGAGAGTATAAATTTAAAGAATTTATCGTTGTGACGGTGTTGGTATCCAGGTACTGTGCACATTGATTATTTTTCTGTGTGATTGTATTGATTTGTTGTTATACCGCTGTTTTACTGTATAATTGTATTAATTTAGTGTATTGTAATGTTAGGGTTGTTTTAAGAATAAATTATGGTTATTTGTTAACAAAAAACCACTGACTTCTTTATTCATTCCCCTAGACATGTCACGCTGCCTAGTGTTACAGAATCTGATTTTTTAAAATCTCCATTACAAAATTTGTGTTCATCACGCATACATGATCTGTTTTTATTAGGTTCCGTAACAAAAAATTAGGGGCTCGTCCGGGATGCTTAATAGTTTTCAATTTTATTAGGCCTTGACCTGGACATTGTTTTATCATACATTGTTTACAAGATTACATATTTACAGGATTTATCCCTGTGGTTTTTTGTTATTGTTTTGACATCTTAATATGGCAGATTTCAAACCTGAGACATTTGTTGACGATCCCGACCCTGATCAACTTGAACAGTTGTCAAAAGAACAGTTCTTGCGTGTCGGACAACACTTAGAGCTAAGTGTGAAAAAAGCTTTGAGAAAGCCTGATATCATTGCTAAAATCATGCAAGATCTAGTTAGCAAAGGTTTAATTGAAGAGACCGAAGTTGAAACATAAAAAAATGAGAGCCTTGCCATGCAATTAGAATTGAAAAAGTTGGAAATGCAACATGCGCTAGCATTAAAACAGTTAGAATTAGAAAAAGAGAGGGAAGAACGGTTAGAGAGAGAAAGATAAGTAAAAAAAAAATAGAAAGAGACAGACTTGAAAAAGAAAAAGAAATTGCGTTAAAACGACTGGAGTTAGAAAGACTTAAAGTAAAACGGAGTCCTAGCTGCCCCAGCTTACAGTTTTGATGTTACCAAACACATTAGACTTGTTCCACCTTTTCAAGAAAAAGAGGTTGATAAATATTTCTTACACTTTGAGAAGGTAGCTAAAATTTAAAATGGCCACAAGAAAATTGGACTTTGCTGTTACAAGGTGTATTGACGGGCAAGGCCAGAGAAATTTATACAGAGATTTAAGTAGAAGCTGCTGCTGACTATGACCTGGTAAAACGGTTAATTCTTAAAGGTTATGCGTAAGTTCCGGAGGCTTACCGCCAGAAATTCAGAAATTGGGAAAAGCGCAAAGAACAGACCTACGTCGAATTTGCTAGGACAAAAGAGCAGTTGTTTGATTGCTGGTGTAGTTCTAAAGATGTAATGAAAGATTATGACAATTTGCGCCAGTTGATTTTGCTTGAAGAATTTAAGCGCTGCATTAATGCAGATGTTAAAACTTTTTTTTATGAGAAAAGTCCTGAAACACTTGACATTGCTGCTCAATTAGCTGATTATTATTCATTAACACACCAACTGTCCTTTACTAGCAAATCAAACCAGTCATTCACAAACAAGAATGTAAATCAGTATGGTCAAAAGAAGTTTAAAGCGCAGTCACCCAGTATTAGTAATCCTGATAGTTCGGCAAAGTCCACTGCTACATCTCAGTCCACGTCCACTGTGTCTAAGTCCAACAAAGACCAGTCATTTTCAAAGAAAATCTGTAATTACTGCAAGAAGAAAGGTCATCTCATTTCTGACTACAGGAAACTTGCGAATAAACGAAATAGCAAACCTTCATGATTTGTTTCAAAATTTATGCAAAGCATAGTACAAGAGCCAGGCTCTTTCATGTAAATAAGGGGTACAACTCCTTTATTGACTCCAATAAAGAGTTTGTTGCTACGGAGGTCCAAGTGCCGCCTTAATCCAAAGAAGAATCCGTGGCTTGCGGGGTAAAAACCTCAGTTGATTACTGCGAGGAATTTAATAAGGCTAGGTCCTTTCAACACTCCTGCGAGGAGTATTCTCAAAATAAGGCTAAGTCCTTTTATGACTCTTGCGAGAGTATTTTAAGTGAGGCCAGGTCCTCTTATGACAAACGGAAGTTTGTTTCTTTCTGCTGAGGAAAATTCCTCTGTTGACTCCCATGAGGAGTTTGGTAATAAAAAGGATGTAGATTCCTTGGATTACACTGAAACCGAGTAAATGACTGACACTGTCAATGTCAGTTCTTTGTTTGATGAAGCTGAGGTAGTAGATCCCTCTCCTGTCTCTGAAATGGAGTTATTTGAGCCATTCATACATGATGGTTTTGTATCACTTTCAAGTGATTTTTCAGATTCTACCCGTATTAGAATTTTGAGGGACACTGGTACAGACCAGACTCTCATGTTAGCAAACACTTTGCCATTTTCAAATAGGTCTTTTACTGGTGCACATGCACTTGTTAATGGTGTGTTTTCAGAGAGGCACAATTCAGTTCCGCTTCAGAGTATCCATTTAAAGTCAGATTTGATTTCTGGGAATATTATTGTGGGCATAAGAACTACTCTACCCTTTAAGGGAATTCAGTTGCTACTAGGCAATGATGTTGCAGGTGATAAAGTACAGCCTGTACCAATAGTGACAGAAAAGCCGTCACTTGATCAGGACACTGATCCCGAGAGTCAGGCAATTCCTGGTTTGTATCCTTCATGTGCTGTAACTAGATCCATGGCCAAGAAAACCCCATGAGGATAATTGTCCAGATAATAACACTCTGGGAGTAACTATTGACTCGTCTAAGGACTCGTCCGTACAGGATGCAGCATTCTCAAGGTCAGAACTTATCGCGGAACAGCATAAGGACCCTGATATTTCATGTTTGTTTCCCAGGGCAGTTTCTAAAGATGAACTGTCAAAGAACCCAGTTTGTTTCTATGTCAAAAATGGAGTACTTATGCGTAAATTGCGACCACCTGATGTATGCGCTGATGATGAGTGGGCCATCAAACATCAAATGGTAATGGCCAAAAGCTTTCGCAAAGAAGTTCTAAGCATTGCACATGAGGCTCCTTTGTCTCGCCATTTTGGTATAAATAAAACTTAGTACACCCTTCTATTGGCCTAACCTCAGGAAAGATGGTGTACAATATTGTAAATCAAGCCATACATGCCAAAGGTAGGCAAGCCCAATCAGAATCCTCCTGAGGCCCCACTTAAGCCTATTCCTGCTTTCGAGGAACCATTCAGTAGGATTATTGTTGATTGTGTTTGACCACTGCCCATAACAAAATCTGGCCATGAATACTTGCTGAGAATTATGTGCGCATCTACCAGGTTCCCTGAGGCAATACCATTGCGCAAAATTAATGCCAAAAGTGTTGTCAAAGCTCTGACCAAGATTTTTACAACGTTTGGATTACCAAAATCCATCCAGTCTGACCAAGGTTCTAATTTTGTCTGGCTTATTCCAACAAGTTATGCTTGAGCTAGGTATAAAACAGTACAGCTCTTCGCCATACCATCCTGAAAGTCAGGGCGCCCTCGAGGGTTTTCACCAGACTTTAAAAAACATGATCAGAACTTATTGCTATGACACACAGAAAGACTGGGATGAAGGAATCCACCTATTTCTTTTTGCTGTCAGAGAATCTTTTCAAGAGTCCTTGGGATTCAGTCCCTTTGAACTAGTTTTTGGACACTATTTCGAGGTCTATTGAAACTACTTAAAGAAAAACACTTGTGTGAAAATCCTGATTCTCTTAGTTTATTGCAGTATGTCTCAGACTTTCGCCCTAAACTACACAATGCTTGTGAGATTGCAAAGTCAAATCTAAAATCTGCACAAAATAAAATGAAAACAAAGTGTGACAAGCACACTGTAAGTAGGACGTTTGAGCCGGGTGGAAAGGTCCTTGCCTTACTTCCCATCCTTGGCAGACCTCTTCAAGCTAGGTATTTTGGTCCTTACAATGTTAACAAGAAAGTCAGTGATTTAAATTACATACTGTTGACACCAGATAGACGTAAGAAGAAACAACTGTGCTATGTTAACATGTTGAAACCATATTATGACAGAAATAACACATCAGATGTTGTACACAATTTTACTGCTGGATATTGTGTAAACACTGACCCTGACCCAGTTAAAGTAGATACTGATTGTAAGTGTGATGTAGACATTCAGTGTGGTACAGTATCATTAAAAAGTCAGACGTGCTTAATAACCTGGATGCCAAACTGTCACACCTTACCGCACAACAATAACAAGACCTCAAGAACCTGCTGCGGAATTATGAACATTTGTTTTGTGACATTCCAACGCGAACTAACATTTTATGCCATGACGTCGATGTTGGCGAGGCAAGCGCAGTCAAGCAATATCCATATAGACTCAATCCAGAAAAGCAGAGGCAACTACAGGATGAGATTAAATATTTGCTGGACACCGATTTTATTGAACCTTGTAACAGTAACTGGAGTTCACCATGTGTTCTTGTGCAAAAACCTGATGGAAGTTACTGTATGTTCACAGATTATCGAAACTGAACTCTGTCACCAAGACTGACACGTTCCCGATTGCGAGGTGGATGGTTGTATTGATAGAGTCGGTAGCTCCACATATGTCTCCAAGTTTGACTTGCTAAAAGGATTCTGGCAAGTTCCGCTGACGGATTTATGACGCCGCAAGGACTGTACCAGTATAAAGTTATGCCGTTTGGCATGAGGAACTCGCCAGACCCTGACTCTTAGTTTTTTAATGCACAAGTAAGATTTTTGGGTCATATTGTAGGGCAGGGTCAGGTAAAACCTGTTGATGAACACAGGAAACATGATCTGTTTATATTAGGTTTCGTAACAATACATATTTACCAATAGTGTTTCTCACTTGAATTACCTCCTTATCAAAATCTATGCATATTTAATTAAGGTCAGAAACCCGACGGGCATATTTTGCACGTTTCCGGTGCTCTTGTTTCATATTGGTTAGATAGTATAGGTGTGATAATAGCTGTTATTGTCGGAACTTTTGGAATAATTCCTGTAGTACCCATTTAAATACCAAAGAAAAGAGGATAACCCTCTTAGTTTCAGGCCTAGCTGTATTATCCATTTTGCACACCTTCTTTTCCAATTGCCTAAGCTGCAACGTGAAGGCAAAAGCAGCTTACAGAAGTGGCCCAAAAATATTTGGTCGACCAAACAGTAAGACCGGCTAATCTCAATATATAGAGTAACCCTCCATGCACCTGGACTTGATTATCCCTAGTAATAACATGAACCTGTAAAATACCTGTAAAATTCAGAAGATTACGTATTAAAATACCTTCGTATATTAACTCTAACAAGTTAGGCTATTGAGTTGACCTTTCCGGATGGCATCTGCAAAAACTCTTGCACCGGGTACCATTAAAGCTGATCATGAACCTCCTTTTCAGTGGCGAATCCAGAATTCATGAAAAGGAGGGGTCTAACCAAAGAGAACTAGTGACAAAACGTAAAAAAAGGCAACCAGGTTCCAAGAAGGGGGTCAAGGCCGCAAACATTGGACCGAACCCTAAAAAAAGGTAGCATTGTATGTAAAAGGGAACCGGACCCCTTGACCCCTTCCATGGATCCGTTTTTGCTTGTTAACGACTGACAAATGCCCTTTGATCTGATAAATCTTAGAGATATAACTATTTTCATTTAACCTGTTAAACTAATCAGGAAGCCTAGTTATTGATCGTCTCTTATCCTTTTGATTCTATTTAGTTTGTGGCAATCACGCACACTCTGTTCGTCCCATCTCGCTTTCGAATAACTACGACTGGTAATGCGAAACATGATATTGGATTTGCAATGAAAAAAACATCTTTGCCATGTCACTTATATCTTGTTTGAGAGATTTCCGACTTTCTTATGGTGTGTAACATTGTATGCACGTGAAATGATCACCAGAAGTCAACTCAGCTGTATTTTCTACCACATTTGTGGTAACAGAAACATCTGTAAATAAATTACCGTATTCCTAAATGATTCGTCTTTAGTCTTCCTTTTGATCTGAGTTAAACTGAGTCTCCGTGACTACACAGCTAGCAGATTATTTGGCTTTGTAGATACTTAGGTCTTATAAATCATCATTGCGGACTATATCCTACACACTAGCTTCTCTAGGTTCCACAATGATTGCACAAACGACATCTGAAGAAACTTCCCAAGACTTCTCGTTAAGACTCACTACAAGTATGTACTTCTTATGGATGTTTATTTGGTGACCTTGACCTTCCCTTTGGATCTGATGATTCAGTCATAAGTATAAGGCTTCTACCACGCATGGACGCTCAGCTTCAGCAAAAACATTATGTGATCTGCCGGAAATAGTACCTGATTTCCTACTAGCATTTTCTGGCTTCAGCTTTATTTCCATAATTACCCTTGTAACGAGTCTCAGCCTTTGGGATTTCTAGAGTCTGCACAGGCAGATCTCTACGTTCAACGACAGACTGGTAACTGTTCAGTACTTCCGGTCAGTACTGCCGGTGCTTCTACCTCTTTAGTCCATAATTATTTCAGGATTCATATGGTTCGGCAGTACAATATCAAACTAGTATCTAATGATAAGAAAACAAATTGCTGTGGAACGGTTTGTTGTTACATCTTTGGCTCGACTGCTCCTTGAACAACCTTCTAAAAACCTTTTTGAGATTCCCATTGAACCTCTTAACGAGTCCTTATGGGATGGTAGGGAATAGAAGTTAAAGGTATATTATTTAATGCATTTGAGGTAGGCTGTAAAGGCTACCCTGATCACTCAAAATCTCTCCTTAGATACCAAGCCTTCTGTGGCAATCAATCTACAAGAGCTTCTTGTATCTGTTTTGATTTTCCGAAGCGCTACTGCTTCGAGGGAAATGTCACATAATCCAGAGGAACTAAACTACAATTATTTCTCTGCTCACTATAGCAATGTGGCGTAAATGATCCAGCGATGTCAACCACGACAGGCTATATATGTATTAGTGTGATGCCAACCACGACAGGCTATATATGTATTAGTGTGATGCCAACCACGACAGGCTATATATGTATTAGTGTGATGCCAACCACGACAGGCTATATATGTATTAGTGTGATGCCAACCACGACAGGCTATATATGTATTAGTGTGATGCCAACCACGACAGGCTATATATGTATTAGTGTGATGCCAACCACGACAGGCTATATATGTATTAGTGTGATGCCAACCACGACAGGCTATATATGTATTAGTGTGATGCCAACCACGACAGGCTATATATGTATTAGTGTGATGCCAACCACGACAGGCTATATATGTATTAGTGTGATGCCAACCACGACAGGCTATATATGTATTAGTGTGATGCCAACCACGACAGGCTATATATGTATTAGTGTGATGCCAACCACGACAGGCTATATATGTATTAGTGTGATGCCAACCACGACAGGCTATATATGTATTAGTGTGATGCCAACCACGACAGGCTATATATGTATTAGTGTGATGCCAACCACGACAGGCTATATATGTATTAGTGTGATGCCAACCACGACAGGCTATATATGTATTAGTGTGATGCCAACCACGACAGGCTATATATGTATTAGTGTGATGCCAACCACGACAGGCTATATATGTATTAGTGTGATGTCAACCACGACAGGCTATATATGTATTAGTGTGATGCCAACCACGACAGGCTATATATGTATTAGTGTGATGCCAACCACGACAGGCTATATATGTATTAGTGTGATGTCAACCACGACAGGCTATATATGTATTAGTGTGATGTCAACCACGACAGGCTATATATGTATTAGTGTGATGTCAACCACGACAGGCTATATATGTATTAGTGTGATGTCAACCACGACAGGCTATATATGTATTAGTGTGATGTCAACCACGACAGGCTATATATGTATTAGTGTGATGTCAACCACGACAGGCTATATATGTATTAGTGTGATGTCAACCACGACAGGCTATATATGTATTAGTGTGATGTCAACCACGACAGGCTATATATGTATTAGTGTGATGTCAACCACGACAGGCTATATATGTATTAGTGTGATGTCAACCACGACAGGCTATATATGTATTAGTGGCGTCTTCAACAGAGGAGCAGGTGGAATAGATCCTCTCTGTGTTGGTATAGGCCACGTGATGCCCAAAACCTAACAGTATCACCACTCATATTTGATTATTAAAATGTTTAACTGAATCTTACTTGTCTTTAACAAAACTATCTGGCCACTAATAATTGAATATTATCTCCTTGATTCCCTGGTATGGGGTACCTATACATCAATCTGGCAAGACTAACTCCCCTTTGGCACTGTCTGACCTGTGTTGAGCCGACAAATTTACCTGGATTTTGTGGCAAAAGATGCATGAAAGACTGTTGCTGTCTCTTATTAAGAGTGTCCTTTATTTTTATAAATTAGGCCTAGGACCAACTTGCTGAAGCTCTGTCAGCATCTCCTTTATAACCTGTTGCCCTGTAACCTCTTCAAACACTGATAAATGCTTACCCCTGAGTGCTAGCAGCTAACGGTTTCTACAACATTTCCCACAATTAAGTCCATGCAAACCTTCTTTGTCTTACCAATATGATATGGGATATGGCCACCAAGAACACTCTCTGTATTAGCTCCTGTTGATCAAACCCAATCTACTAGACTAGTTTTAATCACGAAAACATCATACTCTGTAAAGCGGATCATAAAAACGTGTCTTTCATCCACCCTGTACTGAACTACAGGCAAAGGCAATGATACGGAGAAAGGTTAAGGACGCCTGCAGTGTGTATAAACTGACATATTGGCCTACATGATTGGGTCTTAGTATTTCTAATAAACTAGTATTACTCTCAGGTCCCAGAGAAGCTGCAGTAATTTGGCTAACATGGAGAGGCGACCCGTTTACTGAAAGCAGTTAGGTAAAACCTCTATGTTAGACCAATGAAGTATTTATTTTAACGTTTTTAATGCTTATAATTCTTCGCAGTAGGAACAGAAACGTGGTAGGAGACTGCTAAGATAAGCTTCAAATGCCTGTTAAATTATTATCAGACCAGAATGATAATGTAAAACTGATACAAGCCTCAATAGTAAGTAGCTCACGAACACAGTCACGGTTTCATCCACAGCAGACATTTAAACAAAGCCTTTCTCAGTCAGTCCATTTAATTCCTTTGATAGTGTTATGATATCAGAAAATAAAGGAGAAACTCCGACCCAAGGGTCCTATTCTATTATAATCCCTGAACTAATCACTTAAGACTTATAAAGATAGACCGGAAAACGCCAGTTCCACTGCACACATGCTGTTTGTTTCGTTTATATCCATGTATTTATATCATGTGGGGGGCAAAAATCCGAACATATTCAACAAAGGAGAAATGTCAGAAGAACAAGAGTTAGGCAGAGGACGTTATGGAACTAGTGACATTTCAGCCTCCGCATATATACAACCAAACACCTTAGGCTGCATGGTATTTCGGTTTGTCGTCATTGGCTCAAGTGTTAAGGATCAGCTTGTGGATAAAAAAAATTAATGCATCTGTGATAGAAGCCTTTAAAAGAACTTTTTCTTAATAGGAATTACCAACAGTTCATTCATAACTGCACAGAAATGGTAGGTGAATAGCTGCCTTTTAAAGATAAGCTATTTTCACTTTTATCATTTGAGATATGAAATCTACTGAAATCTCCTCGGATGTGTACCACATTGGTAAGGCGGGGAGGTATGTTTCCTTGGAATTAATCAAGACCTTTTTGAGAATCCGAGCTTGACGTCAAACAGACGAACGTCAAACGAACCGAAAGATAGACAGACAGACTGACAAACAATGGTAACTGTCGAACCTGCGTTCAGCTGGACTGGGTGATGTTATATACCACATCGATGAACGTGATAAAATCTTTGCATAAGCACAATTATATTTAACCAAAGGCAATTGTAATTGTAGCAGCTCAATGAATAATTAAACGATTCAAATATTACTGATCAAATGTTGTTGTTTCACAAACGTCCGAGTCATTTGATCAGAAAGATCCAGTTTCGCAGCTTTGGTTACCAAATCGATAGAATCTGTGACCAGCCGGATCTGAGCAAATTTACGATATTTGTTTCACGTGATCCCTTTGTACTTGAATGAAGCAAAACATCGGATATGGTATTTCATATTGTCTCAGCGGAAGATGTTGAAAGACATAGTCACACCCCTGTATCCCCCAACAAGAAGGTATTATACAAAGTAACCTCAGTTTCCGAAGTAAAACAGTTACATGAAGCTGGGGTTCTCTGGATGATTACCTGTTGAGGCTTCTCATAAGTACAAGGACTCATGGCATCTGCGGTGGTACTAGGAATACTGATGTACACATTAGGTAATTATAGGAAAATAATTCCATAATATATTTTACTAACATAATTGTCTTAATCACTTTTCTAATATAGCGGTATATTTAAAAGAAATTATAATTAAGCTTGATGGAAAGTAACACTGAATATATATGACACATTAAGTATGATTCGGTACAGATTGGTACGAAAGATCCAACGGAGAAAAATAGAAAACATAAAATAAAATCAAAATGGATATTGAGAAATATCAAGAGCTGTACGACTTTACGATTTTTGTGGTCAAATATACAAAATAAAGAAGTCTCAGAGGCGAAGCCAAGGAGGGCAGCAGCTTTCATCCAGTACTCCCTGTCATCCAAAATTTCACTTAGACTAATAACGATTATATTTTATAAAATTTAAAAACAAAATCCTGCCACTGGTATCAGCTGATTTGGGACATTTCTAAATAAAGCATTGCACGTGCAGTAAATAATGTATATTTATTGATAATTCTACCTTTCATCATGTTTGAACTTGCATTATGATATTGTTTTATCTATATACAGCTTGTACTGCTGATACTTCTATTTGGTACATTATATATATTTACATATATTTTTATATATGTGCTCTTTTGGCCTTTGCCAAATATTTCGGCCCCCTCCCCTCCCTCAATCCTGACTACGCCCCTTGGTCTGTTCATATAAATTTTCTATATAACATTAAGCAGTTCGCACCTGGACCATTAATAAGGGCTTATATATTGCAAGTCAATAAAATTATGGTTAAAAAAATGAATAAAATATAATAATAGGGTATTTTTCACAAAAATGTTGACCCTTGAGGCAAATCGTGTCAATGCATGGCATACAGTCTATTCAGGGGCAATGTAAGGAGCTGAATCCAAATCTGCTGTATGCCAAGCTGGCAAATGGACCAAAATGTTTCAAAATCCATGGCAACCCTTGTTTAATATCCACAAATTCTGATTTTTTTAATAAATGGCTATAACTTTGTTGATTTTTAACATTGAAATAAATACTTAAATGTAGCAAATTAATATAATGTTGTGTTAGTCCAGTTTGGTGACATTGTACAATTAATGTATTATGCTGTATGCAAATATATGCAAATTTTATGGTAAAATTTATCACTTATCTTTAAATCCCTCCTTCCTGCAAAATATATCTTTCTTCGGCTCATAATTTATCTTGGTAAAAGAACACATTACTCGAGAAACAAACTTACGATTTTTCTAACTTACTTCTGATATTTGCATACTTATGAATCTTCATAACACCATACATCTGCAAGTTACGGGCCGGGACATAAATATTTCTCACAATGTTCAATGCTCCTAGGTTTTTTATACGTTGATCCAAATCCAACAATTATCTTTTGAAGTTTTAATGATAATTTGCATATTTTGCATACATTTGCATAATTTTACAGAAATACCGCTCAGTTATGACAGTTTGAACGTATTTTTTCGTAGATTATTTAAAGAAAAAGTTGCTTGCAAGTGTCTTTACGTTTTCCCCCAAATGTAAGTCCAATTGCATATTAAATGAAAAACGTTATGGATCCATAAGAGACAGGGGACTTTCAGTCATTTTGAGCTTTAGCACTGTCCGTTGTCCTTCTATGACACCATAGCTCCTGCCGATTTATTGGATTTGGATTCAGCACCTTTCATTGTCTCTGATTAGACTGTATGCCATGCGTTAACACGAAATGCCTCCAGGACTTTAAATATGCACTTTTCTGATATTCTGCCTAGTCTATAATCGCAGTTAGAAGAAAATTTATTTATGAAAATTGCTTAAAAATGGATTTGCTTTATAATATAACATATATACAATATTATTATAATTTCATAATACAGCATGTGTTATATAATTTATCGGAACTAAATATAAATATATTACACAGCGGTGGACCGAGTCTCCTCCTTAAGCTGTTCGTCAGGGTACTTCAGCCCTAGTGGTTTAACACCCTGCAGCCCCTGTCCTCCAGGCAGATTCAGTTCAATACCAGGGAGCACCACGTGCACGAAATGCAACCCCGGATTCATCAGGTGAGCTTCTGTTACAATCGAATTATTGATAAAAAAATAATAATTATGATAATAATAACAATGAAAATAATTTATGATAATTATGATATTAATTATTAATTGATCAATTAATTTATAATGATTATGATAATTATAATTTATAATAGTAAAAGTAGTTAATGATGATGATGATAATAATAATAATAATAATAAATAATAAATAAATAAATTATAATTATGATACAGTAGGGCGCCGTTTTCCCGGAAGCATCGGGGTACAGACTTTTTGTTCGGAAAAAAGAACTTTGGGAAAAACGGTCAAGGGACTAGCGGCAAGTTCGTACGATAGTTAATGATTGACTTTATGCCTACCTATTAAAATTGATAATTAATAATTTTTCAGGGGTATCTGGCAATTTTAATTTTGTATTCGACAAGTTTCTCTCTGCTATTGTTTATATTGGTAATAAGGAACTGAAAATGCTGAAATCCCTTGAGATGCCGTTCAAGGATTGTCAGCTTGTCATCAAAGCATAACGCCGTCCGTTTTCTCTTTTTTGATTCAACACCTCTTCCAAATAACAGCCACGTGATCTCGTTTGGTTGGTGTTCTTCCTCACATTACAAGTGAAATGATGAATTAGATCAATAGTTGCGAGTTAAAGTAGATGACACAATTGTTCATGAAGGTGATCTGTTCTCTTGTATGGCCAGGCTCGCATTCTATGGCCGCGAAGATAAACCTGCTCGAGCATAAACGATGTATGGATGATACCTCTTTAATGCTTATGCGAGTAAACTGCTCAGTTGTTTGGCCTGACACCCTAGCCCAAACCTAGGGTAAACTATAGGGACTAAGGATAAACTGTCCAGCCACTTTCTAGGAATAAGGCAGCTTTTACCATTGCGCAGCTAGCTTTAGTTTTCACAACTTTGCCCAGGCGACAACATCGGCCTTGAGACATTTAGGGTCACCACTGGGGTTAGACACGTGACTGCCGGATCTTGTGAGTCGTAATTGCTAAGTTCACAGGAGGGCAAATCATGGTTATTTTTAAGAGCCTGATTAGGAGCGAAACATGTTTAAAACGTGTGTCAAACATGTTGAAGCATCTCACGAATAAAAAAAAATTAAAGGGCCGGAGCACATGTTTTAAACATGTCTCTATCTAAAACATATTATAAAGTAAAGCATGTCGCATCTACTTTGAAACGGCAACTAACTCCAACTTTTTGCAGTGTTTGTATAGCAAAGTTCTCAGGGCTTGAACACCAGGGTGCGGACAGAGCAAATAATTGTTACCAGACCACTGACAGCGTGGTATTGCACTCTGCATCAAGCCCAAATATTTAAATGACGCGCGATTAACACGCGGTCCATTCTTATATATGTGCATGCATGGATATAAAATATGGTCAGTGATGTTAATGATAGAAAATTTATTTTAAAAAAAATTACATGATAGTTCTTACTCGCGGAAACAAGCAACGATTTCTCATATTTGTAATGCAATTTGACGAGTTAGATTTACTTGACACCCAGTTTCACACACACATACACCAACACAAACATATATATATATATATATATATATATATATATATATACAGTGGAACCCCGCCATGCGACCACCCCACAATTGCGACCACCCCACAATTACGACCACTTTGCTTGGTCCCGAATTTTTTTATGTTTATTTATGTTTAAAAATGACTCAAAATTACGACCACCCCTTAATTCAGAATTACGACCAGATATCCTGGCCCCAGCGCTAATGCGACCCCGCTAATGTGACCACCGCCGAGAAGTACTGAAACAACATTTGTCACGAGTCAATGGCTGCGCCTTGTCACAGGCGCCTTAACGAAAGATCAAAGAGGGCAACAAGGGTTCCCAACCCTAGTGTTACCCTTCCTGACTCGGTGTCCGCGCTGAGACTCGTTGAGGTGTAAGTTGTAGATCAAAGAGGGTAACTAACGGCTGATTACCTAATGAGCCGGTCTGCCTGGCTACCTGCCCTGGGATCTTGGGCTAGCGATACTAATTGCCCCTCAGTGATCACCTGTATTACAGCTACCAAAAGTGCGGTGGTGAGAGATTAATATTTTTACTCATCACATAATGTTCGATCCTCATTGGTCAAATTAATGATCTAGTTAATCCTAAATGTGCTCATACCTTACTCACACTGAGTATTGAGCAGTCAGCCAAATGTATAAATACAATGCTTCCATTGGGACAAATCCGTTGTCTTGCCTTATCAGATAAATCGCTGTCAGTTTATTTCTCTGCTGGTTCAGTTTGCGTTTAAATTGCTTGCTGTTGTGCGACCATGCCTCGGAAAGAGCGCTCCTTGAAGGAGAAAGTGGTGTTAATCAAGGCGGAAACACCAGGATGCAGTCAGCGCCAACTGGCTCAGCAGTTAAGCGTCGGTAAAACTCAAGTGCACGCAATATATACTCAGGCAGAGGACTAAAAATATGACAGCCACGTATTATGTTCAATTTGTTCAAGTAGGTTATCTTCGTATTTTCTCTAGTGTAATTATGTGTTAATCATCAGTCACTACGTATGTGTCAATGTATATATATTTTTATCATGAATAAATATATAAAACAATTTTGTTTTCTTTTCAGATACACAAAATAAAACATTCCTAATAAGGGTTCTCCGCTTAGTAAAATATTTTGTTATAATTCACATTAAAGATAAGCAATATATACAAACTGATACACATTAAACATCGCCGTGATATATGCGACCAAGGTAAGAGTTTCACAAATACGACCACCCCAAAATTACGACCACTTTGCTCAGTCCCCAGGGTGGTCGTAATTGTGGGGTTCCACTGTATAAACATATAAAAGTTGTTTGTATGTGTCTAACCATACACCATGCAAATTCCATGGTCTCTCTGTTTATTTAGTCTTGGCCATGTTTATGTATTTTAGGCCAAATTCTGGAGGAACAAACTGCCTCCCTTGCGCACCAGGATTTTATCAGAATGAACAAGGGGCGACCATCTGTAAAGCATGTCCATCAGGTACCTACCAGAACAACGGAGGGCAGCCCAACTGCATCTCCTGCCCGCCGGGACGTTTTAACTCTCAGACCGCAAGGACATCGTGCTTATTCTGTCCACCAGGGGCCGTATCAAGCGAATATGGAAGGACCAACTGCACATTTTGCTCACCAGGGCGGTATCAGAGCTTGGCAGGACAGACATCATGTAAAACATGCCCGGCTGGTAAATACCAAAATTTAGGAGGACAACCTTTATGCAAATATTGCCCTTTCGGTAGATACCAAAATTATTGAGGACAGAGTACTTGCAAGCTGTGCCCACCTGGGTTCTATGGACCAATGACAGGAATGACCAACTGCACATTTTGCTCACCAGGGCGGTATCAGAGCTTGGCAGGACAGACATCATGTAAAACATGCCCGGCTGGTAAATACCAAAATTTAGGAGGACAACCTTTATGCAAATATTGCCCTTTCGGTAGATACCAAAATTATTGAGGACAGAGTACTTGCAAGCTGTGCCCACCTGGGTTCTATGGACCAATGACAGGAATGAGTAATTGTTTTGCTTGCCCGGGAGGGAAATACCAGCCTGCAGGGGGCGCAACAACATGTGCCTCGTGCCCTCCTGGTAGTTACGCAATAGGCCTTTTCACTGGCACGATAACATGTAATCTGTGTCAGCCAGGACAGTATCAGGACTTGACAGGAGCTGCGAGCTGCAAGGCGTGTCCGTCAGGTCATGTGACCCCCGGGTCGGGAATGACCGTGTGTGAGGCATGCGCAGTGGGCACATACCAGCCTGCTTCCGGGATGAGCGCCTGTTCACCTTGTCCGGCAGGACAGTATCAGAACGAGACAGGGAGAGACAGCTGTACTGACTGTCCACCCGGGACTTACAGCAACAGCACTGGCAGCGCCATCTGTTCTTCCTGTCCTCCCGGAATGACGTCGGTTGCCCCAGGGTCCACTGCTTGCGACGGTATGTACATGACCGTGAACTCAGTTGGTAGTTAGTATGAACTGATATGGCCTATTTTAAGTTGAAACACTATTTAATATGAAAAACTGTTCTGTAATGGCCATCTGCATCGATATCGCTGTATACAACCGGTAATCACAATATTATGATAGGGGTGAGGAAATTTCAGATCAAGAAATACATATAATTTTACAAATCAAAGTGTAAATCACGTATCAATGGTAACAACCGTCATCCCTTTACATGACTTTACTGCCAGTCACCTTACCGTTACCACGAGAGACATGCTTTCGAGCTGTTAGACGCACAGCCGCATACAGTGTCATTGGCAGGGAGTCTCTTCTGTTCCTACTCCTATGTTTCTTTTGCAGTTTAACGACGCTCAATAGCCCTTTGGTTATCTGATCACCAATCATGTTTTTTTTCTGTAAAAAAGATCGTATAAATCTTCATCCACTTTTAATTGATTAATCTGAAATGTTTAGACACATAAAGGCAAAGCAGTCATGGCTATCAAGATGCGTAATAAATCATATTCTAGGAAAATGAAAGACAATGACTGGTTTGAAATATAGTTTTGGAAAACGAATTGTTTACATGAGTTGGCGTTGATTAGTAATTAAGGAACGGGATAACGTAGATACACGCTAGTTTTTAATGCATTTTAGTGCTATTTTCCGGTGCTTGTTACACTATCATGCGCAGCCAAGGTGTGCGGACATTACTGCTAGGAGACTGTGACCGGAAGTCGCTGTAGATGTTGCTCGGGGTATGAACTGGAGGGTGACATGTCATCTTGTCCTCGTAAGTAACCTCATTCCTAAAGAAGGCCTCCCATCTTTCAACCAGTAAAATCAGTAGTTATGAGGGTGCTGCCGGCCGGAATTATTTTAATCGGGCAGGAAAGATCGGCTGCAAAAATCCTTGACAATGTTGATAAATCTGAAGATAGAACCGAAAAATCAGCTCATTTGCAACTTACCTTTCTTTTTTTTTTATTTCTGACGCAAATAATTATTCTGAAGACAAAATCAGAAGAAACCAAAATAGCCAGAGACATCTAGTGTTCTCCAGGAAAAGTCAGTAGGTGTACGGGAACTCAAAGGCCGGCGACTTTTCTGGCCGGTTAAAAAAAACGGCTAGCTAAAATAAATATCGGTAGATGGGAAGCCGGATTAAGAGACCGCCCATTTGCTGGCAAGTGCCACTAACATTATGCCCTTTACCTTTTCATGTTGAATATCAAAATAAAAATATGATTTTAAGTTTGAACCTTATCGTAACGATCACTTGAGGCATTAACTAACCTTCATCGTAGGTGTCACATGTTATTTAAAGTACCAAACTCTTCCACCAGAAGTCAGCACCGCTTTCTTTTATGCTAATAATTCAAAGATAGAAATACTGGTGATGTATTCCACTCTACATTCAAATTATATCCGTAATTGAATTTATCCTTTACTAAGCAAACATTATTATTGTGAAACGTCCGTAAAAACAGTCTGGTAATGATAAAGTTATTTTATCGTTCTATGCTCTTAAAAACGTAGCTTTATACAGAACGTACAGGAAACGCTATTTTAGTCGTTTCATGAAGTACTTACAAAGTTTCACTGCGCAAGTTGTTCTGGTGACTTCGGGAATGCTTCTCAGAAGTGCCTTATACAGGTAAAATCATAATGTTTCAGCTAAAAATCTTTCACCATAAGTCAGGAAAACCTGCATTTTTCTTTCGAAACATTTAGAGACAGAAATACTGATATTGTATCAGTGTATTTAATCGCGTCTGTGCTTACACATACATACATATGCTTACATACATAGGCCTACACACATATCTATTTATTAACCTGCGCGAAGCGAAGGTTATTTTTTCACTCGATGGTGTGTGTGACTGTGGATGTGTCCGTTTGATATGAAGATATGGTATCATGGGTGTTATTGAAATTTATCATATAGATTGGTATTGTAAAAATACCAAAGAAGTTCAATTTTTGTTTGAATCCAAGCATAAATAAAGCTCGAACGAGAATTTTATGTGTTGTTAGAGCATATATATGTTTACAGAAGGACATGCCATGTGACGATATATCTTTGGAGCGCTAGTCATGACGTCACAGTAGACAATGGCGTCATTCCACGTGCCGTTTCCAGTTGTTGCCAGTAGTTTCCGGAAGTTGTCAGTGATCCCACGTACATCATTGGGGGGGGGGGGGGGGGGGGCATGGTTTTTGTTCGTTATGTTTTTAGTCAAATACATCAATACCACAATGACCATGATGTTTTTTTTTCAAATTATTCAGTTAGTGAGTTCCCAAGAATTACAGAGTTTAAATTAAAATTTCTTATCACTAACTTTGAAAACTATCTTTCGCGCAGGTTTGCCTCCCCATATTGGACACTTTTTTATTTATCCATTTGTTCATTTATATACACAATACATGTAATCCTTTACACAGGTACCCATGACAACGTTGCGACTCGAGGCAAACCCAGGTAGGCAGAAGGGATTTAAGCTTCGTACCCTCAATGCCAAAGGTTTGGCAACATGCTTCGGCGCGTGCCTGCTGGATACGAACTGTCAGATAATCAGCACCCTGCCTCTGCCGGAACCTCAAAGATACAACTGTACCCTTCACAGTGTGTACAACGCTTCACTTGTGACGTCAGATCCGGGCTGGGAGGTGTACACAAATTCTCACCCAGAGTGCGACATCAATGGTTCCTCAAAAACTCTCTGAATATACCAAGACTTTGCATATATGTTAACTGAACCTATGTTTAAAAAAATACTATTAATGGACAATAAAAATGCAAGTACAAATGAATATATTTAAATTTTATTTCAACTCTGTGTGTGTCGATAATAAGTATATTGCAGGTAACAGGACCACATTAATTAATACCAATAAAAAGTAATCCAAACCTCAGTTTATTAGATACTATTAGACCTCGCATGGTGACGACCATCAGTATAATTCGACCACACCGATGACACAATAATTGTATTGACCCACTAGGTGTTCGTCTTAGCGAGGTTTCGTGATATTTGTATAAAAAAATTGTGTAAACCATCAAATGAAGACATCGGGAATAACAAAAGAGTTTCTCAAGTAGGGGGTGCTGTAGAAAGAGCCCTGATGTTCTTTCGTGTGTTCTGCATGTTTCACATATGTAAGGCTAAGGTCAGAATGCTTGATATGAAATACACTTGCGTAGTGCCATTGATCATTTCAAGCAAAGCTTTCGGCTGTAACTAAAGTATATTCCGACGACTGAAATTTTACAAAAATATTCCAAATTAGCAAAAGCACTCGAAAAAGTAAACTAAAATTAAGGTTTCTTGTCTAGGCCTAATTAACTGGTATTACCGATAACCAAACCTTTAAAATGTTTATGAAATGTTATATAATGAGCCTAGGTAAAAAATAATTGATTAATGCCATTATTGGTCACATGCACAAAGAAAAAATATGTAAGCTGCTGATAGGTTGTTTAGTATTATAGGTATTCTGAAAACACGTGTAAGAAATTAAGTGAGGATTTTACCTCACGGCACACCCCATGTAAATTCTCCTCAGGACCTTTTAGAACAAGACCTTGTAAATCTTGTTTGTAATAATTTCAGTCTGGAAGTTTTTCATCTTATATAAAAAACATTATCGAGAATATTTTTTATTATATAAAAAACATGGGGTCCAAATCGTCTTTGGTGCAGTGATGCCGATAAAATATATAACTTTTCTATAATATAGTCATCTACTGAGGAAATACTTTGAAGAAATAAAATGAGCAAGGCATGCAAGGAGAAAGTTTATAAAATATACTTTGTGGTTTGTCGTACTTAAAACTCAAAGATCTTAATGATAAACGATTTTGAAGTCGATTTTGAATGTAGTCTTAGGCACACATGTATGTCGTTGATTATTCATGCACACGGAAACGCAACGTATAACTGTCAGGCTCAGTTAAGCAGAATCCAACAATATTTAACGCTTGATCGCATATTACTCGGCTAGGGTAGGACATATCTCTGACCATGTTCTTAACAGGCCAATGGGCTTGAAATGCAAAAAAATCCCCAAGGCGCCTCCTGAAGAAGCTTGACATGCGTGGAGGACATTGAAGCACAAAAGAAATAGGGGTACCTAACGGGGAAATATTGAAATTATTAATTATGTAGCATAATATGAAATAATCCCGCAATAGAAAAAAATCTTGTCCTAGAAGAGTGTACCGATGATACGTGTGCGGAATTTGGAGAATCAAATCAGAGTTGAAACAAGTAAACCAATCTGCAGAAAAAAAACAACTGCATATTAATTAGATGCTTATAGATCTTGTGAGGTTCAATGTGAACAATTTGACTTCTGTGCACCATATATTTTCCGTTGTAACGTAAGAGTTGATTGGCCGTTATGATTCTGGGTCCATCAAGTGAGCACCTGTTTAAAATTCATAATAAATATAGCAAGACAGGGTCCCACTGATGCAATCTTTGTGCAGCGAACCAATACAGGAAGATAGAGCTCTATAGAGTCATAGGGTGCATCGACTGTGTGAAAGAAAAAAAAAGAAAAAGAAACATACCTTGAATATAATATCAGTAGAAATAATAACTGGAGAAGAAGGGTCTGGTTATTTCAGGATAAGTGATAGGATAACTTGTCTCTTAGACAAACATTTGGTGGTGCTAGGCCCTGTTGACCTGGTCAACAGTTGTCATGTCACATGACAAAGTTTGCCCAAAAGATAATTGACGCAGACTTTTTAAGGGTTGTAAAACATAATTAAATGAGTAACTGATAGGTGGCAGCACTGAATGCTTCAAATTAATAGAAGTGTATCACGGCAATATATATACGTATATAAGAATGCCGCATATGTTTCCGGAGAATTCCTACATAACCACTGGACGGAATTTTACGAAAATCGGAATTATGATCAGGTTACATGTGAACTGATGCGCCCTTATTTTGGGTTAACCTCTGACCTTTCACCTCCGCACAGCGTCCATCTCTTTTCAAACGTCAACCCATATATCTTGAGATTAATTTGACCAATCAGACTGAAAAAAACTGTGTAGCCCGAGGATAGCTTTATATCTTACACAAAACTGGTGGCGCCATCTGCAACATGTTTTACAAAGCGTCCATCTGTTCGTCTGCCTTGGGTTAAAAACACTCATAACTCTGTAGTGTTTTGAGTTATCCACCTGAAATTTTGCTGTCTATACATCTCTGATAGAGTTCTCGTTTATATGATATATGGCGCCACTTACAATCATGTTAACGCTGCAGTTATCCATGCTAATATCTAAAGACTGGGGCAAAATCACATCGGCAGTTGTTTGACCAATCCACCTGAAATTAAGCATGTGTAGACATCTTAGATAGTCTTTTTTGTTCAAATGGCAGGTGGCACAACCTACAATCATGTTAACGTTGCAGACATAAATGTTGTCCATCAGTTTGTCTGTCTGTGGTAAAAATCACTCATATATCGGCAGTGGTTTGACCGATCCGCCTGAAATTTAGCAAATGTATACATCTTAGATAGTTCTTTTATTCAAAAGGCAGGTGGCACCGCCTACAATCATGTTAACGTAGCCTGCATCCATACTAATGTGCAATTCATTTCACCCTATTTCCCCTTACCACTCAATCCATGCCTCACTTCAGCCGTAACGCTCTGATTTTCTGCGGATACACGAAGTCGCTTTTCGAATACCCGTATTTTAATTTTTTATACTATTATATTAAGGCTGTCCTTCCTACGATGGGGGGGGGGGGGGGGGTGCTATAGTTTGATTTATGATACATAGACCATACTTTAGGGATTAGGAACGAGAAGGGTGGTTATATATGTGTAACAAGAAACAGTTGGTAATTTAATTGAAAGCGAATGGCTCACGCGGTAAAGGTAAGTAGCGGCCTAAAGCTTGGCTATTATGTTTGTGGTAACGTGCATTCAATCCTGGAGGTCAGAGTCCCGTCGCACGAAGCACTCCGATATGTTGATTATATTTATAAATCAATTATAGAGGAAAATAGTTTATTCCTTGAAGCTTTCTGTATCTACGCCACTGAGGTGCCTTAAGCACTAACCGACAAGACCATACCCCTATTTGCCAGCGCCTTAAGTGCGTCTAACGATATTTCTTCGATCACTTGGGTTTGCGTGTCCTCATTCACAAGAACTTTGTGGGGGTTACCATCAATGTTAACCATGGTGGATTCGGATCGAAAATCAAACAAAGATATTCTGGCAATTACAGGCTTCATTAATTATAGAATTATTATGATCCACATATTGTTGTTTCACACTTGTTCAACTTCCTTGAACCAGAGGATACAAGGTCGTTTCCATGGCTCCGATTTTTATATTCCACTTCCGGACTGCCCAGAGCAAATATCTAATGTTTGCATAAATTGATTATATGGTGTCTGACTATCAACACATCGAGTATATTGTATTTCGTGCTGTCTCAGCCAAAGATACGACCTCGTCTTCCCCTGCAAGAAAGAATTATGCGGTGCCTTTATATAGAGTCGAAGGTTTAGCAATGTTTTGAGGTTCACTGGGTAATTGACTTGGATTTCGCAAGGGATAAAAGATTCATGGCTGCTGCCGTGGTACTAGGAATACTAGCGCTCGCTTTAGGTAATTATGAGAAACTTTGTGGATTACGCTAATTTGCATAATGTACTTCACCTTTATAGCGACAAATTCAGTTCAGTCAACACCTGTAAACAGGATTTATATAACATGTTTGTTCACAAGGTTAGTATGCTTAGGAATTATGTCACACACACATATATAGGATTTCTGACAAAACATCAAGTTATCATTATAGTTAAAGTTAATATTTAATGGATGATCATCATTAAAGATATACACACTTAATAACTATAATAATCCAAACCTTAGGTTCCGCAAAGACAACATTTTTTTTCAATATTTCAATTTAGTTTATGCTAATTTACTCTTTTTAATGAACAGTTAACCATGCTATGAAAGTAAAATTAAAATGAAAAATCTTCTGTGTTGCCTGAAAAAGGAAATAGTGCATTTTGTCTTCCATACAACAAGACAACACATATAGAGATCGTCGCACATATATAATATATAAAGGGGAGAATACAGGAATTTAGAATAGGGGGCGGGGGGGCTCACATTAGGAGTGGCGATGTGGAAATGTTTTGAAAATTTCGGTTGTAATCGTGCAATCTTGGGTAGCTTAAATGCAATATAAAGACATTGTAACTGTTCTATACACTTCCATTGATCATAACACTTAATCCTAACAGGTGCAATATTTGTATGATTGTATGATGTTTGTATGATTCGTCAACGACGGTATCTATTTGGAAGTTTACTTGGATCTAGATATGATAACTCTCATTTCTATCAATCACCCAAAGTACCAGACAACGCACTCGAGCCCCATGTTTAACCAACTTTAGCTTAGCTGACTGAAATTCAACTGAGGTATAGGAATGTCTGCTTTGTCCGTCGTCGTTCGTCGTCCGTCCGTTCGGTCGTCCGCTTGCAAGACACAAATCATAACAGCTAACCCTAGAAATTTGTCACTGAATATCCTGGTAGATTAATAACAAATCTCCAAGGAACCCTGAAATAAAGTCACTGCGACCTATATCCATTAAGCTATGGGGCTAGTAATTAACCTACTGAATAATTTAAATTTTGATACAATACCTCCAGTATCTTGATAATTACTTTATGGATTGCCATGAAAATTGTCTTGAATATTGACCATGACTACTTTTGTTAGTTCCCAAAAACTTATGGCGCCACCTGTATTTTTTTCTAACTTTTACAATTTTTTCTTCTGTTTTTTTAGACCATCAAATGAGAGAAGTTATGTCAGTTTCTCAGCTGTGGTTTGATCCAATGTCCTGAAACCCAGTATGTTTATTGTTTATGATTGGTTTATTCTGTTTTTGAACACCGGTGGGACCACCTGTATTTTTTTATGCATATTTTCCTTTATATGAGACTGCAAAATTATATTGAAACTATCAAATCCCCAACATCTAAATCCTGATTCATTTGTGTTTATTAAGGCCCAGCTTTAATAAGCAGATGCCCTATATTAATCAACCTGTACGTCCGTTCGTTCGTCTGTTCGTCTTTCTGTATGTCAGTCAAATTTGTGTCCTGATGATAACTCCAGTTTTGATTGACAGATGGATTTCAAACTTGACTTACATATGGCCCGCCTCTAACGCAAGAACTACATTGATTTCTGGGTCAATGGTAAAATGTCAAGGTGACAGGACCCACTTATTTAGTAAGATTGTGGAAGCATTTTAAGCCAAACTGTTTATTACACACCTTCCAGCTTGCATATATATAGCTGACCGGCCAATAGGCGGAGAACCTGACGAATTTTGGGGTCCAAAGGTCAAGGTCACTCCAGGTTGGATTGACATATTGTTTTCAGACTTAATTGCTATATATTGCCCACAACTAAAGGTGGTTCCGGGGTCATGAAATCAAAGGTCAAGGTCAAAGGACCCACTACTTTAGAAACCTAGTGGATGCATTTTAAGCTGAACCTTCCATCGCAAATCTTCCGTCTTCCACATGTGGCACACCTGCCAACAGACAGCAGCAGCAGAAAAGTAATGTCCCCGCCCAAGCTGATCACGATAAAATGGGACAGTTTCTTTTTTATTTTGGGGTCACAAGGTCAAGGGTCAAGGTCACAGAGCTTATCCATTCATAAATTAGTTAATAGGTGATAACCCAAGTTTTGATAAAAAGGTTCCCTCAAACTGATCACATGACCCATATTTTGTAAAAGCTCATAAACATATTCTTATCGACAAATTCAGCTGAGCGTCGATACCCATCGGTCCCTAGTATAGTTCATGAAATATCCTGTCGTGTTTCTATATGAATATCACACACTCCTTACACCCCGGTCATACACTGCAGTCATTCCAGATCTCCTTCGGTTTATCCGCTGTTTTGTACAGTAAGGTGTTCCAGAATTCAGAATTCCCTTAATATGAGAGCGGGTTATTTTAGCCTCAACTTCCAAGATTTAAACCAGACATATCCTGCTCTCGTTGGTTTGATAACACTTGTAGGTCATATGCAAAGCCTGGTGAAGAATCCAGGAAAACCTCGCTGTAAAGAGCAGCGGTTAAAGTGAAGGAGATATAGAATGACTGCAGTGTATAACGACTGCGCACGGAATGTGTGAATGAAAAGGGTCTTTAACTGCGACTTGATATTAAGTTCCTAAATTCCTAAATTAAGACATAAACATCGGACCGAATGTGCTAGCGATAAGGTATTCATCTCCACTCACGCCCCGGAACCTTACCTAAATTTACTAAGTCCAACCATGAGAGCTCTAGATAAAATTTGCCGGATGCCTTCAGATATACATTTCTTTCCCTGAGGAATGATGTCGTAACCAAGCCTACTTGCTGGATAGGATGGCTCGTAAAGATATTTCTTCCTCACAATAAATTTGCCGGATGCCTTCAGATATACATTTCTTTCCCTGAGGAATGATGTCGTAACCAAGCCTACTTGCTGGATAGGATGGCTCGTAAAGATATATTTACTAAGTCCAACCATGAGAGCTCTAGATAAAATTTGCCGGATGCCTTCAGATATACATTTCTTTCCCTGAGGAATGATGTCGTAACCAAGCCTACTTGCTGGATAGGATGGCTCGTAAAGATATTTCTTCCTGACAATAAATTTGCCGGATGCCTTCAGATATACATTTCTTTCCATGAGGAATGATGTCGTAACCAAGCCTACTTGCTGGATAGGATGGCTCGTAAAGATATTTCTTCTGGGCGTATGCATAAATGTGGTTTAGAGGGTAATACAATCCTTAAAAACATATATGAATTATTTAAAGGCAAATTACAAGAGAATGAATGTTTTTTGTGGTTAGGACTTCACTCAATAAGTAATATGTTGTATGCATTTGCAATGAAAACAGGAGGTGTTTCCTTGATCCGTGACGGATTTTGATTTTGAAGTTTAAAAGGGGAGACAAGTACAGTGGAACCCCACAATTAAGACCGCCTTGAGGATTGACCAAAGTGGTCGTACTTTGGGGGTGGTTGTATTTGTGAAACTCTAAGTAACATGGATTGGATATTTTGGACCAAGGAAGTTGGTCGTAGTTGTGGGGGTGGTCGCAATTATACGGGTTGGTCGCAAGGTGGGGTTCCACTGTAGTCCCAGTACCCATCCCAACAATGACCCAATGGAAGATTTTCTTTGAGTTGACACGACCTCTGGCGGAAGGGTGTTCTACTTTAACTACTTTTCGAAATTACATCATTTAAGAATATATTTTGCTTTGTGTTCCACTTAATTTTGTTTTGACTTTTTGCTGAGAAATTTATGTGCTCATAACTGATCTTTCAATACCCAGGTATATGTAAGCCATTTTAACAGACTTACAAGTACCAATTACGAAATTACAAATACCGTAGGTATATACATTTATTAATTATCAAGTTCATATATGTATAGGTTTATTTTATATCCTTTAAAAACTTTCCAGAAGGATCTAATGTTATTTCACGATATCTCATTCCATAAAAAGATCGAAGAAACTTTTATTCCTGTTTAATTTATCAACCCGACGTCACATTTCCGGGAATAACAAGACAGTAATGGTCACCTATATCCTTGTTATGTCTTACTGGTTACAGGGATTTAAAGGATTCTGTGACTGCCATTATATTTTTCTTTGTTCTCCTGAGGTTACCATTTTCGCGATTTACCATAGAATAACTTCAAGTAATATATCCATTGTCACATATGTGAGCTAAAAGCTTAATGATCTGACAAGAGCCCACGACAACAAGTACAAATTCGTGTCCCTTAGGCCAAAACACAAAAATATTAAATAAAAGGTATGATTCTAGGGCAATGCCCGCATCAATTTTTTTAATTTTAATTTCAAAAGAAACTTACTAATTTTGAGCTCCAGCCGCTCTTACATATCTTTCAAGAAGATAAAATAATAAAATTTTGATAAAGTTTCCTTTGTTTTGTAGTGCTTTTACTTTTTTAGCAAAAAAAAACTGTTATTACCTTGCTTTTCCCCGACCATATGACATTTTTATCGAAACATACAACAAAGGATAAAAAATCAATGCCCGCCCGCATTGATTTCTGAAAATAAGTGCCTTAGAACCCAACTTTATTTTTTCGGCCTTATAGGCAGAAATTATGAAGAACTAATATTATTTATAATGATTTTCTTTGATTTACAGATAACAAAATACATGTTATTATTCATAACATCAGTCTTTTGCCTTTCGACTTTTAAACCTACAGGCGGTGACATCATACATAAAACACCAATGAGGTATTGTATTATAATATAATATTATAATTATAAGGTAATGTATTATAAATGACCGCTCAACCGTGTAGGTGAGGTGTCAAATTATTCGTAAAGCTCTCATTTTTGTGATTTTTCCCTTTCGCAAATTGAAACCCTCGGAATTATAGCCATAGCCATTTCCACCCTCCGACTCCCCGATTATAATTGGGTGATTCGACTCCCCTACGTTTTCAGTGTAAAGACAACCACAGTTATATATAGGATGACCAGCTATCTGTGGGATTAGTGTTGTGCTTTTCTTAGTTAAACATAACGTGCCGCTATTTAGCAATCAAGGTAATTTTTAATGCTTACCTTATATTGATGCTGGTTGCTTTCATCAGGAGGGCACGCGTTCCTTCCCGTTTCTTCAGTGTGTTTGTGTGTGTGTGTGTGTTTGTGTGTGTGTTTGTTTGTGTGTGTGTTTGTGTGCCTGTTAGCATCATAACTCACGCAGTCATGAACGGAATCTCATGAAATTATCAGGGCCTTTCGGGATTGCGCCAATAAAGAAACGATTAGACTTTGGTCATGATCCGGCACATGATCCGGATCCAGCAATGTCATCAAGGAACTTTCACAAATGTCACACACTTATGCACGAAAGAAACTTGAAATATGGCCTGGATAAGTGAATGGTGGAGGGTTGCATTCATCAGAATGGAGATTTCTGGTTTATCATGCATGTATATGTAAATTTCCGTCACTTCTTACAGGATCATGCCGGGGCACGGTGTGCGAACATTACTCCGAGGTGACTGAGACTGGCACTCATTGTCGTTGTTGCTCGGGGTATATACTGAGGGACGACTTGACATCTTGTCGTCGTAAGTAAAGTCATCCCCAAAACCAGGGTGTACGTAAAAAGCTACCTCTAATTTTATCGTATTGCAAAGGTAACAAATAAGTATCCCAGGCGTAAAGCGTTATTTAAAGCCCAGCGTACACACTGCGGAATTTGGATACGATATGATACAATGCATGATACGAAACGAAATTTCTTGGCTTCCTATCGCAATATGTAAGTTCAAGTACGATACAAAGTTCTACGATCTCGGCTTCGTATCGTATCGTATTTTTTCGAGGATGTTCGAAATTTCGTATCGAAACTGATTTATAATCGTTTCATATCCCAATTTCATAACGTGTGAAATTAACTTAAGTGGCTTGTTCCTTTAACTTATCGTAAGCTGCTTTGTTTCCCGGTCGTAGCGCGTAAAGCCAATTTCCTGCGATTTATAGAACCATCTGTTTCATGGAGAGCTATGTTAATTGTTAATCAATATGAGATCTAATTATTCCATTCCCGTTTGCAAAAACTTATAAAATGCATGGGAAATTACGATACAAATCTTTGTCATTTGCGACAACGCTGCAATAGGACAAGCATATTACGAAATCGTATCATATCCAAATTTTGTCACGTATATATTCACCCTTATATATATATATATATATATATATATATATATATATAATGGTAACAAGTGGCAGCAACATCACATATTAGTCTAAGATATAGAAGACATATTCGCCTGCGGTATCTATACATCGTAACTACCACATGCTATTAGAAAATCTACCACCAGACATCTTGATTTTTTTCTTATTATTCTTATAAACAAATATAAATCATGAGCTCAGTTCTACATTCCGAATAGAAAAAGAGAGGCCGATGAAATATTTAAATTGTATGATTTTAAAATAAGTATATATCTTAAAGTCCAACAAATCAGTAATAACCAATCTATGCTATAACAGTATTAAATCCATTACACAGGTTTTCAATACAAGCGAACCATACAACTAGAAGCGACCCCAGGTAGACAGGTGGGATTCGAACTTCTTACTATCACCCGCAAAGGTTTTGTAACGTGCATCAAAGCGTGTCTAACGCGTGAGGAATGCCAGGTTATCAGCGCCCTGCCTTTGTCGAACCATCTCAAATACAGGTGTATCCTGTACAGTGTATACAACGCTTCACTTGTGACGTCAGATCCGGGCTGGCAGGTGTACACGAATTCACATCCAAAGTGTGACATCAACGGTCCCTCAAATTCTTATTAACAGCAACGATGGACCATGGATTCTGTTGAGAAGGGCCGAAAACATAATACTATATATATATGTGCATGCAAGAAAATAAGTCAATATTGTATAATGTTTAGAAGTTATGGATCTGAACACAATGTTCCTTGTCAAAACATCAGGAAATCTATTTCTCACTTAACATTGTCACTGTTAAAGCTAACGATTTTTTTTCAAGGATAAAACTTTATTTTATCAAACTTTAATCGCATGCCGAAAATAAGATAAGAAAATGTATATCATTCAAGTTATTAGCATAAATGTAAAATCAATACTTAAATTTTGCATAAATTTGACCAAGGTACATTTTGTTCCTGTAAGCACTGATCGTTAATTTTCACAGCTTATTAACATTCTCTTTAGAAATCTGAACCAAGCAAGGAACTGGGCAAAAACAGTTTTTTGCTTTTAATCAGGTTTTCAGACACCATGTCAAGTACTTGCATTAAGTAATCCCAGCAAATTGGTGTGCAGTGAGTGCTGGAACCCTCAATATAGCCACTTGTTATGTAATTTGCTTCAGTCCACGCAGCTATCTCCCTTTGCTCAGCAGAGTGTGGATGTGCATGTTGAGAGGAACTCCTTGCTTAAGGAAAGTTAGAAACTGTTTGCTTTCTGCCCTCAGTATGATATCATAGTGGAGATAATATTCAGTTTATTGATGTTAGTTGTCCCTAATCCAAACAATAGTGTGTATATCTGGTTAGAAAAGGTAATTTTTAATAAATACTACAATTTTTTTTACTTTATTAAATAAAATTAAGTATGGTTATAAAACTAAAAACCGGCAGTGTAGATACTTCGGAAAAGTAATCCTAGGAGTCGTCTAGGAGATGCCATTTTTTGTGTGTTTTTATCTTTAAGAAAATAAGTTTCTTTTAAATTTAGTTGAAGCAATTTATGATTGAAAAAATGTTTAAAATATATGTTGTGCATAATTTGACACTACCAGACTAAGGATAAAAAATGAGCTGCTTATAATTCTAAACTTACATACATTTGCACAATTTTGTATTAAAAATTTATCATATTTGTCAAAATGAAAAATTTACGATTATATTTATTTATTAAATAAACCCTTATTTCCTGCAAAAATGGATATATTGAAAAAAATGTTTATATAATCTTAAACTCTTCAATTCCTTGCTTCAGCAGAAAGTGAAAAAATGTAATCAGTCCCTTCTGTCGACACCTGTGTCTTTATATGAATGTGTCATATGTAACACAATTTCTCAAAAACCAATAGTTTTATTTTTTATTGCATCATATCACAGTATAAGTGTGGCAATCATGTGTTTTGTACTTGATTATAACCAAACAGCAGAATCATTTTCACTTATCTTTGCAAATACTAATATATACAAAACAATAACAATAGAAATAGGTATTCGCTGAAAATTTACAAAACTGGCTGAACGCCGGGGCCCATGCGTCCCTTATTTTTTATTGATTCATCTTGTATAACTGATATTTCTAAATGCTATTAAACATTAGTATGTTCTTTTAAATTATTGTAAGCTGTTTTGTAAATATATATATATATATATATATATATATATATATATATATATATATATACATCAATTGCTTTTGCGAAATATTTCGGCCCCTCCCCTCCCCTAATCCTGGCTACGCAACTGTATCATATACCCTTCTTACCTGGCGAGGCAAGGTAAGTAATTGTTTTGCACGCAGCAGGGGCGGATCAAGCGATTACGAATACGGGCAGGGCTCAATATATAGCTGGAGAGGCGGTGGGGTCTTGGAGAGGTATCGCTGCAAATACTTATGGTGCAGCAATAGCTAATTTGAAGAAAGAATTGGGATGCAAAATCCGGTAATATACATATGTGTTCTTTATTTCTAGGTACCTCTGTTCCCCTCCCAAAACCGTTATATGTTATGTCACCGTAGGCTATGTATATATATGAATTTATTTGCGTGTTGTTAGCGTGACACATAAACTTTCCAGCGGTATTTGATAACAGCGGCGCGAAAATAGGCCTAGCTATACCCGAATCGAAACGTACGTGTACATTGGACCCTGCGATGAAGAAATATCAAAGCGCCACGGGTTTTTCCAGCGTGGTTATATGGTTTTACTGTTGAAATCACCACAGTGCGCAGCCTTGACCGATAACAGAGCCACAGCCAACCCCTGATGCCCTACAGATTTGTCGGTGAAGGTGGTCGCACCTAGGAAGCGGGTTCGGTGAAGAAAAATACCGGTATGTGTCATATCATCTTAACTTCAACTAGACCCATGTGTCATGAACATGCGTCCGATATTGCTCAATATAGTACACGCCTGTCACCAATAAACACAACCCCCGTATCTAATATACAAGAAGTTTAAATCCAATTGCCAAAAGGTAGGCAGATAACGGACCTTGCATCTGGTTTCCTTGGGGTTGTTGGTTGGGGGGGGGGGGGGGGGGAGTGAGAGAGAGGGGAGGGGGGGGGGGATTCTTGAATAAACCGAATAAACAATTAATGTGTTCATAAGGACAACCCTGGATATAAAATGTTATATGCCGCTTACTTTACACGATCTAGGTCATGTGCCACCTCACGTGATATTGGGTTTGTTTACCACCTCCGTGGTGAATAACCACACAAACCACACGCATTTTGAATTCCTGCTGATTTGGTCTCACAGCTTACGGTTTAAAGGGTTTTAAAGAGTAGGCGTGGTCCGAACATTATTTTCATCGGGGTGAGCTGATGAGCGAAATACTCTTTCAGGGATCGAGGAGGGTTGGAAATTATGGGATAATTATACATTAATTATGTATGTGTGTATATTAAGACAGAGAGAGACAGAGAGGAGCTGGTCCAGTGCTTAGTTTGGCGGGGTACACCCCCCCCCTCCTGAACTTTTTCAGTCAGGTGGGACATTGCACATTTGATATTCCCCATATGGTAAACAAAAAGAATGTCATTTTGCCATAAAATAGGTTCTAATTATTATAGAATCACTGAAAAAAAGATGACTAATTATATGACGTAATTTTATCGCCCTTAAATTCACAAATTAAATAATTCATACATGCAGGGTGCCCCTGTCCCCTAGAGTTTATGTGAAAAAAGGTGAAAAGTTTTAGCAGGTTTTTGAATATTTAATTCTTTTATCCCAAAATTTCTTCAAAATTTGAAAGAAAATTGGAAAAATTAAAAAAAAAACGGAAACACACGATGGGGAAAACCCCCTACCCAAGCAATGTCCTCGGCCAATACCCATCAGCAACAGTCACAACATTAGCCCTCGGAACAGGCGTTTGGGCCACCATTGATATATACAGTGCAACCTGTTTGGAAGACCATCTGTCTAATAAGACCACCTGTCTATTCAGATTTAAGACCACCCTAGAGTGAACCAAAATCCTTCACATTGATGATAACTGACCTGTCTAAATAGACCAAGGGGGGGGGGGGGCATTCATACCGTGTGGGACATTAAAATAAAAATATTTTGTAAATGGACAAATTTTCCTATACAAATGAATTAAGATAACATATTTCAGGTCAATTTAATTTCAATTTTACAAAAAAATATGTGGTGGGGGGTGGGGGGTGGAACTGTTCTATATATCCCCCCTACGTTCCACTTACAAAAGGTGATCCATTTTGGTCAAGAACATGCACACTTTTTTGCGCAGCGGCTGTACACTGCAGTGTTTAGCGAAGGTGATATAGAACGATTGGTGTTTATAATATAACCGCTGCGTGAGAAGTGTACATCAAGGATAGAAAGCAGCTGGCATCGATACATTATAATATACAGTCATGAATAAAATCGATGTTTGAACATGATTATCTGATGCCGTTTATTTGTAAGTAGAGGAGTGAATATTACTAAGTCTTGCAAGACTAGTTTATAAAGATCCAAACGCCTGTGCAAAACAGAAAGAATGCACAATAGCATACTTTCATTTATAATCATGTTGTATTCGACTCAGGCCACGGATGTAGTTTACCACAGTACTAGGTGTGTTCGGAATTTTAAATATTGATATATTACTTACTCGTAATTGATATGAAGCTTGGTTGTGTTTTTCATCCCACAAACCTAATTCAGAAAATTCTAAAAGTTTACAGACCCACTTCTTGCGCCTTCCGTAGCAGTTGTACTTCATTTTCATATGATAAAATTCATTCAACTATCTTAATTGATTAATGTGTTAAATAGTTAATATCAACCATTGTAAATTTCATTTTATTTGCAAGTATCCGAGAAACAATGTTTTGATAAAGTTGTAAGACACACTTAGCATTGGTTTTCTCATTCATATTTTATACAGGCTGATGCTTTTATATATATATATATATATATATATATATATATATATATATATACAAATATATATATATATATATATATATATATATATATATATACCAACATCACATTCTTTGTAGATTATATAATACATGAGACATTATCATAAGGTTATACAGTATTTACCTTATAATTACCAAATATCCTAATGGTTTTTCTATAGTAACAACATGGCAAGCGAAGGAGAACTGCTCGTCTGTACGATATGTACAATCAGGAAGAAAGAACGCTTGCCAAAGGCACTAAGTTGTCTTCATTCCTTTTGCCTGGAGTGTCTAACAGGCTGGCATAACGCTAGAGTGGCAGACGGACGCGATACAAGGACTACGTTACAGTGTCCGATCTGCAGGAAGACCAGCACGGTCCCACCAGGGGGCTTGGAGAATTTACCTACAGATTTTAAGGTAAGCTACTCTCACTCTTAAGTTTAAGCCCTGTTTTTAACAACTTCTCCGTTGTAACGTGAAATCATTTCAGAATTTTACCATTTTACTATCCATGTCAGCTATATAGGCAGAATAAGCTTTTCGTGGCGCTATATACTTCTTGTAAACTAATTTCTGTTTTTTTCCCCGCTTTGATCCCCATATAATCAGACGACTGGGAAGTCAACTGATTTGTTGTAAAAATTCTACGGAGCTTTGTTTGATTACAATTTAAAGTTAGCAGCAGATGGCAGCGATAAAAGTGTGCACGCGTCGGACTGTAGCTGGGATGGTATTTCAGTGTGTAATTTACCCTCTATAATGCACTCTTTCTTTTTCTCTTACTTGTAACCACATTTTCGTTGGTGTTGTTTGATAATATCACTGATATTATCGATATTCTAAATACTTAGAATAACTTCTATGCATTAGTTTAATATAGTCTTTCCTAAATACATAATATTATATTTTTAATGCTTTTTCATCGATAAGTTTATTACTAAAGGTAAATTATTTTTTTTTCTTACTGACAGGTCCATGAAATTGAAGAGGTCATGCAAGCCGCCCACATTTCCATCAAATGCCAGAGGAACGTTCACGAGGGCCAACTTCCAGACGCAACAGCTCTTTGCAGGAACTGCAACAGACGATTCTGTTCTGTATGCACCGAACATCACCTCAGGCAAAAACACTTCGAAAATCACGTGATTGTACGTACCGTGTGCACACAACACGTGAACGAGCTCACGTATTTATGTAAAAAGTGCCTGGTTGGGCTTTGCGTGGATTGCTCTTTAGGACCAGAACACGAAGGCCACGAAGTCGAACTGCTCAATCCTGGCTTAGAGGCTATGAAAGCATTCATTGCTGAAACCAGAGCAAAACTAGAACAGCTTTTGATGAGGAGTGAACGCTTTATGAAGCAAGAAAAGGAGACAGCAGAAGGATTGAAAGTCTCTAGAGAGAAAATGCTGAGGGAGGTTCGAGATGTGATGGTCTCGCAGATAGATGCCATCTTCGCCCAGCTCCAAGTCGAACATGAGGAAACGCACATGTCGAGTGTCACTGGGTTGTTCCAGGAGCAAGAAGAACTATGCCAGCAAACACACGATGTTATCAGAAGAGCAAACCAGATACTTGCGTCAGACGTGAAACGTTCTCTGGAAATGTTGCCTGATGTTTTCCCAAATATTGTGAAGAGTTTCCGAGAAATGAGCGAGGTCTTCAAGGCCGTGCCCAGGCCTTCATTAATTTCTGGAGATGCATGCTGCTGCAGCGTTAAACACACGGATTATGCCATTAAGGCAGTTGAGCAGGTTAGCCTCCAACCAAACATAGACAGCGGTCTGTACAAGCGGGGTAACGTAACTAAACCTCTTCTTCAAAGGGAGTGGGATGTAAAGCAACCGAATGGAGTGACGTCTCCGTATCAACTTGCAGCTTTGCCAGACTGTTCTGCCGTCTTTGTAGACACCAGGTTAGGTGTTTTGGTCAAATGCAAGACTGAAGGTAGTGTTGTTACGGGATTTACGGCAGTTGAGGACGGCGAACAGGTCGCAGCGGTTGCAGCTTACAGAGGCTCTATTTTCTACATTAACACTGAAGGGACTGTACTGACTATGCTTGATTCCCAAAACAACAAAAAGCAAGAAGTGTACAAAATCAATCCACCAGTTGCCCAGCCCAGAGGTCTTGCGGTCACCCAAACCAGCTTTGTTGTTATCAATGAGACGCAGGTCTTCCAGTGCTCTCGAGCTGACGGAACACAGAAACGAATCGGAAAAGGTGGCGATTTTACGTTTGTTGACACTGGTTTCACTGAAGGCTCCCAAAAGATTTTAGTTTCTGATGCGAGGGCTAAGAAGGTGATGGTTTATGATGAATCTGGTCAGCTCTGCAGAACTATCGGTAGTCCAGGGGTGGAGGATGGACAGTTCCAGTCTCCAGCAGGGATTGCTGTTACAGCTAATAGTACAATACTGGTAGCGGATACAGAGAGTCACCGGGTGTCCCAGTTTTCGCCATCTGGGCATTTTCTTGGTCATCTACTGACCTATGACGACGCACTCCGTTATCCAGCAGGTGTTGGATTCTGCTACCCATACCTTTGGGTCACACAACTTCCATTTGAAGACAAACTTGTCAAGTTGTATTGTTTTCCAAAACCGAAGTCAGATGAACCCCAGCACCAAATTCTACAAGGAAGTGATTTTGCTGATTATATGCCTGATGATCTGACAGACAGCCAGCTGCAAAATCTGCTCTCGCAAGGAGCTTTTTGATTCTGATTAGTATCCACTTCCTGCAGTGTATTTTACGAGGATGGCAAAACTAAGAGACAGTGACGTCTGTTAACGGCTTGGATGTGAAATAACCGCCAAATCGTGTGTCAGAGACCGTAACTCAGTGTTGTCCAAATGATATAGTAGAGATATTCAAATGATATAGAAGTGACATCCAAGTGATATAGAAGTGATATCCAAATGATATATGTCAAATTCCAGATTTTTGCACGATTTTTTTTTGCATTGGATTTGGTCATACAGTACTACTATTAAGACATTGGGGACTTATTTTCGTTAGTGTGGTATGTGTTTTCTCACTGTGCATTAGGAAAGAACATTGAAACGTGCATGTGCTTTTGACATGAAAGCGTATATCCTTTTATCGTAAGTATACATAGAACATATATGAATATATCATATAAGGGTATCATTTTTTGTGACTCGATGATATGAGTTTTACTACTTTATGCCTTGTGCTGCACCCAGCTATTTTAAAGAGTAGACCAAATGCATATAGTTACCCTAAGTATTGAAGGAATATGTTGAATAATTTGTAGCTAACCACACGATAAGATAAAAATTTAATCTGTCTGTATTCACTGTTTAAACGCACACACGGACGCAGGCACGCGAGGGGACAGTAATTAATCTGCCGGTCGTAAGACATCGATGGCAGTGAATCTCTGAGGGTCTTCAAATATTCGCCATTTTGCCTTTCAGTCGGAGGCCTGAACTGATATGTCACGTTCTCCCAGCTGCATTCCACAAGCCTGTCAAGCACTGTAAGACTAGAAGTGGTATATCGGAAAGATGAATAACCACGATGCTAGTGTGTGACCATGACTACTATGACATTCGATGAACTTGGACATTTACACATGAAAAAAAACAGCTTACAGCTATGTTTCTTACTCCCAGGGAAAGTTACAGTTGTGGATCATTCAAAGGTTTTCCAACTAATCCTATATTTACATGTAGTTTAAAACAGATGGTGGTAAAACCTTAACCACATATACCTAATCAACTGTATTTCCAGGTCTGACAATGTTTCCTTTATACTCCGTATATGAACATTGATACCAACACATCTATATATACACATAAACAGCCGACTCCACATTCTAAGATTCTGTCAATCTCTGTCAACAAACATATAACGTCACGCTTGAAATAGCCAATAGTCTCTTACCTTGCAATCACAATGCCATCTGCTAATATATATATTGGTTCACCTGCATCAATATCCCGCCCAGGATTTTGTTTGTTGGCAAAATGAAAATCAGCCATGCACGATACAACTTTTTCTCTCAAAACTTATAACATAATTTTATTCCGTGTAAATAATGTTTTATTAGGTTACGTCTGATATCAAAATGATATCACTATGATACAGTACAGTTCTTACAAGTGCAAGTTAGATAGCAAAATCATACCCGGTGTTTAGTACCGTCATACCCGTCGTTCCTCAATTTCTAATAAATTAAGACAGGAGGCTATCTCTGTGGGAGAGAATTAGCAGTGAAGCTAAGGCTGCGTGTCTCTGTTACGTGTTCATGGAGAGGCTAATATCCTTGAACCAGTACCAAGTTCTCGTAGAAAGCTGTAGCCAGGAATTGGACATATACATGTGGTAAGGTATCCAATGTATCCGAACGCCTCTGAGGGTGTTTAAACAGCAATGTTGCAGCTTCCCTTTATATTTTATGAACCGATCTGCTCTGGGAACCTTGATATGGGTACAATTTTAGCTCAGCTGACTTTCCGAGTTACGGGTGTGTTTGCACCAACCAGAATTTATTCTTATAGCCAACATTTTTATCCCAAACCTTCCATCTTTCACTTAGGCTCATCTACCAACATTGGAAGAACCATAATTATTTTTAGGTCCAAAGGTCAAGGTCACAGGACCCAATACTTAGAAAGGTTGTGGATGCATTTTAAGCCACACCCTTCATCCAAAACCTTTGCTCTTTCCCATATGGCTCACCTACCAAGTGGGAGAAGAATCCTATAGATTTTGAGGTCACCATTACAAAGGTCAAGGTCATAGGATCCACATCTGTAAAAAGGTTGTGGACACATTTCAAGCTAGACTTTTCATTCCAAACCTCCCAGCATTGACATATCACTTCCCTGATGATATCAAATGGCGAGAATATCAAATAACAGACTTCTCAGAAATCCAATTATGTCTGCCAGGTAGCCAACTTTGATATCCTTGGCAGTGCTGTTTTAGTGATTTTTTTTGTTTGGTCTCTTTTAAAGGATATTTGTTGTGGAATTTCAGACCTGTCAGAAATCCAATGTGTCATCAAGGTAGCCTTCTTGAACCTCCTGTTGAACATGTCATCTCAAAAAATGTTAAAGTGAATGAAATGGGACCAATATTAATGTAAAGTGAATGAAGTGGGACCTTTAATAATGTAATTTTGCAAAGGATTGAGTCAAAAATTTCTTTAAAAAATATTACCATAATTTATGAAAGTTCAGTACAGTTGGTTTGTATTGAATAAAAATTCATACAGAAGCACCTGTTTCTCAATCATTCTTGCATGGATTTATATCCATGCTATATAGGTTGATCTTATATTTGGCCTGTGTGGTGATCTATGGGATTAGGTCCTGATAGCTCAACAAACATAGAGTTTGCATCAGACCATCAAGTCACTGTGTTTTAACCAGACATATGTGATATATATTTCTGTCATGGTAAAAAATTCAATAAAATTGGCAAAGAGGTTCTTAAAAAATTTGACTGGAAGTTGTAAATCTCCGCCCATGATGTCACAGGTCATGCTTGGCAGCTGAGTGCCATGACCCATGGGTCACTTTTGGAAGAATTCGTTCTACATTATGGTGTATGGTAACTTTGTTTTCTAAAAGGTCTGGATACTTTCCATATTTTAGAGGTTTTGTCGATTTTCTTTAATTCAAAAAAAAAATTCCAGCTGAGTCTCATGTTAAAATATTCCATCCAGATGTTATTTACTGGGTTGAAAACTTAAAAAATATAACTTGTTTGTTTATTGGTATATCCATTTGGCATGTGTATAAACAAAGTTCTTCTTGAAATCATTGTCAATAAAAATGACTATAAACTTTTCATTAACTGTAGACCCTTTACACAGCATATGTTTGTGCCTCCATGTTGAAAATATAATGCTCTGAATGGTTATTTAAGATTTAATGCTCTGATATATAAACCAAAGAAGTTGAATAAAATGTTAAATCTCAGTTTTAGCTTTCAGGATATGTGTATGTCCAGTGGTCCAGTTATGGAAATATGTGTACTATGGAAAAAATGAAATGCTCAGTTTTCACACACACATACACACACACACACCTGGGACAATACTTTGACCTAATGGTAAAAGTCTTTCAAATGGGAAAGGGATAACCAATCGAAAGATTCAGAGATGTAATTGGTCAGAGAATAGTGATTCGAAAGATAACATACCATTATCATAAATCTGGGAAGTGTTGTCCAGTATATTAACTGAGGAGCCAGGACAATGGAGAAAGTGCAACCAAAGATGACAATTCCAAATACAATTCCTAAGTGTACCAAAAATGTATCTTAGGCAAATATGCTAAACTGTAATTCATAATAAACTTTTCCTAAATTTAAATGAAGTTGTTTTTATATTAAGAATTTTTTGCTGACTTCCAATGGTAAAAATACTTAATCTCAATGGCTAGAATCCTAATTCAGGACAGTAAAAAATCTTAAGTTCAATATTCAGAATCTCAGATCACAATGGTAAGAATCCTAAAGCTCAATGGTCTTCATAATAAGAACACCCATACATGGACCTTCTGATCATATAACTGCGTAAGTGAAGGGTTTTTTTCTTTGTATACAAGATGTGTGCAAATTACATGGAGAATTGTTCTAAATGAGCACCTCCATTTAACATAAGTTCTTATACTATAACTGAATTAGTAGTTAACATAGGTGGCATGAATTTACAAAATTCAGACATTAAAACGCTTCTGAAAAAAAGTGTTGATTAATTTGCAGAAAGTGCATGTATTAGATCTATATTATTACAATTTATTACAGTTGTGTTTGACGGTATATCAACAATGATACAATTATTTTGCATTTAAGTGTCCTCGTTGTCTAACTTACACATTTCAACTAATCTGTTAGAAAGTTGATAAATATACAATAATACATAAAACCTACAGAGGCTTTCAGTTTTTTGACTAGATGACAAGTATTCTTGATAATCACAACATATTCTGTACAAATTCTTTAATCCCTGGGAATATGCATGTGTAAAATAGAACAAATGCATAATCATTTTTACATCATCAGTTTGCTAACCTGAGATATCCTTCCACAAGAGATCACAGGAAAAATTCATAAGTACAAAGGGTAGGTGGCCCGAAATACACATTCAAATTTCATATAGCCAAAAGTAGGACAGTAAGTCAGTAACAATGCATTGATTATTGGATGCATTGAATCCAAGCCAGTCATTTATCAATAATCGAATAGGGCATGAATTAACTGATTAATTTCAATTCTTGCATCTACATTTATTTTCATACCTTTTCTCTCTCTAGCTCTTACCTATGAACAAATAAACAGCGTACAAGATGAAACAACACTGTTATTTAACAAAGAAGATTTAAATATTACTTGGTCTGCATAAATTCTCAGATATATAATCTTACTCTTATAGCATGATTTGGGATGACAACTTTTAGTAGATATACGTCCCTGACAGAATATTGTGACTACATGCAATAATCAAATTGAGAATCGAATGGAAAGGCAATAACTGACAATCAATTTGTACCAAAGACCCATTAGCAATTCACAGGCCTAGCCAAAAGATACATTGTCTATACTGTTTTCTCTTGTTAAAAAGTTTGTAGACTTACAAATACCAGTAGGAGTTACAGCCTTTCTATGTAAGGTTTCAATGAAAAGTTTTGTCCAAACCAAACTTTAACTTTTAAGCAAGAAGCATTTTTAGCGTGGAAATCCTCACTTGGAGCCACAGTTTCACAAATTTCTTTTCTTTGTTTTTTTTACAAAAATTTTACACCAAGTATAAAATATTTCAAAACCAAGTTATGTTTTTCCAATTTAGCTTTTGAAACGAATGTTTTCCATATCTGCTGAAAGTATTAAATATGACTGTACCGAGGTGTAGAATGGAATATACCTTTTATTAAAGGGTCATGCTAATCCAGTGAATATCATATTGCCTTGATAATGGAACAAAATTGCCTGTCTTTGAATGGTTTGTTTTGCACTTTGCTAACAATTGCCTGCCTGTTCATCACTAATACTGCACCATGCAATCTACACTCACAATGAATTCATTTTGCTCCTTACAATTGTAATGTCAATACTTTCATTAATATCATGGACTCTGTTGAAGCTGAAACAATTCTTCAGAAGTGCTGGAGTCAGCCTTGTGAGGACATTGGCTAATTCTATCTTGGTAAATATTATCGTATACCATCTTATTACCATTTTAGTATATCAATGCATACAAAAAATGATACTGTCAAATTTTATAACGATAAGTTCAATTATCTTTTAGCATTGTTCATCAGAATAATGTTTAAATTTACTGTCTCTGTGACTCAACAATAACAATACCCATGGTTAGTATATATAATGATGGAGCAGTAAACCATTACTCAGAGTCTGACGAATGAATCTCTAATTTGGTACAATTCTCTTTGATACACTTAGAGCAACAATCAAAAGGGCACTCTGTATCATACAGTGTTTTACCTTTATACATCTCATCATGGAAGAACTTGCTGTGACTAAGTGAGGTCTGTACTAATGGTGGCAGAGGTAACTGAGTCACTTTATGGCATGAGTATTTTCCGAGTAAGCTGCAAATTTTGGCTTGGCAGTATATGAACAATGGCCTTGGGCTTGATGCAAGATCAAATAGCCACTCACAAAATTCAGGTTTTGTGTAAAGTGCGAGTGGAATCTCTTTCTTGCGAACCCATGTCTCATTCAAATATGCAGGATTTACATCCAGCAAGAGTTTTGTGAGCTTCATAAGACCTTCCGTTGCTGCGGCATAAAAATATGATTTTTCGTCCATGCTGCGTTTTAAAGAACATCCCCATCGGACCAAAGTCAATGCACATTCTTCACTGTGGAATTTTATTGCCATCTCCAGTGGTGTTTCACCCCAGTCGAATTTCTGATTGATATTGTAACCAAACTCTGTCAATAGTTTCACCATTAACGGATTGTACTGCTCAATAGCAATAGTCATTGCAGTCACCCCTTTGTTAGATTTTGACATCACTTTTATGCGATTCTTCAGCAAGAACTCAGCGATTTCATATCTTCGGTAAGCTACCGCATAATGCAGAGCAGTCAGTCCATCAGTGCTTTTTACTTGCATCTGGCATAACGAGTTTATGAGCAACTCACAGATCTCTATGTTATCCAGCTGAACAGCCCTGTAAAATACAATAAGAAGTTTTCATTTTGAATCCGCCCCTAATGTTTCCATTTTCATGCTGATTTTTCTGTTTTCTTGTATAGAAATGGCGAGGTAGTTCCAGGTTTTGAAAAAAATAAAGTTGATTCTTTATTGATATAAAGGGCAATCATCAACAGATAGTGAGATTTAAAGTGGTATATTTCAGATAAGGATGCACATTAAAAGAACTGTAATACTTCTAGGTGTAATTTACAGTCCGGGAATAAATATGCATAAAATATGTATCAACTATTTTAAAATATTTGTTCAGAAGGATATCTGCAAATACCTGTTTTCCAGCAGGATTAAGTCTTTGATTGTCATGATCAGGGATTCCTGTGATACAAACTAGATTAATTATAGAAAAAATTCTGCTTACTCCTTTGATTAAGTTTTCCTTGTTATCAGATATTTTAACTTTTACATAAAGAGCGAAATGATGAAAGAAGGATATATGTATAACAATTAAATACTGGAAAATCAAAAAAAGGAATACTATACTATAAAACAGATGTCATTCAGTATAAATGCAATCACAATACAGTATATGGATAAATAATAGAAGATAACTTGATACTAACTTCATGAGTGGAGATTCTCCTTTTGAGTTGAGACCAAGCTGACGCAGGTTGACGTTCGCCCCGGCGTGGATGAGCAAACGACAGATATGAGGGTTACTGAGAAGGACAGACTGGTACAATGGAGTGCATCCTGATAAAAATATTAAACACTGGTAGATCCCTTACAATGTTTGACATCACTGACAAATTTATTTATAAATTTAGCATTTTCAGCTTCTCTGAGCAGCATGACTGACTTGCTAGTTCAATAATCAAATGTTATTTTTAAAGCCTGGACCTATTCACATACCTGATACATTAAATACACTTGATTTATAGTATTTGCTCATTAAAATATTATGCTATCTGCCAATATTTAATTCTTAAGCTGTTTGCTCACTCTTTTTCATAATCAATAATAAAATGGCACTGGGCATATTCAGTGGTGCAAAATAAAATCATGGTCCACACTGTCACCTGCAGGTAGCTGTAAAACACCTAACCTGCAAGTGGTTTTTCTTTCATCTCTTTCCTGTGATCTGACCTCTGGCCATTACCTTATTTTTCTTTGTGGTGTACAAGTCAGGCTTAATTTATTCAGACTATTTTTAAGGTATGATTCTGTTCAGCAAATTTTATGGTACATAAAATAATCAATTAATTATCAGTCGTCATTGATCTATCAGTCATCAAATTTGATTTTACAACCAATTTCTACCACTACTCACCACAGCCTGGGTCAATAAAATTAACATCCACTGTCTGACCTGAGTCTTCCAGAAGTAGTCTTGTTAACCGTACATTGTTATACTTTACGGCACACCTATAATACATGAAAACTATTGAAAATACCTTTTACTGAATGATTATCAACAAATGAATGGCAAGATAATCAATGTATATTTTATTATTGTTCATCAAAACAAGTGACATATGAGTCATGAAACTCAGCTGCCAAGCATGACATGCCACATCATGGGCTGAGATTAACAACTTCCAGTCAAATTTTTGAAGAACCTATTTGCTAATTTTGATGAAACTTTCTATGATTACAGAAATATATATTACATATGTCTGGTTAAAACACAGTGACTTGATGGTATGAAGCAAAATGTTTTGCTGTTGAGCTAAGAGGAACTAATCCCATAGTTTAATTGATACCCATCAGTCTCAAAAGGAACACCACACAGGCCATATAAAAGATCAACATATATACCAAAAAATCAAGAAAATCAATGCAAGAATTAATGATAAATGGGTGCTTCTGTATGAATTTTTATTCAATTTAAAGAGACTGTACTGAACTTTCATAAATGATGGTCATAATTTTTAAGAAACCTCTGACCAAATCCTTTGCAGGATAACATTAATATATGTCCCACTGCATTCACTTTAACAGTTCTTGAGATAATATGTTCAGAAGGAATATAAAGATGGCTTCCTGGTGGCCATATTGGATATCTGACAAGTCTGAAATCTGACAACAAACATCCTCTAAAGGGACCAAACATTAAAAAAATCACAATCTGCACTGACATAAGGATTTCTAATGTGGCTACCTGGCAGACAATAGATTTCTGCCAAGTCTGACATTTGATATTTCACATCCTCATATAACAGACCAAACTTGCTGCAATTACTCCTATGAATGGTACAATAATGAATCTCCAAAACGAAAAGGATGATCAGGTTGTAGAGCCCTTATATCAGATTTTTCCACATGCAAATGTAACAAGTGACCCATGGGTCATGACGCTCAGCTGACTGGGAAGAGATTCGCAAAAGGAAATTTTATCATCAGAATGGTAGTATATACCCATTCAACTGAATCATCAAACAGATTAACCAACAGGCCAAGATTTAGTCTGTATTTATATATCTCAAAAATAGAGAAAAATGTGTAAACTTTTAAAACTAGAATACGGGTAACCGACAAGTGACTACATGTATCTGCCAAAATCGGATAGTGAGGCATGGATTGAGTGGCAAGGGGAAATAGAGTGAGGTATGTTGCATATTAGCATGGATGTCTGCAGCCTAAATGTGTATGTAGGTTGTGCCACCTACCACAAATCCAGAAAGCTGTCCAAGTTGTATACACCTGCAAAATTTTAGGCAGAAAAGTCAAACCACTACATGTATATGAGCGATTTTTGCCCATGGCAGACAAACAGACAAACACTGTGCAAAAATCTTTGCAGGTAACCCCTCCAGTTTTGTGTATGATAAAGACCTATGTGAGATCTAAACACATGCACAATTTTGGCCCAATCGATCAAATGGTTCCTGAGATATGAGCTTGGATGTGTCCAGCGTTAACTAGAATGTAGGTGGCGCCACCTGTCATAAAATCAAGAAAGCTGTCCACGATGTATAAACCTGCAAAATTTTAGGCAGTTATGTCGAACCACTACAGAGAAATGAGTAATTTTAGGCCACAGCAGACTAACAGACAGACGCTGTGCAAACATTGTTACAGGTGGCGCCACCATTTTTTTTGTATGTTACAGAGCTATCAAAGGGCTACATTTGTATAAATTTTATTTCCTGATCGGTCAAACGGTTCCCGAGATATAAGCTTGGATGTCATCAGCGTGAACGTGAACGTAGGTGGCGCCACCTGTCATAAAATCAAGAAAGCTATCCTGGATGTATACACATGACGAATTTCAGGTGAATTAGTCAATTCACTGCAGAGATATGAGTGATTTTAACCCAAGGCAGATGAACAGATGGACACTGTGCAAACATGGTTACAGGTGGCGCCACCATTTTTTTTGTATGTTACAGAGCTATCAAAGGGCTACATTTGTATAAATTTTATTTCCTGATCGGTCAAACGGTTCCCGAGATATGAGGGTTTATGAGTGGAAACAGACCCACAAATGGACACTGGATAGAGAGAAAAGGTCAGAAGTCAATGCAAATTGGTTAGGCACCAGTTCACATGTGACCCGAAAATAGGTGTAAGTTTGGGAAAAATCGGTCCATTTGTCTCCGAGGAGCTCTCTGGAAACGAACGCCGCCGCGGCGGAGGAACTCGGTCAAAAACATAGTATCCGCAAAACTTCGTTTTGGCGGATACAAAAATACAGGTGGCTCCACCAGTCTGCAGAAACTAATAAAAACACTTAATGGTCAATATCCATGCAAAAAATCACGGTGATCTCTGCATTAGTTGTTCAGATACTTCAGTTTTTGTATCAAATTGTCCATTATTCTGAGGGATACTTCGGAGTCCTATAGCTTGAAGGATATGGTAACAGAGACCTAATTTCAAGTTTCCACAGGCACCTTTCATGGGCCTCCTTGCATGACAAGAATGAAGATTCTAGGTCCAGTTGTTGCGATTTGTACCCTGTTGACAGATAACCACATCTTTAAAGGTCTCAAAAAAAGAAAAAAATTCGTAAAAATTTGAAAAAAAAATAGAGGTGGCACACCCAGTCTGCAGAAACTGATGGAACAGCTCATGATCAATATGTATGCCGAAAATCATGACCATCAGTGTTGTGGTTATTGAAATACTGCAGTTTTTGTATCAAATTTTCCATTATTCTGGGGGGGGGGGGTATTTTGGACCCATACAGCTTAAAGAATATGGGTAACAGAGACCTAATTTCAAGTTTCCATGGAGACTTTTCATGGGTCTCCCTGTGTGTCAAGAATGAAGATTCTTGGTCCAGTTTTTATGATTTGTGCCCTGTTAACAGATGTTCATATCTTTAAAGGTCTCAAAAATACAGAAAAATTTCGTAAAAAAAAACGAACAAATACAGGTGGTGCCACCAGTCTGCAGAAACTTATGAAACACTCCATGATCAATATCCATGCAAACAATTATGGTTATCTCTGCATTAGTTGTTCAGATACTTTAGCTTTTGTATCAAATTTTCCATTATTCTGAGCTGTACTTTGGAGTGCCATAGCTCAAAGGATATGGGTAACAGAGACCAAATTTCAGGTTTCCATGGAGACTTATCATGGGTCTCCCTGTGTGTCAAGAACGAAGATTCTAGGTCCAGTCGTTACGATTTGTACCCTGTTGACAGATAACTACATCCTTAAAGGTCTCAAAAATAGAGGGAAAAATCGTAAAAAATCAAACAGTACAGGTGGCGCCACCAGTCTGCAGGAACTGATCGAACATCTCATGATCAATATGTATACCAAAAATGAAGACCATCAGTGATGTAGTTATTGAGATATTGAAGTTTTTGTATGAAATTTTTTACTATTCTGGGGGGTACTTTGGGGCCCCATAGCTCAAAGGATATGGGTAACAGAGACCTAATTTCTGGTTTCCAAGGAGATTTTTCATGGACCTCTCAGTGTGTCAAGAATTAAGATTCTAAGTCCAGTCTTTATGATTTGTGCCTTGTTAACAGATGTTCACATTTTTAAAGGTCTCAAAAATAGAGAAAAAAATTCGTAAAAAATCGAAAAATACAGGTGGCGCCACCAGTCTGCAGGAAGTGATGTAACATCTCATGATCAATATCTATGCCAAAAATCATGACCATCAGTCAAGTAGTTAATGAGATATTGAAGTTTTTGTATGAAATTTTGGACTTTTCTGGGGGGTACTTTGGGGCCACATAGCTCGAAGGATATGGGTAACAGAGACCTAATTTCTGGTTTCCAAGGAGATTTTTTATGGACCTCTCAGAATCTCAAGTTACAAGGTTCTAGGTCCAGCGGTTACGATTTGTGCCTGGTTAACGGACGGACAGACGGACAGACGGACGACGGACAAAGAGTGATCGCTATAGCTCAGATGACTTTCAGTCAGCTGAGCTAAAAAGTGTCGATCAATATTTTTTTTAATTATCACCTTGCTTTTAAGTGGGGTCAGCAGGGTAGGTGAAAGGTAAAACCCGAAAGAAAAAAAAAATGCAGGAAGCATCACTAAAAGTCTTGTAAAACAAATAAAGCCATCCTAAATCCAGGTACAGACCCAAAAATTATCAGAAAATTCACAAATTATGAAAATGTACCTGGAGTACCTTGTACCAGGTAAAGGTACTTTAGTTCCAGGTACATGTACAGGTACAAGGTACTTCCTACTCATGACCAGCAGGTACAGGTACAGGTACAATGAAATCTGTACCTAGGTACAGGTACACGTACAAGTACCCTGGTGACCTACTATGATCCACAAGAGATGCATGGTGAAATACTGTGATCCACAAGAGACACATGGTGAAATACTATGATCCACAACTATAACATGGTGAAAAACTGTGCCCCACAAGAGATACATGGTGCAATACTATGATCCACAAGAGATACATGGTGAAATACTTTGATCAACAAGAGATACATGGTGAAATACTGTTCTACAAGAGATACATGGCAAAATACTGTGATCCACCAGAGATACATAGTGAAATACTGTACCTGATCCACAAGAGATACATGTATGGTGGAATATTATGCACCAGAAATATTTAAGGTGTGACACAGCTGAAAGATGGAATGATGAAATACCATTACCGGTAAACTAAAACCAATATTAACAATTAAACTATAATTAACACACAAAATTACACAGACACTGACCACTGTTGTCACTTACCATAAGGGTCTTTGTCCCTTGTTGTCCTCTGTGTTTATCTTTGCAGGCTGTGGCTTTGCTTTTATAAGCAGTGATACCATGGATAAATTCTGTAATCTGCAAGCAACTTGGAGAGCTGTCGGTTCTGTGGGGTCTCTCTGATCCTGTATATCAATAAACACTTCCTCTGCCTTCAGAATCTGTTTGACTTTACCTACATCACCGGTTCGAACTGCCTCAAAATACTCATCAGTCTTTGGGGCATTTCCCTTGTATTTCTGCTTACGTTTCTTTGGCATTGTGAAATATTTCCTATGTTTCGTTGTTGTTAGTGAGTGTAATCCATGGGTCTTTAATGGACAAACATTGAAATAATAGTCAGTTTATATTAATGGAGCTCAAGCTCTTCTCATTGGACAACCAGATTTCTAATGGATTTGTAGAACGTTAATAATATTGCAAGGAATTTGCAGACACTAGAAGGGTTTTTAAAAATCCTCGTGAATTGCAGTATTTCAACATACAATGATCATCATCACTGCTTCCTTCATTTCCTCTGAATGGATGTCCAAATGGATGACCATCACCTCATGGATGATTCAGGTTTCTGAAATAATGAATAAGATGCTGTTTTGAGTAAATTACAAGTATACATGAATAAAATCTTGATTAAAACACCTATTTAATCTTATTTATGATGAATTCATTTTAATTCAGTTCAAAATGTGTCCCAATATGTATACATATACGGGGTTTCTGAACCTCTTGGCAATGCAAATTTATGACCTTTTAAAGACTTTTTAAGACCAGCTGATAGAAAATTTAAGACCCCTTATACATAGAATTCTTTAATGGCCCTACCATGCTTTTAAACTACTGAAGATCCAAAATGGTAATCACTACATGTTGGGACTGGTCTCATGGTAGTGTGTCTTAAGAAACCATGGAGATCTAAATTCTTTGACAAGAAACCGCGGCAACTTCTCCTAAACCGTTTCAAGCTTACGTTCATTCACCGAACTGTTTGTGCACATTCAATATCAGGATGGGTAAAATCAAATTTAAGACCTTTTAAGACCTATGTCACGATTCCTGGCATTTTAAGGCCTTTTCAAATGATTGACATATAAAAACTAATTGGCTTTTTCACTTACCTTTCTATATTATAATAATAAGAGTAACACTGTCTAAAGTTGATACACTTTAACACAGTAATGTGCAACTTGCACTGAACTGGGAAGAACTATTCAATACTTGTAACTGTGAGTGGTAGGTTTCTCAGCCTGCCATTAATTTGTCAAGTAAACAAGTGTACACAGAAGCTAAACAGTACTGAAATGCTGACTGCCAAATTGTGGACACAGGATTTATGTGTGTCACCTGGAGCAGTCTGGGGGATTACACAAATCTGTCAGCAAATAAATCTGGACCACCTTGCAGCAGGCAATAGTCCAATGACAAGAACACACAGACCTAGCCTGGATGTCAGTCAAGTGTTTACGATTAATTACGAGAAAATATCAATACAGTAATGGTAGGTACACTCAAGTGTGCTTACTATGCAGCAATAATTTATTGACACTTACCTTAATATATATATATATCATAAATTATGTATCTTTCATATGCTGTAGCATGTGTGATATAGCACTGGGTACTTGAGATTACAGTCTGTTTACATTTAAGATTATCAGTGTTTGTTTGATTTTGTTTATTTATGGTTGTTCCTGACATCTGACTAGGACTGGTATCGGGCACAATCTAGATGTATGGCACAACTTCAAATTAAATCTGAATGGATCATGGTGCCATATTGTAAAGTTTATTTACAATCTCCATGCACATTTATGGGTGATATTTTCCCACAAGATTTCTAAAATATAAAGTTCCCCAAAGAACATAAATATAGTATGACATAATGTCAATTTATGATAAATCATTTTGATGTACAATGAATTGTTGGTAGTCAATAACATGAGTAAGCCATATCAGGACATGTGTTAAAGGTACATAAACATTTTTACTAATATGCTTCTGTGGCTTGGGGTACCCGGTAGAGCACAGGACTCAAGGCCAGGAGACTGAGTTCTAATCTCAGCCAAGGCGGCACCCTCTGCAGGCTTAATCTGAAGGCTGTGCCCAAAGGCTTTGGTTTCACTCACAAATGGGTGGTTCCTGGGTTCCTCAGTAATAGCACCCAACAATGGGGATGATTACACACCAAAGTCTGCAAGTGCAATAGTCACCGGGCATGGTTAACACCAGATATAAAAAATGAGAGGAAACATGTGATACTGTCTTGTCACATAAGCCAAAACCAGAATGGAATTCTGCAGATGTACAAATATCTATCTAAGCTGGCTTTAAAACAAGTGACCCATGGGTCATGATGCTCAGCTGACTGGGAAGAGATTTGCAAAAGGAAATTTTATCATCTGAAAGGTAGTATAATTATACCCATTCAACTGAAGCATCAAACAGATTAACCAACAAGCCAAGATTGTGTCTGTATTTATATATCTCAAAAATAGAGAAAAAATGTGTAAACTTTAAAAAAAATAAAGGTGGCTCCACCAGTCTGCAGAAACTAATAAAAACACTTAATGGTCAATATCCATGCAAAGAATCATAGTGATCTCTGCATTAGTTGTTCAGATACTTCAGCTTTTGTATCAAATTTTCCATTATTCTGAGGGATACTTCGGAGTCCTATAGCTTGAAGGATATGGGTAACAGAGACCTAATTTCAGGTTTCCACAGACACTTTTCATGGGCCTCCTTGCATCACAAGAATGAAGATTCTAGGTCCAGTTGTCACAATTTGTGCCACATTAACAGATGACACCATCCTTAAAGGTCTAAAAAATAGAGAAAAAAATTCATAAAAAATCGAAAAATACAGGTGGCACCACCAGTCTACAAGACTGTTGTAACATCTCATGATCAATATGTATGCCAAAAATCATGACCATCAGTGATGTAGTTAATGAGATATTGAAGTTTTTGTATTAAATTTTTTACTATTCTGGGGGGTACTTTGGGGCCCCATAGCTCAAAGGATGTGAGTAACAAAGACCTAATTTCTGGTTTCCATGGAGACTTTTCATAGGTCTTTCACTGTGTCAAGAATGAAGATTCTAGGTCCAGTCTATATGATTTGTGCCCTGTTAACAGATGTTCACATTTTTAAAGGTCTCAAAAATAGAGAAAACTATTCGTAAAAAAATCGAAAATTACAGGTGGCGCCACCAATCTGCAGAAACTGATGAAACATCTCATTATCAATATGTATGCCAAACATCATGACCATCAGTGATGTAGTTAATGAAATAATGAAGTTTTTGTATGAAATTTTTGACTATTCTGGGGGGTACTTTGGGGCCCCATAGCTCAAAGGATATGGGTAACAGAGACCTAATTTCTGGTTTCCATGGAGACTTTTCATAGGTCTCTCACTGTGTCTAGAATGAAGATTCTAGGTTCAGTCTATACGATTTGTGCCCTGATAACAGATGTTCACATTTTTTAAGGTCTCAAAAATAGAGAAAAAAATTCATAAAAAATCGAAAAATATAGGTGGCGCCACCAGTCTGCAGTAATTGATGGAACATCTCATGATTAATATGTATGCCAAAAATCATGACCATCAGTGATGTAGTTAATGAGATATTGAAGTTTTTGTATGAAATTTTTGACTATTCTTGGGGGTACTTTGGGGCCCCATAGCTCGAAGGATATGGGTAACAGAGACCTAATTTCTGGTTTCCAAGGAGATTTTTTATTGACCTCTCAGAATTTCAAGTTACAAGAGGGTCCAGCGGTTACGATTTGTGCCTAGTTAACGGACAGACGGACAGACGGACAGACAGACAGACAGACAGACAGACAGATGGACGACGGACAAAGAGTGATCGCTATTGCTCAGCATGACTGAAAGTCAGCTGAGCTAAAAATGGAGGTGGTTACAGGTCTATAACAACAAAAATAAACCATTTGCTAAATAGGTGTATTTCCTAATGCTATTAGTTCATTCTGCCTAGTACAAATAGTTTTCCAGCAAAGCTATCCTGGCATACATTCTTACTATCTCCTATTCACCTGTTTTATACTTTTAACTGTTCTGTGTCTGAGTAAACAGTCTACATGTGTCTGTTTACCTTAACAAGACAGCTGACCACAAATCTTACTTTATAAGTAAAAACTCATGTGTAATGAGGAGAAACTTGAAAGCAGAAACACAGCAGAAACAGGAAAAATCTTGATTTTTGCAGTTGTGCACTACAGCCACTAGGTAGCATGCATGTTTGTTTTGCATCACTGATCATGCCAAGTGCAAGTTAACTTTACCACGAGTAAGCAAATGGTTTTAGAACAATGTATACCATAATATTTTAAAGAAAAAATACTATACTTCACTTTACCATACCTGGTATGTGAATAGGTCCCTTTAATGTATGTATGTGTATGTAATTTTTTCTACATTGGAAGCCAGTTTAGTTTGTGACTCAAACAGTTTACTTTTAAATTCTTATATATATACACTAGTTCACATCAGAATTCAGATGTTAATGGTTATTTACAAGACTGAACACTTAAGTGTATGTATGTCAACAAAGTTTGAGAACACTACCTAATAATAATTAAGTTTCAGCTTGAACACTTAAGTGTATATTATATATTTTAACAAAGTTTGAAAACACTACCTAAAAATATGTTGAGGTTTCAGCTTGAATAGTGTATATATTTAAACAAAGTTTGAAAACACTCCCTAAAAATATGTTGAGTTTCAGCTTGAATACTTTAGTGTGTTTATTTTAACAAAGTTTTAAAAACACTACCTAAAAATATGTTGAGTTTCAGCTTGAATACTTTAGTGTGTATATTTTAACAAAGTTTGACAACACTACCTTAAAATATGTTGAGTTCCAGGAAATTCTTCAAACAGCATGTCTGAATAAGATATACCAATATAAGTACCCTCTTGCAGACTCTAAGCTGTGTGAGAAGTATACTCTCAGTACAGCTGTCCACCTTGAACTACCAAGTATTTACTCATTGATCAGCCTTTCTAAACCTCCAGCATTATATTCAATCTGATCACCTGTAATCGACCAGCTCATTACCCCAGCATTATAAGGTACTGTATGGGGACTGGATTATACAGACCTCTGACTTGGCATTTACACACATTTGCATCGGCTCTGGGTCAGATTTCAAGGTTCTTATTCAAACACCCTTGGTTACTGAATCAGAACTAAGGCAAAGCCAGGTGAAATATTTGTTCACAGCATATACAGCTTTATATATATATATTCTTATTTTATATACATGTATCATGATATAATTAATTTATAATAAATACCGTAGATATTTGTTGAATAATATGCAGTGGCAGGACAAGAACATAAATGTATTCATGAAAACATTACCCTCCCACTCTAAATTTAATCTCTCCATATCTTTCAAAACGCTTAAATATTTGTATTAGTATATTAAACTATTTATCAAAAATATTACATATCTGTTTAACAGATAGGTCAATGTAATAAATTAAAGATCTATCACCTATTACAATTCAATTGCCCAATGATCAGTTGTCAAAATCTGCCAATCATTGGTTTTGCACTCAAGAAGGGGGGGGGGGGGGGTGGCTAAGAAAGTCTACCCTGAATAAATTTTTACCCAGATATTGATATTGAAATAAACATATCAATCCCCCCCAAAGGGAGGCTAATAACACAACTTATGTATGAGGGTTGGTACATTAATATAAGCAGCTGAATAAACTGACATCAATTTACCTTAAATTATATATATATATATATATATAACCTATATAAACTAGTCCACTCCCAAAACTATCTTTACCCAAATATTGATATGGAAATAAACTTATCAAACCACTACAAGCCTCCCCTCCACAAGGGATGGGTGGTTAATAACACTGCACTGGTATATTAATATATGTGACAGAATAAACTGACAAAAATTAACTTTAAACTACAATATTTCGTCTTGGACTAGGAATTTTACAGCACAGAAGAAACATTCAAGGTACCTTACTATTATCTACCCCCACAAATATGTCTCCAATTACATATCTCAATTATTAGGTACTTAACTGCAACAACTGAAAAAAAGTACAATATTCTATAGTACTATACAGTGGCAACATTAGTTAACTCACCTGGCATCTGAAATTCAAAATCCTGTAAAAAAAGGCAGCGAGGCATTCTTTATAATAGTAACCACACAGGGGATCGGTCTGTACTTAACTGGTATGAATCCAGTTCAGAAATATATGCCAGCATGCCCCTTTATCATAAAGGCATAAATAATGGTATTATTAATGCATGCATACAATACTATGCTACAGTACCTTGCAAGGAGGGATTAATGCATTGGAGCACAGACAAGGTCACAGAGTGCACAGGTGCCAAACTAACAAGTATTTGTACTCGATGACCACAGCCTTGGGCTGAGAAGGATGGAGTCCATTAAGACTGTTGACGCAGCGTAGCTTTATAATGAAAAATTTTTTTGTTGTCAACCAGTTAGTTAATCATTAATCATTTAAATTCATTAATCTGGATCACTATGGTATATTTTTGTTAAAAGGACTCTTTACCATTGAAAGATAGGGGACTCTGTTTACCTTGATAGTATTAGGAGCCTTCTTTGTTCTGGTAGGCATAGTCCACCTATGATGCAACTATTAAAAAATTATTTATCATCCTGTTTATTGTGCTATTGCCAAGAATTTATAATTTAAAGGAAATAAATCAATCTGAAATTCTTGGGTGATCTAACAGGCAAGGATTGATGTACTGATTTAGCCATGTGTGACCATAGGGCCTAATTAACTTGGTCCCTGCATATTTAATAGTCCTTATAATATAAATGAACATTTGAGGTTGAAGGCTGAATGATGCACTTCACATGAAAACTTTATATGTTCCTTTATAAATATATTTAAAATAGCTATCAGGAACACCTGTAGTTTTAGAAAATATGACAAAAATATACACAGAATAATTACTTTTTTATGCTTAACCTCTTTATTAAACTATCTTAAAGGTAGTATGTTCAGAATTGGTTCTTCATTTGGAATGTAAAACAACCACTGCAAATGATGCATAATATAAATATCTTGTGAAAACTGACCTCATTAAATGTTAGAATGTAAGAATCCTAACCACATTCACCTGATGATCGGGTCCCACACCGTGAAACAGACTGTTGTGAATTTACAATTTTCTTTTTCTTCAGTGTTATATATATATATATATACAATTGTTCTTTCTAGGCTGTTGGCAATGCACTGAAGGCAAAGTGCTCTATGGTATAACCAGAGCGTATCAATATATATCATGTATAAGGACTCTATGGTATAACCAGAGCGTATCAATATATATCATGTATAAGGATATCGTTCTGATGAGTGCCGTACAACGGTACGAAACTGATTAGTAAACACGATGCTTACAATCGTTTGATTCCTTATACATGATATATATATATATATATATATATATATATATATATATATATATATATAGAGAGAGAGAGAGAGAGAGAGAGAGAGAGAACGTGTCCCCTGAGGGGGAAGGGTTAATTTATGGGGGGGGGACACTATTATATATATGTTTATATATATATGTTTATATATATATATATATATATATATATATATATATATATACACACACATATATATATACATATATACATATATATATATATATATGTAATGGTTTATTACTGAGTTATTCCCATGCTTTATATACCCGTTAACTCTCTATATATCACTATCAGTAAAGACTCTATTTATACGACAGGTCCCTTTGGTTGCCACATAACTGCATTAAATGCGGCGGTATCCAGGACTCTGGATACCGCCGCATAAAAAGCTTCAGAGTAAACTGGAGAACTTCAAACCCTTGTCGGAAAAAAATCGTGTAAAATCAAATAGTGCGTTTATGACAAGGCAGCTTTAAGTAATCTAAGGGAGATATAGTACTTTATTCGAATGACCACGAAATTCAGCTAAATATTAGGTTTTAGTATGTAAACAAGACTAACTTTTAAAACTTTGCAATCCTTGCGCTTGAAACTGTCTCAGAATCTGAAACAATGAACTGCGTGACCTTTGCTCGCTGAGCCTACAAGGCCCGTTACCACTGGTTACACAGGCGGCTGCCGGCCAGCCGTGGCTGGAGGGAAAAACCCAGAGCAGACATCGTTCCCCGTGTATCACCGTTTATTAGGATAATACATATTCTTCTAATCAACATTTAAAGTCGACAAACACTGTCTAAGTGGAATGTTATATGCGTATTTGATAAGAATATCTTTATTTCTTAACGAATTCGACATTTTCAGACGAAATATAAGAATTTAATTGTCATGTGGAATGTCTCCAGTTTCCTCAAATCATCTCCTAGGGCTCTCGCACAGCGTAGCGTAGTAAGAGAGGACGGGTGCTAGGGCTAGTTGCCACAGAGCTCAGAGTCAGTGGATTTATCACGTGTTACCAGTTATTTGATTATTTCATAAGCATGGCGTAGACTGTACGTATCTTACCAGAATCAGTCGTGTTGACAGTTATGTTACAGCTTCAATCACTTGTTAAAGCTGTTCGTCTTTCTCCAATCTATCAAACTCAAGTATGCCGCCACTGGCTTGGTGTTGCCAGGACGCCGCCATCTTAATTTAGACTGGTCTCCGTCCACGTTTGGAACGATGTGAAATGTGCGCGTGTCGTGCTGCAAAAGGGCGGGACCTTGAATTTAAATGATGAGGTAAACCTGAATCACATGGGCGGATCCAGGATTTATGAAAAGGAGGGGTTCAACATAGGAGGACAAATGTCCCCGGGTCAGGAAAAAAAAAAAAAGGGGGGGGGACCCCCTGGATCCGCTTCTGAATCATTTCATACCCACATATATATAGGCCTACAGCCTGTAGCTAATAAAGAAGCTATTCTTATCAGGTTTTTAATTTTTCTGATATATTCCAAATATGATTTATCGAAAATACTCAGAGCGCATAAACACCTCCGCAAAAAATAAACCTATACAGTATGTATATAGGCCTATAGCACAGAGCTGTATCCACATCGAGGTCGGCCTTAATTTTATTTTATTCATACCTCGAACTTTCACATTATATCACTGAAATTCACATAAAACATTAGGTGATATCAAGTGATTTGAAACAAATGTCTATATATGTATATATATATGTATATATATATATATATATATATATATATATATATATATTGTTACGAAACCTAATATAAACAGATCACGTATGCGTGATGAACACAAATTTTGTAACGGAGATAAAAACAAATCAGATTCTGCAACACTATGTCTAGGGAATGAATAAAGAAGTCAGTAGTTTTTTGTTAACAAATAACTATAATTTATTCTTAAAACAACCCAAACAATACAATACACTAAATCAATACAATTATACAGTAAAACAGCGGTATAGCAACAAGTCAATACAATCACATAGAAAATAATGTGCACAGTAGCTGGATACCAACACCATCACAACGATAAGTCCTTTAAATGTAAACTCTCGGAGAATGACAGTCCAGTGGAAAGTTTTTGCAACAACCTAAAAAGTAAACTGGAGTCCAAATGCATAAAATCCAGGAGAAAGTCTTGAAAATGTATAATTGCCGCATTCGTCGGATAAGGTCCTAGAATCTGACACACGCTTCTGCGTCCGCTGAAAAATCGCTGTTCTCTCTTCCCTTCTCTCTAAAATACAGCCCCTTTATATACCTTCACACCCCTAGCCGAGAAATTTCCACTTCTCGAACAGTCTACAAGATCTTGCAAAATCACAGTAAACACGCGCTTCAGGAATTCTCTAGAAAAACAGCGCTGTGTATCTCTACACACCAAGGTCATCACGTGACCCACGACCACGCGTGAAAACCAAAGGCTTACATGACAACGAGAGTTCAACCAGTACGGATTAAACATAGAATGTAACACGCGGCCAGACACGAGCGCCAGAAACAGGAGCTACGCCCGTGTCACATAATAAAAAGAACATCTGTAATAATATATACAGTGAAACCTCATTGCGTCGAAGACGAAGGGACCCTCAGAAAAGTTCGACACATCCGAGGTTCTACACAAGCGAGTTTTATTTGGTTATAATTTAAATAGAGTTTTCCGGAATATCGAGTCTGTAACTTCGACATAAGCGGGGTATTCGACTTAAGCGAGTTCGACACAACGAGGTTTCACTGTATATATATATATTTATATATATATATATATATATATATATATATATATATATATATATATATATATTGTCCATGCATCTTCCCACAAAAGTTAAATGAAATTCAAGAACGTTTCAAGAACGTTTGGAGTTTTTGTGTTGTGAACAACTACTGAATTCGAAGTTGGATGGTGACTGTCGCTTTGTGCAGCCTCTGACTGACTGATGATGATCGAATTTTAATGACGATCGAGTATGATTCATGTAAGGAGGTGTTCTGAGCCCCCCCCCCCCCCCTCCCCCCACCCCACCCGCCCATGTGGGAATAGCTGTAAAATAATATCTCACAAGTTTGTTCGAATGGTTTCAGTTCGGTGATTTCTGGCCGAGTTACGGGAAGCTGAAATTAGTCATTTGGCAAAAAAAAGCATAATGTTAAAATCTCAGAAACGGCTAGCCCTATCAGCACCAAAGTTTATGCAAATGTTGGTCACATGAATTGTATTTGAAATTGATGTATTGGTATTGTACGGGGGTCATCGGTCATCAGTATATAATATCTCGGAGTTAGGAGTTATAGTGTCCCCAAATTTTATGCAAAAATCAGTCACACATATTATATTAATTGTAGAGTCATTGATAGCTGAACTTGGTCTTGTGACCAAGTAAGCCTATGTCAAACTGAGGGCTGCAATAGTCTTCCTCTGTAAAACTGATGTTTCAAATTCTGTAACGTTGCACAAAAAAGATTCTAATGTGGCCTTTGTTCAAGATTACTCAAAATGATTTTGGCTGAATTATTGAACCTAAAGTTAGCAATGGAAGGACTGTGAGATACTTTGGTAAACAAAGCTTGTAGATTTTGTTGTACTAACAGACTAAGCGCTGTGGGTATATAAACAGAGCTGTACAGGTTCATATCCAATGTATGTGTAAGCTAAATCAATGAAAAAATATATCTTTATTCTGATTTTGTTTTCAATAGGCATTTGTTATTATTCTAAACATTTTTGATAAAAAATATTATGCATATGTAAGCATGAAAGAAGCATTGTAGCCGAAGTCTTTCCGTACTTGTAAACAGATATGGCAACAGGCCAAGAGTTTGTCTGTATCTATACATAGTTTGGCAGACTGCCAACTATTTTAGATTTTGGCAACAGGGCAATTTCAATATGTATCAATATGTATCTATTTATTGCTTTGGCAGACTGTCAACTGGTACAGAATAGACTACTGGGTCAAGAGTTCACTCAGTGCAGTATAACTGCTCCTCCTATATAAGTTTCGGTTCACTTTGGGGCAAGTGCCTTCCTCAGTTGAACTTGCAAGGTCATCCGAGGGCACCTGATCAAGAATAGTTTGATGTGTCAGCCTGAAATTTACCCTGTCCATGTATCTCTGATGGCTTCCTCGTATACATGACTGGTGTCGCCACAGTAAAAGATTTTTGCACAGTGTATGTCCCTGCTGATTTCTCAAGAGGAATTTGATTTTTCACCTTGACTTTGTGAATATCTGTACATTTCGGATAGCTTCGTCGTATGCAAGAATAGTGGCGCCTCATACAATTGTTTTTGGGTTGTGCTATGCCAGTATTTCAAGAGTGACGTTTATGTATTTTTTTTGTGTTTTAAAGGGACAAAACCAGAAGCTTAATTAGGGCTTTTCTTTCACACTATCAGTTCAGTTTTGCTTTAAACAAATGATTCCCAGCAGAACAATCCCAGCAGACGGTCTCATTTCCCCGCATACGGCTATTTAACACCATGTTTTGGCTCTGCATGTTGGTAAACACAGTCTGTTTGCCATAACAAGGCCGCGTGACCGGAGGTCCGATTGAGAGAGGCATTACGCTGTGTTTCAGCCAGCAGAAATATGTATTACATATTTTGGGCCAAGTCAGACCGGGCATTTCCTAATTGACACGTGTTTTGGCTCAGCGATGGACACGGCCCCACGCGCTGTATTTATGTTGACACCTTTCATCGCGCCCGGTCCACTGTTTTTAACAGTTGTTTACAGGAGAAAGCAAACGGTTTCAGGGCAATATTTTGGCAGGTATATATATATATATATATATATATATATATTTTAAAGAGAAGAAGCTATTTTTCGTGTTAACTCAACATGCTTTATAGGTGATTGGGCCCCTTTAAGTCTGGTTCAAAAAGTTAAGTACTTGCTTTATACATGTCACACATATACATGAAAAGTAATAATTACTTTTCCAATAATTGTCAAACATGTAATCATGGAAGAATGGTACCTGATGTATATCCCTTTGCATAGGTTCGCATTAGACCTGTAGGCCTTGTATTTAAAAAAATATACAGAAAAAACGCACGAACTTTGATGGATCTGTTTTCTTCTTTCACCCATGACTAATCCTTCCTTCCACGAACTTTCACTGAAATCCATCCAGAATTATTTAAAAGATGGCCCGGACACCCACGCAAACACGGCAATTCACAGAACCCCCCTCTACCTTCGTTGGCTTCTAAAGTTCAAATACAAAATAAAAAGAAAAAAGCGTACTTGCATAAAAAACGCATATGGTATATAACCTCTGTAAGCTTATGGAAAATTACTTCAGAACCTATATGTATATATGTTGCGCGCTATTTTCCGTTCTGGCCCATCTTAAGGTGGGCTTGACTAGATAACCGACTTCGGATAACTGGATCGACCCTCTTAAGATGTGCCAGACCCAGTAACCGATCGTAAGATGGGTCAGACCCAATATCTGATCCCCAATGCCAGAACATACAACCGATACCGGTTATTGGTTCAGAACAATCTTAAGATGGGTCATGACGTCAGGCCATTTACCCATCCCCATTGTTTGGGGTTTAGGTTCCAACTTGACACAGGCCCATCGTTCACATACTGATATCAGGGTTTGTAATACTTTGAAATGTTCATCTTTCCATCGGAAACGGAAATCTAGTTTTGTCTTGCCGCAGAAAAATTTGCCTTTCCGCTACAGATGCATCCTATCATCATATCAAAATCTCAATCAATCATTTCTGTTTTGACATTTCTGAGGAACGGTTAACCTGCGTCCTAATGGCGACACCCGTCAATCTTTATGTTGTATATGCACGTTGTGACTCAGTACCCAACGACGTATTTTCTAACATTGCAACTGGCTCTGTTATAGGTCTGCTGCTATGCAAATCACTGAGCTATATGATTTTATGAGCGATACGAAACCATAATAGTGCGGAGTACCAGGTTAGCTGGGGGCTTCCAAGTTACCATTGTGCGCGGAAAATTTTCATTTTTTTGTGTATTTTTCAGTATTTGTGATGTGAAGAACATCTGAAAGTTCACCATTCTAACGGATTGGTACAAAATGAAAAATGCTTTTGCGTTCATGTGTTTGCCTGTCTGAAACAGGCGGAAAGGCATTGTTACGACCTCTGGATATTGATAATAGTTTTATATTATATCAACAGTAAAAAAAACAGACAAAATAATGCATTCATGTGTTAAAAAAACAAGAATAAAACCAACGTACAAGGTATAAAACCATTAAAGGTTTTAGACGCTCCGCCCATCTACTTTTATCTGATAATATAGCATCTTATCATTAACATTAACTTCAACAACGAAAAAAAAATTAACATGTTATAAAGGTCAATTGGGACAGGTTATTTAGAAGTAAATTTAAAGATAATATAAAATTTCGTTTTCATTTGTATTTATTTACAGTCCCTTTGGGGGGACTGAGATGTTGCAAATTTATAAACTTTATTTATTTTACATGAATTGTACAACTACCGTAGTTTTAATAACTAATACGAATCACTCTCCATGGCTCGGATGTTGGTCGATCCAACAAAGCTGTAGGTGTTTATCGGTATTGATCAGGGAATCTGAAATATGTATATTCGGTATGATACGGGGATCACAGAGGAACATTTTTTCACCTTTTCTTTTCTTTTTTATTCAAAGCTGTATGCATGCGTCGGTAGATCATGATCGAATATTGGGTCAGATCAGGAGGTGGCATGCCCTCATTGCTCACAGACCCTGTGCGTAAAATCACTCGTGCAAACGATTTTGAAGCATATTCATAAGTACGCGCATACACTCCCACTTCTTATTGTTTTAATCAACATATCTCATTACAATAATCATTATTTAATTTACAAATGAAAAATGCATTGTTGTTTTAATAGGGTTCGTAATAGACATCCCCTCTCTGGTGTTTTCACAATTCTTGCCCCTCCCATGTGTGCTGATCCCGAACTGATTAATGAATTTTATGTTATGTTTTATAGCTGGTAAAGCGATACATTTAAATTATAAAAAGAACAAAAATTGACCCAGATTAATGATATAAGTTCTGACAATTAAAAATACAGTATACTTTATACGTTATATCCGTTGGATTCCATTACTGCACAGAATGTCTAAATTCTCCAAACAAATCATTATTCTGCAGTGAACATATACAAAGAACTACAATTATTTCATGTAGCTAAATAAATTACCGACAACCAATGGCTATTATATAGCTACTTTAGGGAATAATTTACTTATAACTATTCACTACACTTAAAGCTAACACATATAGCTGGCTAATTCTGCCGCATATTCGCTTGAGAGGGAAAACATACAGATACCTTTTTATCTCAATCAAACGGAAACATGAAAGGCATCGATACCGAACGGTCGATAAAACAATGTAATTTAATTAGTAAAATGAATGTGAAGGTTAGAGTTGGCAGCCGTGAATCTGTATAGGGCCTAAGAGTTGTCGGTGGACGAACTGTGTTCAGATTGCTGCATCTAGAATAGGTACTGCCACCTGCCGGTCAATTATATAACTAATTGTTCTTTGACCGTCGCAGATCACCACACAGAACTATATAACACCTATCGAGGCATGGAATAACGTTTTATTTTACATATGGCTGTGGAAACTTAACAACTGATGACCTAACAGGTCGTTGTGAATATATTCTGGGAGTTTTAAACATGTATCCCCTGACGGATCGGCGGCACCTGTCCAACGTCTACGGTGAACCACCGCTTTTAAGACAACATATAGTATCTGAATAAATTCACATATTCGGCCCGTTCTATAAAATAATTGTCATTGTATTATTTCTTTGTATTCTCCGAATTAGTAGTGTTAAAATGCTGAATGATATTAATTCATTGAAACGTGCAGTAAACAAAATCTAGTCCCTTGTTTAACGAGAGTGATTGGGCATTTTTCGTATTTTAAGCACAAAGTGAAATAGTTAGATGAATGAGCAATGAAGAAAAGGAAGAAAATTAGCCATTGCTTGTAAAGATAGGACCAATATTGTCAAAGTTATGAGGGAAATAAGATTTTGACGTGTTTTAATGACCTTGACCTTTGACTTATTTAGACAATACACATAGAACTTTGAGACATACGATATATGTATGTTACAAAGTGATTCCAGCAAAACTGAGGACTGAAGAATGTTATATGTAAGACTCATGAACCAGCAAGCAGGAGAAAATAAGACAGCTGACAAACAGACAGGCATATTGACAAAGTGACCCAAATTTAGACCAGATGATTTAACAAGGTCATGGAGAAGACTCAGAGGAAGAAGATAAGCTACAGTTTGTGGAACTGAATTTATAGTTTAAGAGATATGGTAAAAAATGATATGTTGGGGAGGTTCGAGTGCAGCGTCCCCTAGCGGCCATATCCGGAAAATGAAAAAAAAATATTCGAGATATTACTGTTATACATAAGATGTACCAGTTTCAAGAGGATTAATGCAAAACTTTAGCCTGTAAAATGCTCTATATGAGATGCAAGAAACAGCTAGCAGGCGAATTAGAGGACAACTGACAAACAGACAGACATACTGACAAAGTTACAAAAGACTGAGACCAGATGACTTAATCATGTTATGGAGAAGACTCAGAGGAAGAAAATAAGCTTTAGTTTATGTAATTGGCCAAAAAATGATATGTTGGGGGAGATTCGACTGCAGCGCCCCCTAGCGGCCATATCCGGAAAATGAAAAATCATGTTCACGATTTTTATGTATGGCAGAAGATGTGCAAGTTTCAGAATGATTCCTGCAAATCTGTGGCCTGTAGTATGCTATATGTAAGACGCAAGAACCAGGAAGCATGCGACATTATGACCAATTGACACAAGATCAAGGTTATGGAGAAGCCTCAAACGAAGAAATTGAGCCTTGGTATTTGAAGACAGGCCAAATATTAACGTAGTTATAATGGGAAAAAAATGATGATAACCTCGACCTTGGCCTTTGATCTATGTTGACCAAAAACAATAGGGTTCCAGTTCTTTTGATTGTCTACCAGTTGTTCAATTTTGAAAGAATTTGCTGCAAAATAATGGCCTGTAGATTCGTGATAATCACACAAAAAGAAACAGACATACGCAGCTGACCAACATGCTTGCCGAAATCGAAGATTTCCGGCAAGCAATAAACTGATGAGCTTATGAACTCGAATAACATGCAGTGACAAAAGTCAAATAATTATTATCAATCTGTTAAAAAAAAACATGACCCTTCGGTCAGCAAGCATGACCTATTATAACCATGGATGCCATTCACACCTTTTTCATTTTTTAAAACTTTTGGTCATGCATTTGTAGGATGTCGGAAATATATATCTGTTTATAATGGTAAACAGTTGCTGATTGTATGAGTGAGGGAAATATATGATTGCTGAGCTGATCGGAGCTACTTCTTGGGCTTTACTGATACCCGTCGGTCTCAAGAGGCTATTAAACATGCCAAAAAAATAATTTAGAATGTTTCAGATGGCACTAACAATGTCTTACACTGTAATTTTTTTTATAGATCCAGCTAATAGGATAAGCATATTTCCTTTTTTCACTACAGAGTTATTGCTCTGTTACGCAGAGAGTTTGCTGCAGAATTTGAAAAGGAGCGCATGTGATGGGTGGATATCAGAACAGCCAATCAAATCCATCGTTACAGTAATATACAGTATTACTTGATACTCACCAGTTTTCCATGCCTTTATAAGTTTGGCCAGATTCTGCATATAGCATCTACCATCGACAGACGGTTAATCGTGACAAAACTTTCCCTATGGGCCATATATTGCTATATTAAATATCCATGACTAGATGACAAGACAACTCTAGAACAAAGGCGGCCCCTCACACCAATGTATGGCGATGGCTTACGGCAGTAATCGTGAAATGGAATTTATCCCGAAAACAAAACTTTTGTGAATAACAGGCCCCATCACTGAAGGCAAGTCCTGATTGATATTATAAATAATAATATATCTTGTATGTTACAGTGGATTAAAGAGAGCTGTTGTAAATTATCAGATCTTTCAAATTATCTGCAAGCAATGAACAAAGATTTATACGTGTTCAATATTTGCTTGGGTCCTCGTTCAAATTATACGATTTTGGGAACACAATACTTTGTATAATTAATTTATAAAATTATGGTTATACTCTGTGTAGGTTAATATATAATTAGAATGCGAAAATAAACATTCGCGAAACGGTGAGAATATGAAAATCGGGATTTGCAATGTTAACCTCACAAATATGACGCCGACCACATGAAATGATATATATGTGATCCTTTGAATTATGAGTATATTATTGTAATCCGGATTATCTCCAGGTTAATGGAATGTACCCTAATTATTCATCAAAATCCACTCGGAGGATGTATAATATTGACTAGTTAATTAGTAAAGGCACAGGCCCTTGAAATCACTATTAAAACATGTCTAGATTATATATGGCCCCTATATAGCCTTATTCTACCAATAGTTATATGAAGACACAAGGTATGAAATGACGGACGGATTACCCCGAGGGACCTGCTGTATAAACTATCTATTTCCTACCAACGGCATGGAACGAAATTATATCTTGCATGCACATAAAACTGGACAAGATGGTTCCGTCTGACACAAAACTAACTCGCGTTACGGTTTCTATCCGCGTGTAATTAGCTGTTTACCCAGGCTGAGCGGACACTGTTCAGCGGTCTTTCTCTCCATGACAGCCCACGCACCATCGTAGGATTGTTTATCATTCCAAAGATGAGATTTTTCATGGAGCCCTATGGATGTAATGTAAGTAGATTCTAGGCCTGGTGGATACAAATTGTGCCCCATCTGATTGACTGGATGCTCAAAATCATGTTTTAAGTGTAGTTTGCAAAGTATAAGTCATCATGACCTAAAACAGCTGTAGCTGAAGGTCTAAAAAAAAGAGAAAAAAAACGCTTAAAAATTAGAATAAAAATACAGGTGGCGCCAGTCGTTTTCAGGAAATAATAAAACACTCCATGATCAATATATATAGAAAAATCTTTGCATTCAATACATAAGTTATTCCGATATGGGAGTTTTTGCACCAAAGTTTTGATTATTCGGGGGTGGGGCGGGGGCACTTTACCTAGTAGATTATATGTCACAGTGAACTTGTTTCAGGTTTCCAAGGAGTTTTTTATGGGCCTCTGTCGGTTTTCAGTGAGAAGTTTCTAGGTCGAGTGGTTACGATTTGTGCTCTGTTAACAGAAAGACGGACAGATAGATAGACGGACGACGGACAAATAGTGATTGCTATAGCTGAGATGACTTTCAGTCAGCTGAGCCGATAAAAATTGGCGGTAACTTTTACGCCTGACTAGGTGAAATGAAAGCATTACGTTGTCCCACGATATATTGGCTAGGGAGGAAAGTGGGGTTAAGAAGGGGGGGGGGGTGCTAATCACGTTTAAGTACATCTGCTGAATTCCATTCCGGTTTCAGACTACATGATAGGGCAGTATCAAACGCTTCCTCTCATTTTATATCCTGGCTTTAAAGGGGCCCGGTGTCTACTGCACCTGCGGGCCCCTGGTGCGTAATCGTCCTCATTGGTGGGTCATTCCATCGAGGAGCCCCCAAAAGGAGCACTTGTTTGTAATTGACACATCGGCGTTGGGCATGGCCTTCCCATAAGCCTGCAGACCGCTCCCTCCGGATTGGGGCCGACCGTGATAAAATCTCACTGCCTCGGCTGAGATTCGAACTTATAGGATCTCCCGTGTTTGACATTCAAACTTTCTCGATGTCAACTTTTATCTCCGCACTGAACAGACCAAACCATATAGAAAACCCAACGACAAACCTGTCTACATAAACTGCAAATCAAATCACCCACCATCTATCATTAAAAACTTGCCACAGGAAGAGACTCACACTATTATTATCAAGCAAAGAAATATTTGAAGATGCCGCTCCAATTTATAACTCAGTCTTAAAGAGAGCAGGGTACAATGAAAGCGTCCATTACAATGCGGGAAACGGCGATAATGGACAACAGAAAAAGAAAAGAAACAGAGCTAGAAAGATATTTTGGTATAACCCACCATACAACAAGAATTTCAAAACAAATATCGGCTCACAATTTTTAAAACTGATCAAAAAAACTTCCCACGGGACAACAAACTTCACAAAATCTTTAACAAAAATACAATCAAAATCAGTTACAGTTGCATGAGAAATATGATGCAAATAATAACAGCTCATAACAAAAAAAATCAATGCAAAAAAATAACCAAGAAACCAGCGAAAAAAACTGCAACTGTAGGGTGAAAAACACATGTCCGTCAGACGGGAATTGATTACGTCACTTTAAAGATTAATATTATGAAAAGGAACTTTTATCAATTTTGTTCATGCATGTAGTCCCCCCCCCCCCCCCATCCCCCCCCCCCCCCCCATTCTGTAGTTACATCGTACGTCACGCCTTATGGATGTTTGGTAAATACAGTTTGAATGTGTTTTTCTCTGCTTTGCTGTAATACATATACTCAGTTCATGTGGATTTAATCTTAACATCCTTCGTGATGTGATCTGCATTCATCTCGGACGATCTTCAACATTGACATCAATTCTGCAGAAATTAAAAGTGAAAAGGAACATAATTTCCAGTAATATAGTTTCTTCACACACACACACTCTCTCTCATTTTTTACACTCTCTCTCTCACACACACGCTCACATTTATAAATTTTTCTTGTATTATAGAAAGCTTTGACAAAATTTACACACATCGATCATTCGTTTATTGTTTTTCTTAACTTATTCAATTTAATCTTTTATTTATATGAATGTGATTTGAAAAAAGAACTAATTATTCTTATTCTCCACAATTTTTTATCATTGATTGGAAGTACATACACACATCTATTATTCTATAATAATCATATATATGAATAATATCCAATCGGGCTTGAAGTAATTATAAGGGAGTGATATCTATAACGTACTTGCCGCGCCTTCTTTAGCTGACTTGGAATCCTTGTCGTACTTATGAACAGGACCGGCAGCATATCTATAAAAAATAATAAAAGAATTTGGAAACATGCAGTGTAACCATGGTGCAGCATATTTATATATATAAGCTAAATATAAATTCAATCTCTGTAAATTGTCTCTGTAAATAAGATAGTGGTCAAGGTGTGTTTCTATGAGGATCAAGCAGGCCTGTGGCGAACATTCAGCTGACGGATACATGGAACACCCCGTTACAAAATCATATGAGCGATTTTTTCACGCATATGCGCGCACACGGAAACACCCCTAAAATCTGCTTGAATTGTATTGATAGCTATGATAGATCCATTTCAAGCTTATATTCATTCATTTATTAGGGCCCCGCTTGACAAGCGAAGCTCTATAGTGATTAATGTGTCAATCCGTCCTTCCGTCCTTCTGTCCTTCCGTCAGTGACACTTTCTTTCACGGGTGATAACTCAACAGAAACTTTTTTTCACCTTTACCTAATTCCCAGGGATGATTGGTAATTATGAGGCCTCCAGACCTATTGGTACTTATGAGGCCTCCAGACCTACTGAATTACAGACCTGTCGGATATATGGCCTCCACAGCCCAATCGCTGATTTCCTTTCGTGTGTGATTATTCAACAACAACTGAATCACTTATACCCTTCGAATCCAAAAACAGGTAATTTGTGGAGACCTTGTCTGTTCTTCACACCTGAACAACACAACACCAGGTCTTCATAAGATTTTCTTATTACTGTTTTAAAATAACATCTTAATACACCATTTCTCACTGCGGGCCCTCTGAGGACTATGGTCCAATTACATCTAGTTTAAAATTTGTTAAATTTCAATTTAGCGGCCTTACCCTATTTGCCTTAAGTATGGGAATGGCTTTTATGGAACCCTTGGTATCACAAAGATGGGTGCTTTTGCTACCATTTGTATTCTTCTACATTGCTCAGAAGTCCAGATATAGGGAAAAGTATAAGATGAATGGCGGCCATCTTGAAATACAATATGGCGGCCTAATCCAATTTGTATCAAGTATGGCAATAACTTTAATGGAATACCTGGTATCGTAAACATGGGTGTTGCTACCATTTATATTATTCTACAACGCCCAGAGGTCCAGATAAAAGGCAAAATCCTATAAAATAGCGGCCATTTTGAATTCAAAATGGCCACTGAAGACGCGATTAAAAAAAATGGCACCTGATTTTTTTTGTCGAATCAGCACCTAAAATTTGAGAAAGCCAATGTAATCCGCTTTGACACAACAATCCAGCTAGATCCAAATATCTGACACAGCATACTATACTTTTTACATCTCCGGAATGCTCGTGGTTGTGTATTTCTGTTTATTTTTAGCACCAGATGGCGCACCTTATATACGGGGTTCTATTTTGGGCTTCAGACCAGTTATAATATAGGGGGAACTTGCAATCATGTACGTGCATTATGCACCATAACCTCCGCCAGGATCTTATTAAACTTTGCTGTGTGCTATTTGGTGAAGCGTATCACAGATCATCATGGATTTTATCCCAGGTGAGCTCTAGCCAAAGGCGGCCCCTAATACCGGTGTAAAGACTTCAGATTACCCCCTCCCCCCCCCCCCTTTCAGGTTACCCGACCGTAATCTGAAATTGATATATCGCTCGTGATATATTTATTAACAATATCCTCAGCTGGCAGGTGATATAGTGGCCAACTCCGTCGGGCCGAACACGTGTCTCTCTGTCCGTAACCACTTCATAACAGGAATAATCTCAAAAACGTTACTCACATCACATTTTAATTAACTTGGCAGGTGTATCAAATAGATCTTCTCACTTGATCAGGTATTGGTCACACTAACTTGAATTTTTATACTTTTTAAGATTTGTGACGCCTGCCTTATACACGGATCGTATTATAATACTATCATATATATCGGTCCGTCCAATTACTATTTGTATCGCAACGATAACTTTCTAGTATTTTGATTGATTTTCATGAAACTAATAGTACGTACCAATAAAGCATCTCGCATGGGTTCGATTCTCTACAATATTAACGTATGATACTTTATTTAATGTATATATTAAGTATATAAATAATCATAAGTAAACATTTTTTTTGGGGGGGGCTGGGGGGCGGGGGATAATATAACGGGGGGGGGGGGGTAATCTGAAATCGCTACAGCGGTGATTAACTCGTTCTCGGCCGGGATGAAGGTTTAACCGCATACCTCTGATAAAGAACCTTTAGATTAAACAAGAGCACCGCAAACGTGCGTAATTCGCCCGTCGTGTATCTGTTGACTGTTCAAAATGGCGACTGAAGACGCGACTAAAACAATGGCACCTGCTTTTTTTTTGTCGAATCAGCACTTCAAATTAGAGAAAGCCAATGTAATCCGCTTTGACACGACATTCCAGGTAGATTCAAATATCTGACACAGCATGCTATTTTTTTTACATCTTCGGAATTCTCATGACTGTGTTTTCTGTTTATGTTTAGCACCAGATGGTGCACCTTATACGCGGTTCTATTTTGGGCACCTCGCCACCTGGCGCAGGTTTACTGGTGATTCATGAGGTGACGCCAACCCGGCTGGTACATGTTTTTTGGAAACTGCAATAAAGATACATTCGCATACGCCTGCTTACGCATACCTGAATGTCTCTTTTTCCTGATAAGGTTTTCAACCAATGCTTTTATTTGTAATAAGAGAGTATTTGTTATAAATATTTTCGAATGGTCATGCCCCTGAAGCAATTAAGAGTCAGGGTAAGGACATATACCCATAATATAACTGTGCCATATCGACAGTTGCCACGGAACTCTATTCCATGTCATGCGCAGGTCAACGTCCGCTTTCGGTTTTGCTTAGTCGGGAACAATGTCAAGTATGTTGAAAGTGGAGGGAGGGGCGGGGGCATGACCCATAATGCTTGAAATTTCAACACTAGTTCATTGAGCTTCTGCAGCGCCATTCTATTAGACATTATGCTAATCGTGTATTAAGTAGTGGAACCCACTGCATGGAAAACCTTGATATCGTAAAATTGGATATCAGAATTGAGGATATACCACTAATATTTACAATAATAGAAAGCCTGGCTAAAAAATAAAACGATTTGTTATGTCAAGAGTTGCTTCTAAGAATATTTAAACGGCCTTTGTCCCTGGACTCATAAAGAAATCCTTGAGTAACGATAACAGTTTGAAGAATTACAGGCCTCGTTCCACATGAAGAAATAAAGGCTATGCCCTAAGTTGGCATTCTAAGCTGATAAGATAATTAACGAAGCAGTTCTTTATCTGAAATATTACATACCACATAATGCATTGCATGGCGACTGCCATTAGTCTTTTAGAGCCCAGGACTGTTTATACAAGATACACTATATTAACGTAAGGCAAATGATGATTAACATGTACAATATGCCACTGAAATTGAATCTTGAACAGTAAATGACGTCTGTCAGAAGAACACTGATATGGATGGATCACTTCCGCTAGCGCAATGGTCCTCCGTAATAAAAATCAGTCCCCACTTGTATACTAATTGATATATTCATGCATGTACATTAATACAACTCATATATTCATACAAAATAAATACAAACAAATACAAAGCTTTGTGACTGTCATCTGCTGGTCATAAATGGTGTTAAAATTCAGCATTCGGTGTTAAACATTCTGGGACTGCTTACTGTAAAAAAAATTATAGTGAAGTGGCAACACAGATAACAGTTGGGTAAATAGTCCAGCTGTTAAAAGTAAAATTGTGCAAAAAATGAAAGAAGCATGAATTTGGCTTTACAGTTGTCCATACTCAATATTTTCAGATATAGGGCCAAGCGGAATTCACTCTATCTTGGCCAAAATGGCCGCCGGATTATAAAATATCAATATATCTGGTTATATTTGTCCTAGAATGCATTGCAAGTGCACTATTTCTATGTTAAGGGGTCAAGCAATTTATTCATAAGGATTTCAAGTCTGTATTATGACTCTGTGATTGAATTCTGGTTTGTTGAAATTAAACTGAATTTTGGAATTATGCTAAATTTGCCTTTGACTAGCACATCAAACAGCAAACATTATTCTGCAGACCAGTTGCATACTTTGTGACTCTTCTCAAATGAAAGTGTCTATTTTGTCATGCTTTTGGTGCTTGAATTGTAGAACTGTTTTGATTGCAATATTTCATATTTTTTTCCTTTAAATTTCCCTTTATTTGCATGCTGATAAATGCAGTTGCTTTGAAGAGGTGATGGGTGCAAGAAACTTGTGTGGCAAAATCTAAAATAAAACTAAGAACTTGATATGTCCATAACACTAATCATTAGGACATTTGAAACTTACATACATGTAACTACATTCTGCGATCAACGTAATTGTCATGTAACCTCTCTTTGTGCATATGGGAAATATCAAATGCCTAAATAAAACTATGCTGAAATTTAAATATATATATTAAATTTAAGAATTTGAGCCCTATGTCTGTTTCAATGTAATGAAATAAACAGTCGAGTGGTAAAACACTCGTCAATCTACAAAAGTCCCAGATTTGATCAACTTCGTTCCTCAGAGTGGATTGTTGTGGCGCTTGTTTTCTCCGTGTCCTCCCGATTTCCTCTACCCCAATATACTACTGAACGCAACAATTTGAGCCATGGAGAGGGGCTTGTAATAGTTATTATAGCTAATTGTACAATCCATATAAAAAATATATAATAATTAAATAAACAATCCATATAATATGAAGCCTAGCTTGCTTATAATTATTTTATCTGAATCAATGCGTGCGTGGCAGGATAAAGACATATACAAGAAGCTCACACCTGTCAGATTCTATGGCTTCTGTGTTCGTACTGAAATCTTGCTTAAAGTGTCTTTTTCTTCAGCACATCCAGTGGTAAAATCTGGTCAATTTTTTTAATACTCCACTTTTTAAATTGAAGTGTTATTTGCTGAGCCGTGTTTTATTATATTATTTTTTCTGATTTCTTCTGTTTGATTTCCTTAGAGGCGATGGATGAAAGAAATTGGATCTTGCAAGGGGGCTTACTGCTGCACCTTGACCTCTCAGAAGCATTTGACAGAGTTGACCACAACATTTTGCCTGAAAGGATTTTGACCTTAATTGGGATTCCTTAGGAATTGCGTTTAATGGTTAAAAAATAACATAACGGAATCGATCAGTAATGCTAGAGTTTGTTCAATCGAAAGAGACTTTTTTTTACATCTGGAGTACTGCCCCGGTTAGTCACTGGGGCTTTAATTTTTGCGTTCCCTCCTGCAATTAGCTCGGGTCATCAAAGCTCACTTTCTTGTGTACGTCGCATGTTCACATGTTCGAAAGGTTACAGCTTACCATCTGATTTATCACTTATTTTCTGAGCTTTCCCGTCAAAACTGAAGGTGTCCTCTGCAACCTCAATGCCATCAGGCATGAATATCTGGTTTACTATTTCTGCGCGTTCCTCTGATTTAACAAAAATCTTACGACGTTTTCTATAAAATGCCAGGTACACCAATATTCGGACTACTTATCATCTCAAGATAAAACTAGGGGTAAAGCCTTGATTCAGGCATGTGCCATGCAACATCAGGGATGGAGGGTGTTGTGACAGCCGTCTTTGATATCTGGGGTTTTTTTTTTGTACATAAGATGGCGGTCACAGAAAGGTCTTTAAAATTCTTGCGATCATGTTGTCTCAGTACTTGATAAGGGCAGGGAAAATACGACACAAAGATTCTCCGAGGACAGTACGAAGGCGGAGATATATATGCTAAGAGAGTTTTGCTGTGATTAAACCCGTAGCTGCAGGGGAATCACGCGGCGGCAAAAAAAAAAAATGGAAAATTTTTGTTGGATGCACTTACTTTGTAACAAGGGCCATGTGATACGTTCGTATTTCCGTCAGGGATTTTACGCAAACTTCGTACAGCTGATTCATGGCAGAGTCGTTATTCTCTTTGACTGTAAAAAATGTAAGATGTATTTAACTTGAAACTGGCCTTGAATTAATGAAGAAAAAATCGGGACGAGAGCCGATGCTGATTTACCACCTTTTGTAGTGTGTAAAGTTGTTGTGGACTGATAAATTAAAAAAAGGTAAGGGAAAGCAAACCTTGTCCATGCCAACTGCGTTCTGCGATTTAAAAATGAGAACATTTGAAAGCAACAGGACTTTCTTGTATCGCCTAGCGTAATGATCCCCAGAATTCTATACCTGTATATGTCTAATTGTCAATGTCTAGTTTTGAAAATAATAAATAATCAATTCTTTAAATTTCAGGACCACTTACCGCTGCACATGTGCTTTAGATGGAGAAGCCACAGGTGCTGTATAAACGCTGCGACATCCTGAGAGACTTCGATACCGAAAGGCTCTCAAAACAAGTTCATTACATTACTAAAGTCGAATAGTTAAATATAAATATATTTTTAGGAATCTTTAAACTATAACATTACCATATTCCGTGATGGACGGCCCCTGTCTGACGGCTTCTACAAATCTGCGATATTCAGGCAGCATGTAGTCTCTGAATACTTTCACATATTCGGCCCGTTCTATCAAATATATATTACATTTCATTGTATTAGTATTCTTTGAAATTCAATATGATGTAAACTTTAGACATAAGTGCTACATTATTTTGGGTGCATTAGATCATCTCTAATTTGTAACATGCTAGTCATATTTTTTTTCTTGATCAGCAATGATTTTTTAAATATTGAAGAACATTAAAAATTCACACTTTATGCACAAAAAAATCTTTCGTTGAAGATATTTTGGTTCACAATGGCCAAGCTAAAGATCTGATGTATCTCTACATTGAAAATATATATATAAAAAATCCATCTCCCGCGGAAAATCCAAACAGCCATTTTTACTGAAATCGTTATTAGCAACATTGGTATAACAGAACAGGCTAGGAAGGTAAAGTGTACAGTCAGGTGAGTTATCCGACTCTAAACTCTAAACTCAAAATCTTTTACCTTTATGTGAGTATATTCCACTCTCGATGCTAGCACACGTAAAAATTTAATATGCTGAGCCTGTGAAATTCACGAAATCCAGACATAGCAGGTGCGCGAACGCGGCATTACGTTAATGTCTCTTGTAGTATAGGTTTACCTGCAGTGTGTATGTCGTGCCGAATGCAGCATCATACGTTTGCATCATAGGGCTCTGTGCTGCGGACAACCCTATCATCTGTGAATAAGTAGAAAAATGTGTTTAATTATTATAAGAAGCAAAAGCACATAAAAAATCGCTGATTAATTACTGTGAACCCACCTTTTTTAAATACCTAAAAAGACAGAATTAAGGAATTATGAAAATCAGTGATAACCGATAAAAGGCAATGTAATTCATAAACTACCGGGGACTTATTTTAAACGCGAGAAATGAATTGTTTAATCCTAAACACTAGAAGTGATTGTAGTGAATCCAGTAACATAATAGAAAAGGAAATTATATGTTGACAAGAACTATGGATTTCATGCTGTTGGTTTGAAATATATTTGTGCACTGTTCGCTCTGTTACTTAAATTGAAGAGAGAGGGGATATAAATTTTCAGAACAGAACTAAAAACTCTACAAACATTATTCAGATATTATCTATTCTTTTTAGACTTTACTGTCTTCAGAAATCTGTTTTGTTTATCTAAAGTATTAGGAATACTAAAGTATGTAAATTAATTTTTTAAATATTATATATATAATAAACCGTGATTACTTTTCCTGTTGGAGAAGGAGCTCCTTCAAACTTAATAGCCTCCGGAAGATCTGCCCACCTGTTCAGATTAATAAACAATAAATTCATATATATATATAATTTTGTAAAATTCAAAGGACGTCGGGAATATGTCATACATTTTGTGGAAGTTAGTACTAGTAGCGGTACTTGACAGTTGATGTTTCCATGCAGGTACATTTTATATTGCGTCAATGCAAATTTCAAATATTTATGTTGATGCTACCCGATTTTCAGTTTAACAGAAGGTCATTGTGACTTGGGTCTCATAAATTACATAATATACCCTCAACAAAGTGTTACCCTCAACATCAAGATCGATACGTATTTTTATCATCGCATTTTTTAAATATCGTATATTGTTAAATTATTTATCTAAAAAAGTAATTCGGTACCGACATGTGGCACTGAGAATCACTTAGACATCATTAACAGAAAGTAAATATGTTGAGAATTTTACCCTCTCAGGTAAGGACGCATATTACAGTAAAAGTCAGACGCTTCTGCACCGTCTGAAAAGTAGGAAAAAACTAATTAAAGCAATATAATCTTTGTTGCGCTTACATTTATTCACTCGTTGTGATGTTGTTATATATTACTTTACAACATTATTTACTGTTCTACAACATTATGAAGGGTAGCACACATCAGAGGTACTATACCAGGAGTCATTTAGTAACGTGTAGTCCCTTACAAATGACAAGCAACATGAGTGAAAACATGTTTTTTTTTATTATTATTAATGGCGGTACACCCATAACTCCGATATGAGACCCGTTACATCCGGGATCGAGTGTGTATAGAAAATCGCAGGCCCCATGACAGTTTTTAAGATACATAGAGAAATAAACCTGCTAGGATTAGAAAAGGGCTGCGACAGAAACTACCGAGAGAGTTTGGTGACAAAGGGCCGTGTATCGGGAAAAAAATAGGAATATCAAAGTTTAGTAGAATTGGGCTTCGTTTAAGAAAAAAAAATGTCCTTTTGATAAAAAAGGTACCCAAAGGTTGATATACCATGAAACATGGTCACTGTCTTCTTCACCTCTTCTAATGATTCTTTGACTTGCCGCAAAGAGGCGATTGTTCCAGTGATATCATCCTTTTTAACGCTATTTTGCGCTGAAAGTATCACCTGAAAACAAAATTTTTATCAGCATAAATATATGTATTCTTCAACGAAATCCTTTTAGTGCATATTGATTAATACCGCACAGCGATCATTCTGTAAAGTGAATGTTTAGAAAACTTAAGTTTGAGCATAAATAACTGTGTAAGATATAGCAAATGTTTGAAGCAGGCATCATTTACTTCCTCCACACTCGAGAGTATCGATATAAGCGATATCCTTATTTTACTTAACCAAAAAAAGTGTATTTAACCCACATATTAATAATGCTTTCTTTGGTCTGGGTAGTACGGTTTGTTGGTGCGACTGCGAGACACATGCTTAAATATCCTCTTTTCAAGTTTAACACCAGTAAAAAATACGACACTAAATTTTTAGAATGGTCCTGATGCCAGTGTTAAGCTATTAATTGTGTACGTGTCTAGATGTACATGTTTGTGTATACATAAATTTCACATTAAAACTAGAATATTACCAAGTACCATACTTCATTTAAATTATTATTTAATGTACCTCCTGTATTAATCGGGGATCTGCTTTATAGGATTATACCTAAAATATTGACCGATTGAATTCAGTCTGACTAGTACATCACGCGGATAGGTCAAGGTAACGGCCTGGTTTCGGCATATTTACACAAGGTAGAGTTTTAATGCTTTACGCTGTTTTTTGTCTGTGCAACGTCTTTCTTATATCTGTGATAGAATAAGAATACTTTATCTGGATAATATAACTTCTATATATCGTTAACATCTGTATATTGTAACAAGAAACTATGTCTATTACCTTGCTTTTAGGACAAATTAATGGTCACGTGACCTACCTTTATACCTGACATTCCGCAGAGGTCTACTAGGCCAGATACTGAATAGAACCATTCAAATGCAGGTACGCTTCCGTTGGTCAAATGGACGATCGTCTCAATGTTTCTTAAAACAGATTAAAACCTAGGTTAACTGCACATAGGTGTAAGGTACATAGATGCAATGCACGGGAGAAAAGCAAGATTTATAGTCTAAATTTAAACAAGAATTGATGGTATTGTGTTAATCCAAACACTCTTGTTTAACCGATGTGCATTCAGAAAAAAAACTATTTAGAGAAGTCCTTGACGGATAATGTATTTATTTAAACTATGAATATGCAATACCTTGGTAAGCCTTTAAGAGTTTGTCTACGATATCTCTATAGAAATCCATATCCCTCAACTGAGTACAATTCTGGGCTTTGTGCGCACCCTGGTGTTCCTGCCCAGAGAACTGCAGTGTATAACCGCTGCGTGTGGAGTGTTTAAACTGAGATAGTGCGAATTTTGCATTATGAATTCAAAATGCATGAGGATTATAAACATATACAGAGTGTCTGGGATTTTAAAAATTTGAAAATAAAGGAATGGAATCGTGGGAGATTTTTAAAGTAAAAGAATCATCAAATGATTCAAATAAGAGAAGTAGAACGATTGTAGAAGCCACCACGGTGTTTGTTTCTCTCTGTCTGTCTGTTGTCTATAAGCAACATTACTCAAAAGTTATAAAGGGATTTTGATAGAATTTTCAAAAAAATTCGGCCATGATACAAGAAACAATTGCTTAAATTTGGAGGGTGATCCAAAACACCATCTTTATCCAGGACCTTTTTTTTAGTAAAAAATTGCTGCTTATCTCTTAATGCCATATTGGGATTACCGGTTGCTATTTTCAGTTTGTTGTCAACACTCAGTGTCAGTATGCTATGACATTCAATGACTGTCCTGCTGTGTTTGTCACATTTCTGACAACGCCATATGGAGTAATGAACTGCCTTTGCGGAGGTCTGCGTTCTCTGAGTGCATTTCTAGTTTTAAAATAATTGTTTATTATTTTAGTGATCAGTAGATTAATACCTTACCAAAGGGGCGCCCCCATTGCATCAGTGCAACAGTACTGGTAGCAGAAGTCATTTAATGTTAAATTATAAAACTTACGTTGTATTTCGATACACCTGTAGTACTTACTCTATGTTCATCTCACTGAAATATGAAAACAATATCTGTTAAACAATTACACAAAGAAGACTCATCATATTTAATTCAAACGCTTAATTTTCCCATAGAAATAATTTCTGAATAAAAAAAAACTTAAAAGGCATGAAGTCTTTAATTTGATAAAATGACAAAATTCGCTGAAACGACTGCATATTTTTACGCGAGATTAATACCCTATTATTTCCAATATGCATTTCTTTACCCAACAGGTTATTTTATACGCCCTTATAAGACGGGACGTATTTTAGTATACCCAAGGTCCGTCGATGAGGCCGTTCGTCCGTTAATTTTTTATTGTCGCCGCGATAACTTATCAGGACTTCGATGGATTTCATGAAACTTACCATAACTAATATCCAACAGATTATAATGCAAACAGAGCGATTAAATACATGCATATTAAATGACGTCATGGAATACTTTGAGATTTTGATGAAAATCAACAGAAATGTTGACCCATATAAGATCTCGCCTGAGTTCGATTCCCGGCTAAAGCCAAAATCCCTGCATATTTAATGAGGTCAGAGGTCGCCAGACTTTGGTGGCGCCGTGATGATTGACTAAAAATCTTCTGGATTTTCATGAAACCTTTCATAAATATTCACCAATATAGTTTCTCACCTGAATGAAATTAACGGTAAAACTTCATGCTTATTTAATGAGGTCAGAGGTCACAAGACATGTGACCGGTGTATTATTCACATCTTCGGTGCTCTTGTTTAAATAATAAAAAAAAAAAAATTGTATTTTATTCCTACCGTGTCACATCCTTCGGGCGGAGATTGGCAAGCACGAGTGTCGCATACAATACGGCCGCTTGTACGCCAAGGCTGTCCGATATCCCGCACAGTGGCTCCGCCAAGCATCTTGGTAATACCTGAAAGGAGAGAAAAAATACCCAGAGCTTACCTCTTTAGTAGCAACTTTTAAATAAATTTATCTTATTTAATAATAAATTTATATAATATTTAGTTGCCTTTTATCATACCAATTACTTATTATGATATACAGTAGATCCCATTTAATGAAATAGCCTATCTTATTTTTTCAACTGATAATATTCATTTAAGCGAGCTATACAAATAAACGTACCATATATGACACTATTAATTGAATACCCCGGGTGCTTAGAATATTATTTTTTTACATTGTAAAACACCTATTTATAAAGGATTCTCAAACATAAAAACTGGCTGATTCAGTACTGTAATATCCACAATGCATCTATTCAGCTGGTTCCCAAATGTGACTTAGAGTAATGTAGAAAGGACAGCCAAAGTTCTGAGTTATCAAGAACAGGATGTCTGCACCCTCCCGGCAGAGAAAAGGAGAGCTTGAAAGACTACGAGGAGAGATCTGATGCTTCGTTTGACTGGCTCCGCGATAAGGGTTCGCCCCATTTACATTCGTGTGCTGTGTGTGTGATTCTTACGTAACTCACGTAATCATCAACGGACTACATGACATCTTCAGAGCATTCCGGGAATGGTTCAAGGGAGAATCGATTAAATTTTGGTGTTGATCCAGCATATACTCCAGATTCTGGATCGTAATCAAGGATTTATCACAATTGTATGGGCGAGTGGACCAAAAATAAGTGATGTACAAAAGGTCTAGCCACAGGCGCTTCGCATTGTGACACCCCCACCTGTTCAGGCCACGCGTCTCGAGTGCCCTGCACCTTGGACTGACGGTGCCCGGTTTGTTCGCAGAGCGTTTTTGATACTTTTGCTAAAATGACATGTAACCATTGGTATGTACATACCTAGTTTTAAGATAATTTTAATAATATTTTAAAATCATTAGAAATGAATTGAAATTTAATCTTTATATATATAATTATTCTTAGTATGTATTATTCTGATCACTGTACTCTATGTAAAAGTGTCTCTATGTAAAAGGGTCTTAAATAAAAAAAAACTGTAGGATTTATTTAAAAAAGAAGTTTTGCTAGAGATTTCATTGTATGATATAACAAATGGATCTTACCTTCGGGGTCCCTTCCACGCCGTCTTGCCACACATAACCCGCGGTCAGACTGCTGACCAATAAATGACCAGGAAGTAGCTCTCTTTTGTCCTTCAGTCGTTTCCAGTCTAGCAGAGGCAACTTTGAACATCATAAAAATCCAGATTAATATTAATCTGAACAAGGCCATTAACATTTAGAGTCATATATTATAATGCAGAAAACTTTAACTTTGTCAGTCAGCATCGAAACAAACAAAACTAACTTTGCTGTGTCTTTATATGTTTCGGGCATTTTTAATTGTAAAGGATATATCTTTTGAATTATATATATTTTTTTCTCAAGCCAAAATGAGCTGCTCAAAAACAGCTCACTTCACTAATTAAATATCGGGTGCGCCTCTTTATATATTAACACGGCTAGACTTGATCTAAACACGGCTAGCGCCGGGCTATAGCATGTAAAATGGCTATGCCAGAAATGCAGCATTTTCCCTTCCAAACGTTCCTGCATCCAGATGGCGATCCGGATCACTCTCTAATTTGAACAATTGTTCCTTAGATTATTGCCGTTAAATATTTTTGAGTAATGTTGCTAACAGACACACAGACAGGCAAACCGACGCCGGCAAAAACATAGCCCCCGCCCCTTGGTGGAGTTGGTTATGTGAAACCATGAGACGCAAAAATCAAATGTGATCAAATTTATGCCATTTTTAGCTCAGCTGACTGTAAGTCTATGAAAATCTCCTTGGAAACGTGTATTTAGGTCTCTGTTATCCATATTTTCTGAGCTATGGGGCTTATAAATATAAGGACCCCTCAGAATAATTAAAAATTTGATACCAAAGTAGGGCATGTAAATATATATATATGCCATACATTACCTTAATTAGTTGTCTGTGCAAGGACATATTGTCAACATGATTGATTGATTGATTGATTGATAGTCTTTATTTCCTCCAGTGATGAAGATATACAATCAATATATATATATGCGTGAAAGCAGAAAATTCAGTAATATGCAAAGATACAAAAGTGCGACATATAAGGAAATAAAGAATTACCAAACGTAACACAAGGAATTAAACAAAAGGAATTGAACTGAGAATTGTTACTTTTAAAATATTATCTAGAAACACGCTTCATTATAGTTATAATAATGAAAATATATAGTGACAGCCATATGTTAGCACATATTCCAGTGCATACAAAAAAGCATAATTAAACAGTTGGTACATGTAATAAATGACACTAAATGCAAGCAAGCATGCATGCTTCATGAGGTAACTTGAACTGAAAAATATATGAACTTAGCCCATATATATAAAAATGTAAAATATTCCTCGTCCCCAAGAAATAAGTCATCTGGCATAGGCCCTCCTAGCACGGCTTCGATTAATATATTTCGATCTAAAACCAAATAATCAATTAAAATATCTTGCATGTTCAAACGCATCGTGGTCCAGATTTTTTGTCTCTTGCCATTTAAGGCATTGCAGTCAAATACACAGTGTTCTACTTTGTCTGAGACCATGCAGCCACATTGTATACAAAGTTCATTATCAGTGTAACGTAGGCATGGATCTACTAGCAGTCGAGCTAAAAACATGAATACGAGCAAGGAACGCGGAAAGTACATGGCTGCTCTCCATAAAGGAGATGGTTTGATACAACAAAACGGCATGACTTTATTAAAATTTGTAAGGTGGGCATCCCCGGCAGCATTTTCTTCGAAAATTAGTTGTTCATTCGACGCTACCGCTTGCATAACAACCTTTTTCCAGACTTGTTTTCCAGGAAACAGTCCATTACTGAGGAACTGCTCTAGCGTGTACATTAAGTTGTATTTCTTAAGGATGTCAATAATGTCATTAGCAAAACCCTTACTTGTTGACCGTTTGCAAATACTGACTTGATAAAATCTTGAAAAGAAAATGGTCTTACATGGATTTCCTATTGGTAAACAACATAACCGGCGCAAGAATAAAAGTTTAGAGATGTCTATAAATCCTCGCATACTAAAAAACCCAAGCATACTGGTTACACATACCGAACGTGTGCGTTTACGAAAACCCTGAGAAACTTTAAGGCAAAATCTAAGCAATCGTTCCAGTTCTAAATACTCTGTCTCGGAGAGACAGTTCCATAATTCACACCCAAATAACGCCCGTGGTAATATTACTGACCGCAGGAGCTTACCCATAGTAATAGGATTAAGTTTCGAGTCACCTGCCAACCCGACTGCAGACATCAAAGCGGTTCTGCCTTTCCTAATAGCCTGCGTTGTGCGGTCCCTGCTGTTCAGGTTATTTGTCCATATTATACCAACATGTTTTACTTTATGATCTTTTGATACCAATTTTTCGCCTAAGTACCAAGATATGTTAGGAATTCTGTTTATTCCAAAGATTACTATTTTTGTTTTGCTTACATTATAATGAAACCTCCACATTTTACTATAGGTCCCACAAATATCTAGAAGCGCTTGGAGCGCTCTCGGAGACGATGCCAGTAGACAGACGTCATCCGCCTGACTGGGTGACCCACAATAGGTCCCATCAATAGTCGCACCAAACCCGCTTTTTCGTAGTTGTACTAATAGTTCATTTATATAAGCAAGGTACAGCCAAGGTGATAAAATACCTCCTTGTCTAACAGACTGTAATATATTAAATGCCTGCGAAAGGTCACTCCCTATCCGCACCATTGAAACACAACCGGTGTACATATTACGTATGATTCGCCAAAGTTTCCCATTTATACCCATATCATAAAGTTTATACAAGAGACCGTCATGCCACACGACATCAAAAGCCTTAGAAGTATCTAAAAAACAGGCATACAGCGGCGAATTGCGTTCAGAAAAATACGAAATACATTCCTGGAGAATAAATGAAGCATTTAAACTAGACAATCCCTTCTGGTAGCCAAATTGCATAGAGTCTGGAAAATTTGAAAGGTAAATAGAACTCCAAGAAGAGATGCGATTCAACAATACTTTTTCGTATAGCTTATATAACACAGGCAGCAGAGTTACCCCACGAAAATCATTAACATCGTATGTTTTTCTATCAGAAACCTTTGGAATTACCACAACAATCCCCTGTTTTAATGATTTTGGAGTATACTCTCGTACAGCCATCACGGAAAACAAGTTACAAATATGCCTGACAAGAAGAGGTCCCCCATATATAATATGTTCGTTTGAAATGCTGTCAAAGCCGCATGCTTTGCGCCGTTCCAGGCATGCTACAACTGTAGAGATTTCTCCGATGGTAATTTCCTTATCTAGTACGGCTGTAAAATGCCTAAAGGTAGACTGTTCTCTTAATGTAAGTGAATCTTTTATGTAACTAATGTGTTCGTTGTCAAATTCCGAACTTTGTAAAGGAGAGTACAGTTTTGAAAAATGATCCCTCCACGCATCTAAAATCTCCTGTCGGTCCCGCAGCATAATTCCATTGTAAAGTAGTTCAGTTGGTTGCGAAGATTTCCTAACGGTTCTGCTTTTCATCAGTGACCAAAACTCAACATCACTTTTGTCAGCCAAATTATCTAAATGACTACAGATCAATCTTTCATGTTCAAGTTTTAACTTCCTTAATGATTTTCTGAAAACGCGTTTAGCCTCTTTATAATTTCTAAATTCAATGTTTTCTGGGTCATGTGATTTTCCTCCTTGTAACCAGGTCTTCCGCACGCGTCTCATTTCATTATGCAACGGTTTAAGACCTTTTTTCCAAAACGGTTTAGTCCGAATTTTGTTAGTTTTGGAAACCACTCCCTTCAAGCTGACATTATGCATAATGTTAACAATGGACTCACAATAACTCTCAATGTCAGTGGTACTACAAATATCAGGATTTGGAGGATCAAGCTGATTCAGTTCCGATTCTAATGGTTTTGTGTAAGCTTCTTTAATCTCCTCACGACTCATTTTATGCCATAACAATAATGGGGGTTTATGCGTGTCATCAGAAAACCGTAAGGATTTTATATTAAAAGAGCTTACGATTGGCAAGTGGTCTGACACATTTAGATCTTCCCAGTCTATAACCTTACAGTCTGCGACTAAATCAAGTTTACACCGTTCAATAAGTATATGATCTATTAATGATGTACCAGAGGTTTCCCAATCACGTGTTTCCTGGTACGTAAACCTTGGCCCAATACAAGCCACATAATTACTTAGAGAACATAAATCTCTGTCTGATAAAAGCTGGTTAGCGAGTATACTTTTCGCATCTTGGCGAAAGGTTCGCCTGTTACCCTCAAGCTCAACATTCAGGTCTCCCGCTATTAAAACAGTACCCGACTGCGAGTACATATCATATATATCACAGAGTACATTCAATGGTTCTTCATATTCTTGGGCACTGGTATTGGAAGAAGGTAAGTACGCAGCAAAAACATAAATGTAATTGTTGCCATCAATGGTCAGCCGGACACCTACTATGCGGTCAGAGTTACTGTACACTTGGCTTATGACTTGTTTATATTTTGATTTATAAAGAATTGCAGCCCCACCTTTGCCTCTGCGGTATGGGTCGAGAGGATTTAAACTAGAATCAGCAACAGCAAATGATGAATACCCCTGACATATAGAATTCAAGAAGTATAAATTATCATCAAATAGCCAGTGCTCTGATATACACATAATATCTACGTTTCTCTCTGTTAAGACCTGGTTTATATAGGGCGCCGAAAACATGGCACCTCTGGCATTAAAACAACTTACAACCAAATTATTCATTTGATAAAAATAGCACAAGAGAAATCGCTAAAAGCTCTACGCTAGTTTTCAATCCATTCCCTAACTGATATGAATTCTGGCCAGAAATTCTGGTCCAACATCATGTCTCTCTGGCTACTGTTAACATGTAATTTTGCACTTAGAGCATTACCTCTTTTATTCAAGAAAATATGTAAATATGTAGCATTAACGCCTCTATCTGTTAGGTACTGCAGCATTGAGTTTCTTGTTGCATTAATATCAATGTTCCCTACGTACAATTTTATAGGGCGTTGGCGCCATCTGGCGGAGACAAAGTCATAGGCTGCTGCACCTTGCGCCTGCGTGGACTCCTGTCTATTATTCATACAAACTGGTATTGGCTGACCTCTGCGTGGCCTGGGTACCGGCCGTGTAAGCCGACTACTTTCACTTGATTCACTGACATCTTTGGCCTCTGAACTGATGTTAGCAGCAGGTTCGCCAGATACCGGCGCTACCTCTGAAGCCTGGCGTTCTATAGATTCTTCCTCTACCACCGAGTGATGGTCATGAATAGTGCGCTGTTGTTGCTCTCTACAGGTAGTCGAACACTTATTGTTCAGGTCACCGACTCCAGGCTCTGGACAGGAGTTTAATGCTTGTCCATCTGGCAATGCCATTTCGGGACATCTCGCATGAGGTATTGATGAGGTGTGCATGGGGTCAGCAGAGGATGGCAATTTCGCTTTGGCAGCATATGAACTACCACTGTCCGCTTCTCTAATATGCTTTTCTACCTGCTGTATTTGCTTTCGCAACAGAGTAATCGACTTTGTGGTCGAGGCGAAACGTTCTGTATTCTGTTCTATATCTAGGCGTGACTTGTTTACATTTTGGCGAATCAACTTAATGTCAGACTTGATAGTTTGTAAACGGTCCTCTTCAACGTCACGAGTTTGGATGTGCCTTGTCTTCAAGGTCTGTACGGCAGAAAAACACTCGTCATTCTTCTCTACCTGATCGCTGACTCTCCTGGAGAGCTTACTCAATGCCGTTGATAAGCAGTCGTAATTACATTGTAGGGATGCCAGCTGTGTTGCACATGCTGAGTGATCCTCCTTTATATGTTTTATTTGTGTTTCTAAAGCTTCAATATTGGACTTCCATTCCAAATCAGCGGCCGCTCTCCTAAGTTTAGCTGATGCAGCTAGCTTTTCCAGTTTTTCTAGTCTTTTCATACAAGAGCTGACTTGAGACATATTGTTTTTATATGTTTCATTCTCTGCTGATATACTTTCTACTTTTTCTTTAAGGGCAGTTATCATATCATCTTTTCCTGATATGAGCACGTTAAGATCAGTTATTTTCTTCTCGAAATGTGTGCTTATTTGATTGGTTTTGTCAATAGCACAAGCGACAGCGGACCGGAGTGAAGCTAGTTCTTCCAGTGTGTGTTGATTAAGAGATCTATCAGAATCACCATGTTTATCATGTGAATATTGTGCCCCACGGGAGCCACTAATTACATCAACTACTTGCTTTACAGAGCCCCCATTGATGAAAGACACCAGCGTAAAGCAGTCCATGGCCAGCTTATAAGATAGGTCAGCGCCATCTCTGCCCTATTTCCTTTTCTTTAGAGAGCCCCTCGGAAATTCGTCCTTTTCCTGAGCTTTCTGGAACAAGGCGACAACCTGTTCCTCTAAAATGTCTGTGTTCCTATTAGTTTTAGACAGCAGAGCTTCAATAAACCTATCTCTGGGTAACTGTTCAATATCTGATATGTTTATAGGTAATGGTGTTATAGGCACAACCGTTTGGTTGCTTTCAGCAGGCTCGGCTTGACCACACGGGATCGATAGAAAAGCTTCTTCATTTTGACTACATTCCAGTAAACAACAAGGAGTGTCACCAAGCAGTTTTATCAAGTCACAATCCCCATCAGCGACCGCAAGAGATTCCGTAATAATAGTGGTCATTGTTAAGGTGTGATTAGTTTCATTGTAAACCTTACGGCCTGCTGCACACAACCTACCTGGACAACCAATACGACCAGGGGTCAACGAGTGCGAAGCAAACTTACGACTGCTATGCTCTGTCAATAAGAATAAGAAATCTGAACTCACGAAACTTCTAGATACTTGTGAGATACAGTCCAGAACTACAGTCCACCCGTCAGACTGATATCCACACCAGTTGCAACGTTTTCTTGTGATCTTTTGGCGTCTATTTCCAATTTACTTAGTCCTTTAGATCAGAGCACAAAATCTCACGTCCTCCCAGCACACGCATGCGCTCTCGTGAATCCGAAAGGCGACGAGACACTCCGAGTGTTTACTATACCACTCTTGGCGACGAGACACTCCGAGTGTTTACTATACCACCAGTGGCGACGAGACACTCAGAGTGTTCAGTATACAACCAGTGGCGAAGAGACACTCCGAGTGTTCAGTTTACCACCAATGGCGACGAGACACTCCGAGTGTTCAGTATACCACCAGATCATGTGATCATGTTTATTTTATCAGATGGGGCTTTAGAGAGACCTCCAAAGTTTCTACGAAGAATTTTGATGTTCGGTAATGTTGCTTATTTATAAAAAAAAATAATATAACAAAACAATTTAAGGCTAGTAGTTCTCTTTGAAACTTCGACGCAGGAATTTCATGCAAATTTATGCATTTTCACACAATGGAAATCTGAAATATTCCCCGCCATCATTTACAAATTTTGCAAATATATTTATCATCAGAGTTGTACGAGATTTTAACCTACAGGTGGAGTTTTCTGAGGTCACCCATTTTCTTTGATGCGAACGTTAAGAACATGCGCTTAGTGAAATTGCGTAAGTTTGTTCTTCCTAGTAGGAAGCGCTACGTTATTTACATTTAATGCTTCAATATTTTACTTTAAGTCTTCTTTGGCTGTTTAGCTATAAGGGTCCCTGATGAGGTATGTGACTGTTCCTGCATCCCCATCTGAGAACCATTCAGATTTGGTACCAACTTCGTCAAGTCCAAGTTATACTGAATTCACTCTGTATGCTCCTTCAGTGATTTTATCAGTATGATGACTAAATTGTTAAAAGAAAAACCTCAACCAGTACTTTTTAAAGATGAAGCGGGAACACTGGCATCAACCTCGATTCATCTTGAGCCGCAGTGGACATCCAATGGAGAACAAATTAGATGGAGTGAGCACCTGGTTCCCCGAGCGTGTCCGACGTTGCTTGCTATCTTGATAAGATCTGACTACCGGCGCTTGCCTAGTGCTCTAGGGTCATCTCCAGAGTGAGCGCTCTGCATGTTTAATTGGAAGGCCGTGCCTAACGGCTGTGTTTGTCACAAACGAATTCGTTTTTCGGGGGTTCCAGGGCTTGCAATGGCAATAGTCATTGGGCTTACTTAGCGTTAAAACACATAAGAACGCGCGTAACCAGCAAAATATAGGTCACAGGGAACTACATTTAGGTATGCAAGGAGATTTACATGGGACCTGCTTTGATGTCAAGTTAGAAATTTCTTGGTCTAATGTTACACTTTGTGCCAAGCTAACGGGCGGGACGAAGGCAAGGCGGACTGCGGACAAAGGGTGACCACTTTATCTCAGATGACCTATGGTCGGCTGAATTTAAAAAAAAATATGATAACCATATACACACAACCATCGACGTATCAAAAGACCTTGCTGACATCAGTCATTTATTTTCCAGGTTACATAATATATGCACCAGTTCGGTCGGTGTTATGCGGAACCACCACCAAGTGAAAAAGGCTTTTTGAAAAGGTGCATATAATGTATACAAGAAATGTTCTTACCGTATCTATTTTATTTCGAAGTTCATGATGCCGCAGAAGATCCGGAAGGTCACGACATAATTCTTCCCACGACTGGTAATACTCCGGTAAATGACCCTAGACACGAAGGTTCAAGATATATATATATATATATATATATATATATATATATATATATATATATATATATATATGTATATATATATACAGGGAGAGAGAGAGTATTTGTTACAACGGGTACGCCGCTATAGTGTTTTTCTCGTAAGAACTTTGAATACACTTGGATAGATAGATATCAAATCTGTTAATCTATCTTTTTCTTAAAATTCTCAAGCCATAAAATAATATTACCAGCGGGTTTTCTATAATGAATCCAATGTCTGGCGATGTATCAAATTCTTCTAGAGTCGGAACGCTTCGATCTTCTGTGTTAGTCATTGTACTTGTACCTGGAAAACATTGTAAGTATGAGAGAGAGAGAGAGAGAAAAGAGAGAGAGAGAGAGAGAGAGAGAGAGAGAGAGAGAGAGAGAGAGAGAGAGAGAGAGCGAGTGGGGGGGGGGGATGAAATAGGCCTCAATCGGTTATAATCATTATAATCATTTTTAACTTTGAAATTAAAACAGTTCAGATTCCTTCTTCGTCGATCCGAAAGTTTCACAAAATAAAATATATGGATAACGATAGACGCTATATTTTGAATGAATGTTGTTAATGCATGTGCAATATCTGCTTCATTTACATAAATACTATAAATGTCAATTACGAATCGAAATAGCCGGATTTAAGCGCCAAATTGTGCAGTGCACCTGAATAGACAGAACGTCCTTGCCCTGGCAAGGTCTGCGCCCATCCACTACGCATCAGCGTTTTGAAACCTGTTCGGCCAAGACAAAACGTGCGCAAACCGCAGTCGCACATCTGATTCCTGTTAGTATATTGGATCGGATTCAAGGCTCATGCTAAGAAAACACTGGCTGCTGGTCATAATGTTTATCTGGGTTACATAAATCATAGCATTGACATGATAATACTAGGCATCGGCAGGCGAATTATTTAATACGTAAGTAAATGTTAACCGTACCTGTTCCGACTCTGGGCAGTCACTGAAACCGAGCCGTTTTCAGCCAGCGTTCAAGAGTTCAAGGTTCACATGATGTTCACTAGTTTTTATCAGTATGAGCTTAACGTATTGGTAGACCTAAATGTGTGATTTTGGGGGTATTTATGTGTCACAGATGGTGCAATCATAAACTGCATTTGTGCGGCGTAGTTATCAAAGCTCGCGCAAAGCGTAGCAAAAAACGGGAGCTAGGACTAATAGCGGCGCTAATCTGTTTATATATATAAATATATATATATATATGTATATAAGTATAATATCATATTTATAAATGTGTGTGCGTGTGTCATATATACGTGTATATATATAGGTCTGTATATATATATATATATGTATGTATATATATATATATATAATATATATAATATATATATATATATGAAGCATATATATGTATGTGTATATACGTAGCATATATACATGTGAATATATATGTGTGCATATATATATATATATATATATATATATATATATTTGTGTGCATATATATATATTTACCTATCTCTCTCTTAGATGGGTCCGTGTCACCTGGACGCTGTTCAGATGGACGCTATAAAAATGGACGCCGACAGCTAGACGCTATGAAAATGGACGCTGATCAGCTGGACGCTGTCCATTTAGACGCTATCCCAACTCTATGAGAATCATTCAAGGATAATCATACAAAATAAAGCAATATGAATCCACCAACTCAACCCATTGTTATTGGTTCTTAATATTATGCACTTTTGTCAGATTTAGAACCATATGTATCGGCCTATATCGACCGTTTGTGATGACGAACCATTAATGGACGACCGAACAGGACAATGAATTTGAACTGTGTCAGTAAAGATTGTTCTGTAGATGTGTGTTTTGTGTATTTTTTTACCCACCAAACGTTCATCACGCAATGATTTATAGTTTCCAAGGGCGATTGGTGTGAACTGCATACACCTAGGCAACCGGTCCGATCGATGATCCGTACCGCATTTTCAAGCTTGAGATTTATGACAATAAGAACAATTTCGTAGGAGATAGAACTACATAATATAGGTAACAATCATTGCTTTTTTTTCATCGTTACAACGATTTTAATGCTTGGTAAAAATAGGCCTACGAAGCAAGGAAATCGATTAAACATAAACAGTCCTATTTATTAACATGATATAATCCAGACTCGAAAGCATAAAGCACCAATATAACTGACAGACAGTCGGAATATTTAAACAAATTCTAAGTTTATAAGTTTATAAGTGTGAAGGCGTCTATCCATACATATATCTGGTAAGTTTATAAGTGTGAAATGGCAATACAATTATTTTTGTGTAATTCGTTTATGAATTGAATATGTGGTGAATGTTGTGAAAAATGAAATATTAACGCGTTTAGAGAGATTATGATGTGATTTTAACAATAAATGAGACCCAGTATGAAGTTGGCCAGGGAAGTCCCGAAATCTTATTAATTTTTCGTTTAATAACATTATTGACTATGCAATCTCTTATATATAATACTGTTTCGTCAAGTATATATATATATATATATATATATATATATATATATAATAATAATAATAGTTTTATTCAAGTATAAATGTCTCCGGCCTATAGAACATATAATCAATATAACATCATTTTTCATGATAATTTGTGGTGCTTAACCTTGGCGATGTGTGTGTGTGTGTTTGGAATCAAATAATTAAAATTAAAAATAAAATTTGTAAAAGCAGTCAGATATTCTAAACCGGACATGGATCAGTGATCATATGATGTTGTTTTAACAATATACGAGTTCAGGGTACAATGTCAGTTAGAGCCTGGTAATCCGATTGATCATTTAAGTAACGGGAGACCCCGATAATGAGGAAGGTTTTCTTTAATCTTGACTGATTAATCCTATCATGTACATGATTTCATTGCTTCAAAGTTCTTAAATTTTAACTATACATCGTATATTGAGAAAAAATGGAATAATTTACAATGGAAAATATAATAAACATCACATTACCTTTATATCTTTGCAACTACACACGACCATTATTTAAAATTTTCTTTGTTGGATAAATGAAACAAAAGACCCCCTCATTCGTACGAAAGATGCACAAACACACAATATAATCTAAAACATAACATGGCTTTATTCAATTGGGTCTCCCTTTTATGGAAACATTTAAAAATCATGAGAATTATATTCATTACTTGTCATTAGGCGTCTTTCTGAAAGGGTGGATACAGACGCTGGCGTCTATAATACGTTATCGTCTATATGATCAGCGTTCATTTTAATTAGCATGATATATAAAATATGATTTAAAACACCATGTTGGTATTGATAATTGTTTTATTAAATTAGATTTCAAATCTAAGGAAACAATTTATTGTAGCTCTGTAAAAGCAGTCAAATACTCTAAACCGGACATGGATCAGTGATCATATGATGTTGTTTTAACAATAAACGAGTCCTGGTTACAATGTCAGTTAGAGCCTGGTCACCTGATTGATCATTTATTTAACGGAAAACCCCGACAATTAGGTAGGTTTTCTTTGATGTTGACTAATTAATGCTATCATGTACTTGATTTCATTGCTTCAAAGTTCTTTAATTTTAACTATACATAGTATATTACTGAACTATAGAATAATTTACAATGGAAAATATAATAAACATTACATTACCTTTATATAATTGAAACTACACATGACCATTTTTTTAAATTTTCTTTGTTGGGTAAATGAAACAAAAGACCCTCATTCGCACGAAATATGCACAAACACTCAATATAATCTAAAACATATCATGGTTATCATTAAATTGGGTCCTCCTTTTATGGAAACATTTAAAAATAATAAGAATTATATCCAATTCTTGTAATTAGGCGTCTTTCTGAAAAGGTGAATTCAAACGTTGGAGTCTATAATACAATAACGTCTAGATACGATCAGCGTTTATTTTGATTTGCACGATATGAAAAGACCCTCATTCGCACGCAATACGCACAAACACACAACATAATCTAAAACATAACATGGTTATTATTAAATTGGGTCACCTTTTTATGGAAACATTTAATAAAAATGAGAATTATTTTCATGATTTGTCATTAGGCGTCTTTCTGAAGAATGGAGGCAGACGATGGTAACGATGGTATAATACGATGGTCTCTAAGACATTTTTGTTAACGTTCATCTTCAATCACACGATATACACACTTAAAGGTAAAAATATAAAACATATAAACGTGGTTATATATCGCTTGTATTTAGGCGTCTTAATGAAGGGTATATGGGCATATAATACGAGGCGTCTATATGAACAGCGTCCATTTTCATGGCGTCCAAATGAACAGCGCCCAGGTGATACAATGGCGTCTATCTGAACAGCGTCCATATGAGATGATCCCTCTTAGATATATATAGCTAATATACAATGATTATATTCGTGTTAAATATATATATATATATATATATATATATATATATATATATATATATATATATATATTTATAAACGTTTATAATGTAATAACCACTGTACCTTATGTAGAATTGTCACATTCCAACTGGTTGCAGTACAAACCTAAAATTGTCTCACTACACGGAGCCAATACACACAGCGGTTTGACATTAAAAGGGAACAATGAGCCCCCAGGTAATATGAGCCACCTGAATTCTCGCAAGATTTACTTTTGTGCCGACACCAAGTGAATGATGTTCCAACGCTGAGATACACAGCTGTTTGCATATGCTTTTTTCATTAAAAGGTCAAACTTTTTGCAATATTCCCCGTTGTTAGTGATTTGATGGCTTTTCTTATGATATATTTCATGTCAGTAAATTGCTGCCTGAAGAAACATAAGCAATTATACATTGTAAAACTGCATTTTTTGCGGTTGCTCGATATTTTGCAGTGATAAGTGATGAGCGATAATACAGGGTGATACATTTTTTCCCCTATGAAACCGTTAAACCAGCACGTACTGCCTTTCGGGTAACATGAGCCGACGCTGATCTGGGCAATATGAGCATTTCTTTTGGGTGGCTCATATCAGAAAATACGAAGAAAACAATTACTACAAGGATTCCATAGGAGAAGGACATGCCGAGTGTATTATTTAATCTAATGCCTAACGCTGACGGGGGTCATAAAACTCGCTGCTCAAAGGCACACAGATGCCGCTGATGAGCCCGGCGCTAATTGATACAGCGCGAGGGACCCCCCTTCGTCGTGACTTTGGAACATCTCGTTAATTCCCGGCTGCGGTAAACATGGGCGATAATACGAGTACAACGCCGTCAGTGACAGAGCGGGAGATGGCTCACCGTTATCCATCAAAATAAAAGTCATCCTGTCATAAACGTCAAAATATTTATTTATCGACGGAATACTATAATATACAAAGCTAATCATTAACATATGTCAGAAGTGTGGGAACTGATATAATTTTGTATAATTCCGAAGTTATTCAGGGAAAGTAAGGTTTACTTTTATCAGTAATTCGTCATGAATCCCGGCAGAAGTTGATGCAGAGTGACCGCATCTGTACCAAACTCGATCCAGTGATTCCTAGACACGAGAACTCTCTAAATATATTTGTAACGCATAATTCTTGACAAAACAAACCATTTGCACATTCATAATTCCGGTCAATGTTATTCCAGTGATTTAACTCCCAGTTACTGGATATATCGCTCTCCGCTTCAGCGGGCTACAGTGGACCGCGGAAGTAACATCTAGCAGACTCCCTATCAAAGGCCGTGCCGCCGCTGCCCCTGACACCGCGGCACAATAGGCACACAATCGAGTTAATGGGCTTATCAGGCTTTAATTGCAATTAGCGCACGACTGACACTCGAGGCTTATGATTGTTGATAATCCAGCCTGTAATATCATTGTTGTTATCATACATTTAGATTTTATGGTAGTTATAGTAATATGGTAGTTATATTTTATTCATGTGCCTAAATTATATTGCCCTGCAGACCTGTTATTATATAAAATTCAATTTATATGCCAGCTATATCATTTTCATGTATGGTTCATTGTAATAAATTAAATTTATAGATAGGCCTGAATAAAAGTAAATAATAAATTTATTAGTGAAAACGGAAAAATAAAACAATTATTTAATAAATACGTAAATAAATTATTTAATCCATCAATCAATCTATTAATTAATCAATCAGTCAATCATGCAATCGACACATTGAGTTTTCAGTTAAATACCATAGTCTATCTGATATTGCACGCGGCTATAGTGTAAAACATGAATATATTCATTTGAACTAACGAGTCTCTCACAGCTGCCATACGGGCTGCATGGTGTCATTCCTGATTGCCGAAAACCGGAATGCCGACTACCACCATGCCGATTCCTTTTTGCCGAAACGCCGGTCTGCCGACTATGTCAATAAAACTGTAATATGAAGATAGTTTCAGGATATGATGCTTGAAATACACGCTAATGACTAAATTTAATATGTTGTATGCAGAATATGAGGAAATAGTTGTAATTCAGGCTGGAATTTGAAGGTGCAAAGCAGGACTCGGCAATAGCCTGGGCGGGCCCATGCGTCATGGCCGCCTGACTTCACCCACGCCCGGCAGTCGGCAAGCCGGCTGAAGAATAGCTTCTTTTGGTCAAGCAAATTCAATTAAAAAACCGTAAACAGTGGTGAAAATATATGCTGTTTTCCTCTATGGATGCATGAGCATAATACTATATACATATGGTAACACCTGATCAACGGATCGTCAAACGGCAATTATCGAATAGCTAATGCTTCTGTGTTTCATGTGTTGTTTTATGAAATTTGTAAGAGCATTTGTATGCGTATTGAACCAATTAAACTGTCAATAAAAAAATTTAAAATGATGCATATCTTGAAATTTTTGCCCTCTCCGAATTAAAAAAAAATAGGATATAAAAGTTTGGTTACATGCCAGTTTGCCGATTCCCATTCTGCCGAATCCCAGAATACCGAGTCCAGGTTGCCGAATCCCAAAGAGCCGAATGTTAACCTTTTAATATGAAATCGTCCGTTAATTTGATTTATATTTATGTTTAAAGGCATCGTAGCATTCATGGAGTAAAAGAGATCAAAGAAGAATAATATTACGTTGACGGAATGCTAATTTCAGCGTAAACCGGTCGGTAACACGCCATGCCTCAAGTCACGCATGACTTGTCATGGCCGTCACAACAGTCTTTATGCCTCATCCCTCACTGGCCGACGTTCAATAAAAGAATGTTTATGTGTATTGTCACTAATCTTGTTTATCGTAATAACCAACCCTACTCACGAGAAAGATAACAAAGAAAAGAGAGAATGGACGAAAATGACAATGGTAAAAGGAGAGAGAGAGAGAGAGAGAGAGAGAGAGAGAGAGAGAACAAAAGTAGAATGGTAAAGGGAGAGAGAGAGAGAGAGAGAGAGAGAGAGAGAGCGAGAAAGAAAGAACGGTAAATGAACGCTAAGCAACGACAGTGAACAGAGAGATGCATAGGGAAAGTAAAAAATAAAAACCGGAGAAAGATAACAAAGAAAGGAGAGAATGGACGAAAGTGAGAATGGTAAAAGGTTGCTACATACAAACACATTTTTATTTATTTACAAGCGTTTACTGTACTATATAATCTGTTGAAATATGGACAGTCAGTCTTTGTATTGAATAAATAGCAATTTTACGGGTATACAGGTTTTATTTTCAATATTAATTTTTAAATTCACTGACCTATCATTTGAAGGGTTTTTGGCTTTGAGTATAGGGTCCCGTAATATTTCATTAAAACCAATGCATATACAAAACCTCTAAAATTTTTACTTGTTATTTTCACGATAAACAATCAAATGACGTTTCATTGAATATGAGACAAACCCACTCTTATTGGAATATATATATATATATATATATATATATATATATATATATATATATATATATATATATTGATAAATAAGGACATTATTGATTGTAGATCCATGAAATAAATGGATTATTGTTCATTTAAAAAAAGTCACTAGGTAACTTGTTCAGAAGTCATTCGGTTCTTCCGAAAGCCCTGTGAAAAAAAATTATAAATATAAAATACATTATAATAAAATACATATGCTTATATACATACACATATCTCCCCTGCGGGCGAATGTTCTCGGTAACATGTTTGCGGAGCTCAGACTTTAATCGAAAAGTTTTGGTACACACACTAAACTAACTAGACTGGTACCTGGAACTTGGAATTCGGCAACCAACAAAAAGTGTAATTCAGTACTACAGAGATTATAACAGTCCAGTCTATACTTGTTTTTTAGATGCCTCCAAAGCGTTTGATAGAATTGATCACTGGATATTATTTGATAAACTAATCACTCGTGGTGTGCCACTCATTGTGGTTCGAATCTTACTATATTGGTATCAGAATCAACGTCTATGTATAAAATGGGGTTACACTACTTCCAGTTTCTTTAATATCTCTAACGAGGTAAGACAAGGGGGTATATTGTCTCCGAAATTGTTTGCTTTATATACAGACTCCTTGTCGGCGAACTTGTTACTTTGTAACGCTGGTTGTTATGTTAGTGAGGTATGTATGAACCATTTAATTTACGCTGATGATATTTGTCTTGTAGCACCTAGTCCATCAGGCTTCCAGAAACTCTTAGATGTTTGTGTGTCTTATAGTCAATTACACAATATCTCGCTTAATCCTGCCAAAACGTTGTATATGGTATTTAAACCCAGAAAATGTAAATTAACTTGCCCTAGTGTTAGTATTGATGACACACCCATCGAATATGCAAAAAATGCAAAGTGTCTTGGTTATATATTCAGTGACAGTTGTAAAGATGATGACGATATGATGCGTCAAACGAGACTTTTGTATGTACGCTCTAATATACTTTTACGTGACTTTTCCCATTGTACTAACGCTGTCAAAATTCAGCTGTTCAAAATTTATTGTCTCGCTTTTTACTGCCCGTTTCTATGGACTGATTATAGTTCGTCTTGTTTCAATAAATTACGTGTTGCATTCAATAATGTGCACCGTAAATTATTAGGTTATCAACGGAAGGATAGTGCTAGTCTTATGTTTGTGAAACATGGTTTTAATAATTTCGAGGCTGTGTTGAGGAAATGTATCTTCGCTTTTATTAGACGAACTGAATGCTCAGCCAATCCTCTCATACGCTGTCTTGTTAACAACATGAATGTACAAGCTGGTAGAATACAAACACATTGGAATGAATGTCTATATCATAAATAGAAGCGTGAATATCTAACGATGCATCATAATGTTTTTAATTGTAACTTATTTTACCATACTATACCATTTTACTGTACTATTTTATATGGGCTGTGGCCTGAAATAAACTTCTATCTATCTATCTAAATTCAGTGATTCAATTTTCAGTAATGACATTATTTCCCGTAACACCCGTTTATGTTTGCATATTTACTCATAAGGACTGACCTGTTATGTTATTAACATCAAAGGGCACGGTATTCGTCCGAGCTTGTTCTCACTAATCATCCAATTTACCCGCAAACCATTTTGGCTGCTTCTCCTTAAGGTGGGATGACTATATGATCAAATGTGCATTTTGTGTTCTCCTATGTACCAATGTTGACGTAACACCTGAGTTGTTTGCATATTTACTCAACAGGACTGACATGTTACGGCATACATCGTATCAGTGATTGGAGAAGGTTTGTAAATCATATTTAAATCAGTGAGCTTCATGAAAATGTGTGAAACGCATTATCACGGCGGCGTTTGACACGGCGGTACCACCGTCGCCAAGCTCTTCAACTACTCCCTCTACAAACTTACTTTTTTTTTCTTTCTTTCACTCCTCTCTCTCTCAGCGTACGAATATTGTTCATGACACAATGTATGTTCATTAAAGATCTGCTCAGTTGCCAAGCGGGGAATGAGGTGATGGTGGACTTAGGTTATTGTTATTACAACATTCATTAATTACATCAAAAGATTACCAAACGGCCTTTGATCATAAAGCAATGGAGAAAAACAGTTTCTATACAATTCATTTTACATCATGTCATGACAGCCATTTTTAATAATTTAATAATGTTTATGTTTACATATATTAATTATACATTTCCCTTTGCAAAGGAGGCCAAAAAAGGAACGAGATTACGTCAGGAGCAATACGGGTAGATCATGTATTATCACTATTTTTCCAGGGACCCGTCTGTTTTTATAAATGAGTCTGGTTAGTTATTAAGATTAAGAACAATAGTAACCACATAAAAAAACAATATGCATCGCTAAAACGATCATAACTATAAAAAGCAACGAGGTTACGTCAGCAGCACCACGGGAAGATCACGCTGGTTTCCAGGGACCTGAGTGTCGGCTATGTCAAGTCACGTGTGACTCGTTGCCTGCCAGGTTGCCGACAGGTAGCTGCGAAGACGCGGTAATTCGGGCGAGGGCTTCTTGTTTGTAGAGACTGAAATTAGCATTCCGTCAATGCCTTTTTATACTTTTTTTTGTCGTGTTCACTCCCTGAATACCCCGATGCTCCAAAATCAATAATAATTTACAAATTATCTGAATATTTCATATTACAACGTTCAGATTCGGCATTATGGGATTCGGCAAACTGCACTCGGTATTTTGGGAGTCGGCAAAATGGGAATCGGCAGACTGGCATGATACCAAAAGTTTAAAATTTAAAGTTTAATTTTCAGATAAAAACAGCCATCGGATTTTGGATGTGAATCAAACATAAATCCACTGTTCGATTGCATTTTATATCGATATTTTGTTTTGTCGCCCCGTATTATCAGAAAGATTAGAAATCACCATGAAGGGTGTAAAATGTGAAGAAATAACTGCATGCTCCATGAATAGATTTTAGTTGACACAATTAAACAATTCGAAACAACCAATGAACATCAAAAAGGAACACCTTGTTACCAGGGTTTCTTGTTAATTAATGGATCAATGGGATTACGAGTAACCGTGACCAATCGATTGTTGTAACAGCACCAGAGTAACAGACTCATTGTGAGTAATTGGTATCTATGTTCACTAAAGGGCAACAATATGAGAGAGAGAGATAATATTGAGAGAGAGAGAAATAACATTATGAAAGAGAGCTAGACTAATATAACATTATAGTTTAGATAGAGATCAATATGTTATTATGAGAGAGATAGAGCGATCAGTAAAATATTATGAGAGAGAGACTAATATAATATTATAAATTATTTCAGCAGACGGCAATTCTTGCGTGTTAAGAATGTGTCACATGATGATGATTTACTTGTACATATCAGTAAATTATTTCAGCAGACAGCGATTCATGCGTGTATAAAAATGTGTCACATGATGATAATTTACTTGTTCATATCAGTTAATTATTTTTGCATACGGTGATTTTTGCGTATTTATTTTTGCCTATTTATTCCCATGATTGCACATATACCATGTGGTAGTCGACCAGATGGCCGAAACCCAGAATGCCGAAACCCAGAATACCGAAGCCAAAATGCTGAAGCCCATCTTGCCGAAAAAGAAAATAAATAATAGCAAATAATGTGATTATTGCACAATAAAGTGATAAGTACGTTGAACAAAATTTGATACCATCCTCTAATATTTTTTCAAATAATTAACGGTAATTTATTTGGCATGTCAGCAGCGACACTACTATAAAATCGGCATGACTAACCGGTCCCGCTAAGTGTCCCTGCATGGCTATATTAGACCCTCGTTTTGCAGGTATAGTCAGACTAACTGATTTTCATTAAGAAAGTTATATCTTAGGTCACATTTATGCTTCTTTGTGAAATGTTTTTTTTTTTTTAATTTACACATCGTTCAACTGCATATGAGCCAAGGTGGCGGCGGTCGCGTGGGGAACTCACGGCATCGTGGCGACACACGGAAATCGGCAAGGAAACCCGCCTGACGACACTGGACCCGTAATCCCTCGTGGAAATAGCAAGGAAACCCCCGAAGGTTATAGACCTCCCCCCTTGATTTGGAAGATTAAATATTAAGCCTATCTTACAATACGCTATGATCAATACCGGTATGCATAATTATTCGTATAATTAAAAATAGCCAACAGTAAAACCGAAACCGTCCAGAATGCTTTGAAAATATGACGAAAATATTTCAGTTATGGAGAAACCCGGGTCTTTTCAATATTTTAACGGAATTTTATTTCCATAAATCAAAGATTTTCAATTCAAGCGCCTGTGATGAGAGAGACAGGGATGGAGGAAGAGAGAGAGAGAGAGAGAGATCTTATATGGATAATAGAACACATATATACATATATATATATATATATATATATATATATATATATATATATGTGGATAAAGGAAACATTTTAGATAAAACTTAACGTTCATTCTCTTTGCATTGCATGCTAAAGAATGAATAGATGGTCAAAAAGTTACAAGATAATCCGTTTTTCATTGTGCATGGTTGGATTTATATGAATGTTTTGTTGATAAAGCTGTATAATTCTGCGGACTCGAGACTAAGTACAGAAAAATCATTCATGCAGTAAATACTCCATATAGTAATCCTTGCGGAATAATTATATAACGTTTAAAGTATGCATTTATAAACATACGAAATCTTATATTAATCTTTTTATTCATTGCAGAATATGTATACGATTTTTATATACCCGTACTCAATTAACTGTGACCTGCTTCGTCACTCTAATCAAACGCCAGAATTAGTTATTACAACAATACAAACTCAACCGGTAACGGGCCCCCATAATAGGCAAGCTAATTAGTAAACCAAACAGGAGTTCGCTCTCTTTGAAGTAATCTTGTTAGACTTCTCAGTTCTGGTTTTATTACACACGTATATTTTTATGAAATTCTCCAACCGTTTTTATTTATAAAATATTTTCTGATAGAATTCCGTAAAAATATGAATCAAGACCGAGAATTATCACTGGTAGTGTTTTGCCTGCAATATTATGAATTAGTTATTGAGGCGTGTCATTGATCAACATATGTTAATGGTAACTAAGAAAAAATGTGAGAAAAAAAAAATGACTGTCATTATGAAAAGAAAGTTCAAATGAGAAAAGGATGGGTGAATGGACGGTATGTATGAGATTTCCTTGCTATTTCAACGAAGGATTGTACGGGTCCAGTATCGTCAGGCGGGTTTCCTTGCCGATTTTGCCGCTATATATACGCTCCCGTGAATTCCCCACGCGACCGCCTCCATCTTAGCTTATATGCAGTTGAACGATGTGTAAATTAAAAAAAAAACAGTTCCTATAGAAGCATAAATGTGACACAAGATATAACTTTCTTCATGAAAATCAGTTAGTCTGACTATACCTGCAAAATGAGGGATTAATAAAGCCAGGGACATTTAGCGGGACATTTAGGGTTGTCATACCGACATTTTCGTATAGCGCCGCTGCCAACATGCCGAATAAATTATCGTTAATTATTTGATATCTTCTCTCTCTCCCTCTCTCTTAATATGTACACAACATAATCTCTCTTGTATAAAATAAAGAATTATATACTCCTTTCTTTAAAATACTCTTTGTGTCCTTTCTAACAATTAATACGTTTTATTTTTATCGCGGTCTTTCTCTTTCTGAATATTACTTTGAATTCTCTCTCATAAAATCATATTGACCTCTCTCTCTCTCTCTCTCTCTTATAAAATTATATTGATATCTCTATCTGTCTTTCTTTCTCTCATATAATGTTACATTGATTTCGATCCCTCTCAATCTTAAAATTGCTCTCATGAACTAAGAAATATGCATCGGAAAAAGATTAGTAAATAATCGTTCCCCTTCACTGAACGTGGCTATCGGTTACATTTGATAAATCAGTTACCCCGGTGTTGTGTCAACAACCAAAAGGTCATGGTTACTCCTAATTACCCACCCATTGATCCCCTAATTAAGTAGAAACCCCGATATCAAAATGTTTCCTTTTAAAGTCCATAGACTGTGTTGGAATACATGGACCGCTAAAATATATTCATTGTACAGATATTATTAATTTTAAAAATGTTGTATCATAATATTTTATATCTTCATGGTACTATGGAACGTTTAAACAATATATCGAACTAAAATACAACTGAACATTGTGTTCATATTTGTGACACATCCAGTAGCCGACCGTTGATTATTAACTGAAGATCCCAAGATTATCTGCTGAATTCCGTAAACAGAATAGTTCAGTTGATTCATAAATTTTATTTGAAATGTATCAGTAATAGAAGAGCGCTGATTAATGTGCATTTCAATATTAAAAACTAAATAATGCAGTGTGCAGTTTTTTTTTATTTGTAAATATCCAACAGAACCATTTTCACGCCCGCTCTAATTCGAAAAAAAAAATACAATTAAGGATTTCGTTCCACGATCGGTCTAACATTCCTTTTACATATCTTGTCAACGTATTTATGCTTCTACAAAGCAAACACAATGTAAAATATGACCATTAATAACGGCTTAATTTGTCTGAGGAAGCCTGTCTTTCTCATGTTGACCTGGCTGTGTATGCCGGGCGTGGGTGAAGTCAGTCGGCCATGACGCATGGGCTCGCCAGGCTATTGCCGAGTCCTGCTCTGCACCTTCAAGTTCCAGCCTGAGATACAACTATTCCCTCCTAATCAACACACAACATTATGAATTTTAGTCATTAGCATGTATTTCAAGCATCATATCCCCAAACGATCTACATATTGCAGTTGTATTGACATAGTCGGCAAACCAGCGTTTCGGCAAAAAGGAATCGGCATGGTGGTAGTCGGCATTCCGGCAATCCGGCATGTACCACAAATCTGAAAGTGAGGTTAGCAAGCTCTAAATTGATGTCTGATTTTCTAGGAAACGGTGGACATTTAGCCTATATTATTTAGTTTTCCTAGTGTTGAAACTAATCGAAGCATGTGTCAGCAGTGTGTGAACGTAAGATCTATACTATCACCATGGTTATTGGTTGGCTTTTTGATAAATTGTTGACAGTTCAGCAGTTTACACATTTATTCAATTTTTTCTTCAATTCAATTATATAATACCAGTTTTTATAAGAATGTTTTCAATTGAAATAGTATTAACGTTTCTAGTCCACAAGAGCAAGGACTTGATTGGGAGGAGGGGGGGATGGGAGTCACAACATATCTGTATATTATATACAGGATATGAAACGGAAACAGTTGATTCACAACTGCAGAATATTTAAAAATGGACAGAGAGACTTGTGGCCATTAACAAAGCTTATCTCCCATTCTGCTGAGACAGGAAAATAATATATGATGTTTCGATTTGTTTGATTATATTAAATTGTTTTAAGTTTATAAATTGTTTACATTTGCAATATTTCACATCTGAATATATAAGTTACTTTTAAATTTAAGACTTTAACAGCTTTAATCTATAAACAAACAGCATATGAAAGTATGAAAGTTTCAGCAGTATTTCAGGAAAACAGTTCATAGATAATATATACATTTAATGGTAAACAGAGAGATGATGGGCAGAGCTGATCACTTTAGGTCCCATTCTCCTGAGGCAAGTATATATGTTACAATCAGAACTTTTTTCTTTTGCTATTTTTTAAAATTTAATATATATTTCATTTGTGCAATATATCTGATCTTCCTAGTGCAAAGTGTCTCAAGAGGACAGTGACTTATGAATATGGTAAAATTTAGTAAGGGGATTATAAAAGATGATTGTTTTGATAATTTATTGTAAATTCATATTGAGTATCATGTTATTTTATAAGCGTGAGACCTGTGTTAAGAGACATCAAACGTGTCCGTTTGATGTTAATTGCAGTACAGTTTCCTTCCGGGGGGGGGGGGGGGGGGGTCGGGGTCGGTGTATGGGGATCGCTATACACATACATTGTAACGACTATTTTTTGTAGACTGCCAAGGATAAGGACCTGTTTAGTTTGGTTTTCACAGGGTTTTGTCTCTGTAGGCATGTCCATATTAAAATTCATTTAATTATTGGCAGTGGGTACAATAGGGCCCGAAGACGGCCAGGACTGGTGAAGTTAGAAAGCATATAAAATTGTGAGTAAGAAGATATTCGCTACAATTGTTTGATTAGCGCGTCAGTTTGGTGAAGCTTGACGGTCTCTGCAGTCTAAAGGCAGGTGGTATACGTTCATTAGAGTCTTGACAGCTAGGAAATGATGTCTATAAAGCAAAGATAGTCGGTGTTTCATGAGGGCAATATTGATTACTCTGTAACAAACTTCAGAGCGAGTATCGCATTTTGTCGACGGACTGGATTTATACCTGTTGTGAGCGCTTCCAGGAAACGTACCGAGGACATTAATTAAATGTGTAACTGTAGAGGTATACTGCATGGATTTCGCTGTTTGGAAGCATATTCGGCTACTTAGAGCTGAATGATTCCAGGAGAAATAGGCTGTGAAAGACTGATTCTGAGTCCAGAAAGAATACCGGTAGTCTATGAGCTAGTGGTGCTGTGTGAACTGTGCCTCGAGTGGCAAATAAGTATACTCCAGCGAGGAAATATTTGTGGTCTAAGCCCCGTGTATCTTTAAATTGACTAATTGTGCTGTGTACACGCGCCTCAACATTCCGAAGTTACGAGTGCGCGATGGTGATGTGATCATGAATAGTGTTCACAAGGGGCTACTCTATGCAGTGTGATTAACGGACTTGGTGTTTTTTTTCTTTTTTTTTCTATTTATTATCGGACTTTTATGGTCATCAGTGCAGATATGTATGGAGCCTCTCTCCAGAGAAATATAACTGTATGTTTTCTTTAATACATTGATTTGTTTTGTTAACTCATGTCTTTTTCATCTTCTGGCGTGTATGTATGTGTATATATATATATATATATATATATATATATATATATATATATATGCCGAATTTCAGGTGAATTAGTCAAATCACTGCAGAGATATGAGTGATTTTAACCCAAGGCAAACGAACAGATGGACACTGTGCAAACATGGTTGCAGGTTGCGCCACCATTTTTTGTGTATGTTATAAAGCTCTCCAATGGCTACATTTGTGCAAAAAAAAATTCCTGATCCGTCAAACGGTTCCCGAGATATGTGGGTTTATGTGTGGAAACAAGACGCACAAACGGACGCAGAGCGCAGAGGAAAGGTCAGAGGTCAAAACAAAATCGGGGCGCAGCAGTTCACATGTGACCCGAACATAATCCCGGGTTTCGTAAAATTCCGCCCAGCGGTTACGGAGGAGTTCTCCGGACACCTACGCGGCGGCGGCGGTGAGCTGAAAACATAGTATCCGCAAAACTCTGTTTTGGCGGATACAATTAATGAAGATAAACGTTTTAAGTGAAGCTTGTCATATACCGGTAAATTAAAAAAAAATCACACAATATTTAAACCTTTCACTAAATATCTACCCATATCTCCCCTTTCAACATTTTGGGAGGTATATTTAACTACGATTCCAGTTTGCTATATAATAGGGTAGATATTTGGACAGTGTTAATACGTGGCATTTGCAATTTACGTAGGCCAACGCACGTACCCATGGGGTTCCAGGAATAAACAAACTGCGCGAACGATCGTTTTGTTCGCGCGGAGGGTTATACATTATTATTAAATAATAATTAAAATCGATTTCTTAAGTAATTTAAGGGAATCTGATTTGAGGTTCGACGCCGCGCCAGCTTATTTTCATTATAGATGCGCTTTTCTTGCGCCCAACCCCAAAAGAATTTACCTAAACACATTATCCTTGTTAATTATTAACAGACAAAAATATTCCTATGAAATATATTGCATTATGGTAGAATATTGCCAACGAACGTCACAGGCATGTAGTTACGATTGATGAAGATAAATGTTCAAAGTTAAGATGTTCATTTACCGGTACAAAAAAAAATCAGACATATTTTTTTAGCATTTAGTTTAAATATCTCCCCTCATCCCTTTTCAATATTTTCGGAGAAATATATAACTACAATTCCACTTTTATTATAGTGCAGAAGACAGTTTTTATACAAGACATTGACAATATACCTAGGACAATTCACGTACCCATCTTTTGCAATTTTACCAAGTGGTAGACCAGATTCTGGACTGTCTGGTGCCTTTCTGAAATAAAACTATAAATCATAAACAAGTATATGAATATATAAATTATGAACCATATGTATGAAATTACCGACGTATTAGTTCTGAAGTGGCATTCTGGACACCTTATAAATTAGGATACATTATTATGGAAAGAAATCATGCATATTTCGGGCGGCATTTTGATACTCTCTCACGTGTCTATATGCAAGTGAACCGAACAGATTTTTTATACATTCTTACTCTTACATATGTTATTAATGATGTTATGCTGTGCTGCGTCCTACCATATAATGCATGCCGTGGTCAATGTTATGATGAGGCAGCAAATATGACGGGTTATCTGAGGGGAGTTGCATAACAACATTTAGATGTGGAACCACGAGCTGTCATTGTACAATGTTTCGCACTGACTAAATCTGAGTTAAAGTCTTGGTCACACTGTCACGGAAGTCACCACGGATCATCACGGAAGGGCAGCTAGGGATCATCCCTGGTGATCTGTTAATAATCCGTAGTGAACCGCAAGGAATAGTAGAGAGTCCGTGGCTTTGTCCGTCTTCATCCGCCATGATGCCGTCTGACTGTTCTTGGTCCGTCAAACGCAATGAAATGTTCAAAACTTCCGTGGTGCTGGCACGGATGAGAAAATCCGTGGATAGACCGCGGCGCTACCGCCATTGGCCGTAACGCCAGCCACCGTGTTTGTCCGTGCATGTCCCTACTACTACCGAACATGCGTACATGCGTACGTCGTTGGTCGGGGTCTTCCCTGGTTGATCGTCAGCGCCGGAGGACGGACAGGCCGGTTTGCGAGAGGATTGCCACACGATGCCGATCGTGAGAATCCGCAGAGCTATCCCTGAAAATCCCTATTCAGACCGCCCAAGACCCGTGGGAATCCGTACTCGCTCCGCCATTATCCGTTATCGTCTGTTATCCCTCCCATTCCCTGATGTTGCCGTGGTGAAACCGTATTAAATCTTTGTCGACGCCCTCAGATACCACTGGAATCCTGTTAAAACAGCCCGGTCGCCGTTCTCAAGCCGTGAGAAGCTTCCCTGATATCATGGTTACAATAAACAAGTGACCCATGGGTCAAGACGCTCAGCCGACTGACATGTTGACAGTTTGTCCTTGCATAGGGAACTAATTAAGATAATGAAGGTGACACCATCATTCATGCAAGTTAAGCTTAAGTTCATTAAGACGCTTAAGCACACAAAATTTTAGGACAATCCATTCACCCATTCTTAGGAATCTAACCATTTGTGTGTATTTTGCATTATTTCTTGGGTCATCAAACATGCCCAATAAATTGGAAAATATGTGTATAGACACCTATAATTTCAAGTTTGCAAGGAGACTTATAATGGACCTCCCTGGATGTCAAATAAGAAGATTCTAGGTCCAATGGTTATGATTTGTGCACTGCTTTTGTTTAAAACATTTAATTGTTTTGAGGACACTTTTGAGAGCCATAGCGACATAGCTCAAATGGTATGGGTAAGAGAGACCTAATTCAGGTTTCCTTGGAGACTTTTCATGGACCTTCAAGGATGTCAAGCTTAAAGATTCTAGGTCCAGTCAATATGAATTGTGCCCTGTTAACAGATTACCGCATCTTGAAAGGTCTAAAAAAGAGAAAAAAATTCGTAAAAAAAAAAAACAAAAACAGGTGGCACCAGCAGTCTGTAGAAACTGGTGAACCACTCCATGATCAATTTTCATGCAAAACATAATGGTGATCAATGCATTAGTTTTTCAGATACTTGCATTTTTCTGTGGAATTTTCCATTATTCTGGGGGGGGGGGGGGTACTTCAGAGCCCTAAAGCTGAAAGAATATGGCTAACAGAGACTTAATTTCAAGTTTTCAAGGAGATTTTTTATGGACTTCTTTGGATCTTAAGTACGAAGATTCTAGGTCCAGCGGTTACGATTTGTGCCCTGTTCACAGATGACCGCATCTTAAAAGGTCTCAAAGATAGAGAAAAAAAATCGTAAAAATCTAAAAAATACAGGTGGCGCTATCAGTCTGCAGAAACTGATGAAACACTCCATGATCAATATCCATGCAAAGAATCATGGTGATCAATGCATTAGTTGTTCTGATACTTGAGCTTTTCTATGAAACTTGCCATTATTCTGGGGGGTAATTTAGAGTCCCATAGCTAGAAGAATATGGGTAACAGAGACCTAATTTCAGGTTTCCAAGGAGATTTTTCATGGACCTCTCTGAATGTCAAGGAAGAAGATATCTAGGTCCAGAGGTTACGATTTGTGCCCTGTTAACGGACAGACGGCCGGACGGACGACGGACAAAGAGTGATTGCTAAAGCTCAGATGACTTAGAGTCAGCTTAACTAAAAATGCGTTTCTCGGGGATGGAACGTTGAGTAGTCGATATCGGACAGTCCGTCGAGGTCCGTATCCTCATCCGTGGCAGTGTGACCAAAGCTTAAATTGAAGGTACAAAGAGTTCAGAGTACACCCGAATTGTATTAGATGTTTGCCGTGAATTGGATCAACTAATTAAGTTTTCACCAAAGAGATCTGCTATATTCGAATCCTGTCAAACTGAAATGCATCAAGCCGCTCTGTCCTACAAAGTGGACTGACAGAACTGACGCAGTTGATGCCATTCTTCAAAACTACGATGCCATGACAAGGGCATTGGACGAAATAGGCGAGTGTCATGATGACTATGGGAGGCAAGCTACGCGGCCTTCCTGGCTAACAAAAGTTTGTATTTTGGACTACAACTATCATTTATGATATTGTTCAGCCACTGAGCAGCTATCTACAAACCTGCAGGGGACTACGATACAAGAGGCACAACGGGAAGCAACAATTGCTTCACGTTTTTTGGAGAGACCAAGAACTGACAAAGCCTTCAAAGTATTCTACTGGAATATAACAACTAATGCCCCACCATCTGTAGGAAAACCATGTCTACGTAGATTCAGGAAACTGCCCAAACGTCTTGATGCTGGATCTGGAAACTACAGGTTTAGTGATAAGACATCGTTTAACCGTATATGCATTAATTTGCTGCAACAGACAAAGTGAAATATGAATTAAAGCAATGTCTTGGACAAAAAGCCCTGGAGGAACCACTGAAATTTGAAAAGTACTAGTACTGACCTAGTTGCTTAGGTGAAGGAAACTTGCACTGAAATGAAATACCTGAAAACAGTCACAAATTTCAGAACCATCGGAGAAATCTTGAAAACAAATGGCATGAAAATTTACAGAGAGATAGAGAAATTTTTATGACGATGCCTGTGACAGCATCGTCAGCTAAACGATCTTTTTCCACTTTAAGAAGGCTGAATACATTTCTGAGATCAAGTATGTCTCAAGAGAGACCAAACAGTTTACTCTTGCTACATGTGCATGCATGAGAGGGAAACTGATCAGACTGACATCATCAAAACAGCTAAGGGATTTGTGCAAGCCAATGAAATGCGAATAAACTACTTTGGAAAATTGTAAAACACTTTATTTTTTTTATATTTCTTCATATAACTTTGAGGTGTGCCATATACTGGAATATTTTTTTTTGTATATTTTGCTGATTCTTTGTTTCAATGCTACTGGCTGCTTACTTAGTACTTCTGCCATGCATAATGTTGGTTATATAGAGATAAAGGCCCATGCATCTCAGCCTCTAAGAAATATGCAGCAAGACATTCAGCCTTCCACAGGATGCTACAGCTCAATGTTAAATGACATAGAACCATCATACACAAATATGTAAAAAAAATAGGTTCTTAAATTGAAACGCCTGTATCATATCACGAACTTCAAGGTCTTATTTTGGCTCAAAGCTCATTTAGCTCAGTAGTATAACAAGTAGGTACAAAGTATACACACATCTAGCCACATTCAAGTAACCGTTTTGTATTTTTATATTTTCTTAATTTTAGTGCATATTTTCCGTTCAAATATTTAAGTAACATTGTACTCTTTTATAATTTCCAAGTATGTAATCATGCTCACTGTTTTTGGTGATTATCACTAGGAAAATAAGAAAATATATACGTTCCCATTGAAGAGATGGATGCCTCTGCCAAACACTTGAAAGGATTCCTGTTCAGGCAACAATATTACAGGCACACTGATATGTTCTTTTGTTTGTTTGTGTTATAAATTTAAAGGAACTTTTCAACATAAATGTTATGAAATAGGGGCTCACATGAATTGTTAATGAATTGAGATGGCGCATTTAGACACTCTAAATAGATACTGCAAGCTTCAGAAACGCACTCTGGAAGAAAACGACCCAGAAATCAACATAAATTATAAGTGGCTGTTTGCTAGTCATATCTGTACGTTCAAGCAAGGTAATTAGGGCTGTAGCCTGAGCATTGTTGTGGGGGGGGGGGGGGGGGCAGTAAATGCTTTGTCAGAGAAGGAAGGGTGTGGAAGACCACAGTGTGGACATTTTTTACAAAACATGCTATAAATTTGCATTTCTGTGGGTATTTTCTTAGAAAAAATACAAAGAACAATTACAAAGAAATATTTAAATATGCTAATCAGCTACTATTTCGTAAAGAGAAATTACCTCTGCCTTAAGCACATAGTTTGCAGGATCTAGCTGACAGCTTTAATCGATTCTTCATTGAAAAGGTTACAAACATCCTTAATGTTCTACAAATGAATGCAACACCAGAACTTTGTTGTGGCTATATTGATAATACATATTAAACTGTTAAAAGAGCAGACACATTTGCTGAACTTACTAAGGCTGATGTAGAAAAACGTATAAGGAAGTCTGCAACAAAGTCATGTGCTATGGATCCGATGCATACGAGTCTGGTTAAACAAAGCATTGCTTTTGGGCTTTATACAGGATGTTATTAACAAGTTAATGACCTCTTGACAATTCCAAGCTAGTTTCAAGTCAGCTGAACTCAACCCTTTTAGAAAAAGACATATTTTCCACTAGTGCACATAAATTATAGGTCAGTGTCCAAATGAGCTTATTTGGGTAAAATTATAGAAGCCACAGTATCAGATCAACTGTTATCACTTACAGGAAAAATCAGGTAATACAGGAATCCACCAAAGTGCATATAAGAAATTCCACAGCACAGAAACAGCTTAACTTAAGGTCAAAACAGATAGATGCTTTTTAAGAAAAATGTTGTGAATCTTATTAAGCTTGATTTAAGCGCTTAATTCGACACAGTTTCCCATGAGTTGCTACTGAACAGATTGAAATACAGATATGGTCTGGGTGGTAACATCTTGCCCTGGGAAATCCTACCTTTGTGATAGAATTAATCAGTGCTAATGTGTGATCCAGATGTCAATGGTGCTAGGTCAAAACCAGCAATTTTGCAGTGGGGTGATCCTCAGGGGTCTGTATTGGGCCCCATATTGTTCAATCTGTATGTAGCACCCATTGGTGATATCTGTGCTAAAACATCAAATGAATATGGAAGGATATGCAGATGATCATCAGTTTATATTTCTTTTTGTCCTAAAATTTCAAATGACCAAGCTGCACATACATTTCAGTAGCAATGTTGTCTCACTGACATTCGTAGATGAACGGCTACAATCATGTTAAAGTTAAACGATGATAAACCTGAATTCATTGCCTTTGGAACACGTCATAGCCTGTCAATCATTCACACACGGTTAATTGTCATTGGGGATGAATAATCTGTCCCAAGTGAATCTGTCCGCAATCTAGGCTTTCACTTTGATGTTCTTAATATATCTTTGTTTGTCTTTAAATTATTTTAATTATTTTATATTGAATCATACACTTTGTAAAGCGCCTTAGGAATGTTTTCGCATACTGTATAAGCTGCACTATAGAAATAAATATTTGTATTTGTATTTCTTATAATATAAGCTCTAATCACAGTAACTAAATTTTTATTCACAGGTGCTTTTTCATATCACCATGTGTGCCAGCACAGAAAACCTACTTGTAAATTCACAGAGAGTCTGCTGATATTTATTCCTAATGGAATGTCCTATACATATACTAAAACTTCAGTAATAATCAATCTGGCCTGCATGTACTTACAGTGCAAAGTACTCAGGCTTCTTGTGCAACGAAAGCTAATCATATCACTGTTTCTATGCACCAAAAGTAATGCGAAGCCACTTAGTTAATCCTCAGCCATACTTGGCCTGGCCTACAGCTTCAGCCCACGCAGAGCGCAGAATAACTGTTCACATGCTACGCTGCCAAGAGCTGTTAGACATATAGTTAATATTGAGTAAATTAGTAATTCAGTGTACAGTCAAACCTCTGTAATGTGGACACCCAAGGGATTCGGCTAAACTGCTCACCTTTTACAGGTGTTCACAAAGAGGAAGCAACGGCCGCCACATACATGTGGTGCTACTTGCTTGAAAAAAAAACATGATGAGCTGAAATTGTTTTTTCTTATCAACATTTAACTGCAGTTTTAAACATAAAGGTTTATCGGTGGAGATTTATAATAAATTGGGTCATACTGTATAAAATATACATTTTCTCGCAATATATCTTTGGAAATGAACAGCATCAAATTTATATTTTTAATATAAATTTTAAAGAACATCAGCAACATAAATAACGCTGCATTCAAATGTTGTAAAATATCTAGTTTATTTATATGCATAAAAAATGTTTCAAATCCATTTAAATCCCTTTTACCTTGAAGGAAGCATATAATTACATGGCATAATTGTTGTACTATGTCACTTATCCATTGTTTCATACTTTATAAAAAGCTAGCTTATAGTTATAATAATGTAATTCGTAATACCTATATAACAACTTACGTGTGTACGGTTGTTACTAATCAAGTTACATAACTGTAAAATATCAGAAAAAAGTTTTGGCAGTTTTAAGTCTCTTTCGGTGACATTGCCTATGAGGTGTTTGACTATATTAAATTATTAAAACAAATATTAATTATTCAATACGTGTGCCAGGACATATGTGAAACGTTTAGGATCCAATCGAAAGAAATTAGTGTAGCTCACCTCATCTCCAATCTTAATACAGCATACAGAATACACTTGTTATTGCCATACAACATACACCAATGACAACCTTTATTATTTTTTCATCATTACAAAGTCGGTGGTTTTTTCCGGGTTCTCCGGTTTCCTCCACCTCAACAGAATACCTAACGCCATCACCTGAGCCATGAAGAGTTCCTTGATTAGTTCAAATAACTGTTTTTACAATCCATGTAAAATAAATAAGTTAATATAAGGTTATATTTATAGTTCACTTATCATGTTACATTAGTTCTAGTAGGCCTACCTTGAACATATTCACAGTACTACTCAACTGCATTACTTTGCAGAGATTTTCATACGTTCGATTCTTTTCTTTAACTCTCTATTTAAAGATCCAAAAAGATGCGGAAATCCGAAATTCCAGGCCAAAACATTTACCACTCCTGAAGTATGTTTGATTGTCCAGAATTCCATGGACGCTACCCTTCTTGATTGAATTTTGTTTGTAGTCTGGTAGCTGAGAGTAATACGGTAGAATTTTTATGTAGTTGGTTCTGTTTTCCAAAGGTACCTGAATCAAGCTGGCAAGCATTAACATTTATTATATTTGTACAAATTCAAAATGACCGACCGCACTGCCTTTTATATATTAAAAGACGTTTAAGTGAATTTTAAAATTTAGACTGTTATACTGATATAAATTGTGGACAAATTAAAAGATACATGCTATGACACAAAAAAAAATGTTCTTTAATGGATAGAAATGAACAAAAAATTGGTGCGAACTGGCAATGTTCCCCCTTTTTTCCTTTCCGGTCAGATAGAAAATATGTGGAATTTTGCCAGTTTGTCAGAAAAATACAAAATATTGCTTCAATTCTTGCAGTGGTGTACATGATCAACACCAAAATGACTCCACTTTCCTTGCCTTTGAGATATTTTAAGTAATTTGTGCCAAAGAATATTCAAGATAGATGGGAGTGACAAATTCGTAGAACAATGTTGTTTTTTTTTGTTTGATCTTATTGGCCATGTCATGTTTTTCTAGGAAGAGAAAAAAGCTTGTTCTTAAGTTCATATATGTGCATCCCTGAGCCTTTCCACTGTAAAAGATAACATAAAAGCAAATTATGCTGCCATGATATCAGCATCTGAGGATTTTAAATTTTATATTTTGTCAGAATGTTGACGCGTTTTTATCAGGACATAAAGTGTGAGGTTTGCCTTCTATGAAAGGGGACGATGCAATGTCACATCATGAAGGGCCTAAATTTGTGGAAGTACTGGAAACGTAGCCCAAGAATTTTAGCAGTCCCCGTCACAGACATGTTTTTGTTAGTGATCTTTCGAGCCAAAACTCTCATTTTAGATAAGATGTACAGCAGGAGTAAACTTCGCTGCGTTCGGCTGGCGATGATCTTCTTAATGTACCAAAGTGTAATATTTAAGTCGGTGAACGTTCCTTCCGATTCTTAGCCCCAAAAGTTTAGATTTACTTATTCGATTCCTAAAATCTCCAACTCTTACATTATTTAAAACCATTTTTTTAATATATCTCTTTCGGCAATATTTGGTGATTAATATGTATCATTTTTATCTGAAGTCCGTTACAATGGATAAACACGCGAGAGGTGAGAAAGAAAGTGGCTGAGAGGCACAGGGAGGTTTCCATGTAATTGTGTGTGTGTGTGTGTGTGTGTGAATTGCTTTGCCAGTCCGAATATCTGAGAATTTGAGATATACACATTATTATTATTATTTTTATTATTATTGTTTAAACAAGCTTAGAAAATAGAACAGCGACATCATTTGTGACAGGGAGTATTTTCTTCCCCTGGAAACATCATCACGTAGATACTTATCAGAGTTACGTCAGCCTCCTCATGACAAAATCTGCTCAATTTTCTCATAAAAAGTGCATTTTGTTTGACACTAGTTGAGTTAAAAAAGATGTTGATGAGTGAATTCATGCTTTTTTCATGAGAGTATTTCAATATCAGATCAGTGTTTCTTTTGAAAGTTGATGGTCAATGGCTATCATCTACACCAGCTCTTGGGGTCCTTTTATCTGATTTGATAAATCTTCATGGTATTGCTCTTAATGTCAAATGCAAAATTACTTACAATGTCCTTACTGTGCCTCTCTAAGGCAATATTGTATGATACAACAGTTCGCTTCCCATCTACAAGTCCAGGATCTTTTTCAGTCAAGAGGCTTATAACAGATTGCAAATTTTGTTACAAAGGTACGCATGTAACCAATCTCATCAAACAAAGCAAACGAGAATGGTACTTGATCAAAAGAAAATACATCTTTCAAATCCAGATTTCTGAGATACGGCCAACAATCGTGCTACAGATTCTCCATCTCGTAAACTGTATGGTCACCTATCTTTGTCCCCTTCTTTATGATTATCCTTGTAAATACTTTCATCTGATTCGGCTCATGGAAGTTATAAAGTAAACTGCGGGCAACCTGGGATGCCATATTATCCAGTGTTTCAACTTAACTGCATGTGAGCATTCTAATTTCGAGTAGCGATCATGTATTTTATGGTATGGATAAACTTGTTCGATTGAAGTTTCAGAGGGTGTGTATGTTTCTTCGCCTCTTCTTGTATCGTTTTCCTATCTTCAAAGGGAAGTTTTTTTCCGTAATACTCTCATTGTCACTCGTGTTTGCTTTTCTCATTACTATTTCTTCACCCCAGTCCTTTGATTTCTCAAACATGTTGTCCTGTAGTGAAACCAATTCTTACGGATCATATGAAATAAGTCATCCCCGCATTGGTCACAGGAGAGTTTAAGCCTACGAATTCACCCTCCTCATTTGCATATCTAATATACATCTGCAAATGGTATACATGCATTAAACATCTGAGGCATTCTTGGTGTGAGGTGCCCTGTTTTTTTTCTTTATTACTTAAATAGACCTTTGTAAATTGACCTCTGTAAAGCCTTTGATTACATTAATGTATAAAATTGAACAATATTCATGAAAACTGACAGCATATCTTCCTGATGGTTTTAGTATTCTACAGATTATATCTATTTAATGTACGGCAATGAGCAATATTTTTACAAATTGTTCGTGGGAATACATGCCTTGTTTACTGCACCTTCCGTTTCTGCCATAAAAACGCATACCAGTTCCGGACAGGATCGCACGGCGAAGCCGCATGCTCCCTTTCTACACGTCTGAATTTGCCCCCCCCCCCCCCCCCCCCGTCCCCCCCCCCCCCCCACACCCCCCACCCTTCTTTCCCAAACTTAGACCCTAAAGCAGCGACACCTGTTGTTCGATACGGTAACAATTATTTCTTTCTGACCATATATGTTGCTGACTTTTTAGCATTACCTAAAATGATCCTGCGTCCTTGATCTGATTTCGCGGGAATATATGCCAGCTGGAGTCCAGGGCTCCATATCTAATAATATGGCCATAATGTATTAAGTGACAGTATGCTTTTCTTTCAAAAGATGTCGCCCGTTTTCTAGAATTTAATAAATTATCCTTTGAATGCTTTGCTCTCAAAAGGTGTCGCTCGTTTTCTAGAATTTAATAAGATATCCTTTGATAAACATCTGTTTACTCATATCATCAAGCTCTCTAGATATAGGGTATACCTGAATGGCGTGGGACATGCTTGCCGGGCTGGGTTTAATGGTGTAAATTAAACATTTGTAGATCAAATCATGTGTAGATCAAACAGTATGTTTGCTTTCAGAGTATTGTATATTATAATTGGCCGATAGAGTCCTATAATGAAGCACTATAGAAACCGCTGTAAGGAATACTGGCACAAAAGGCCGAGATCCAGGACGCTTTATGCAGAGGGGATCTTAGAAGTCCATTATTGGCGGTCGTTGTTGAGGTACCCGTTGTTGAGGTCCACAAAAATAACGACGAGAGTAGTGCACGGGGTTCACTTCCAGCTTTATTAACAATTAACTCCTGGCTCACATGCAAGGCCCTCTTTATGAAACAAAAGAATGACTTGATTTTTACACTGGGCCAAAAACCTCCGCCATATGGACACAATCTTGATAAACGTTAAGCATAATATGTAAAGCAAATATACCTTAACTCTTCTTCGAAACTTTTGGTAACTAGAACTTAGAAAGCCGCAAATGTGAATTTCCGTTATCGCAAGACCCAGGTCAAGAGCGATAACTATTATTGCCTAAACTGAATTTTCGAAAATCGTTCACCTCCTGTCGATATAGGCTATATATAGCTTCCAATAAGGTATAAGTTTATTTTATAAATGACAGAACAGAACATCAAATGGGTGATTAAGCATCAGATTTATATACATATGGTTTATTGAAAATCCCAAGCAAATTTAAAATTTATCCTTAAAAGTGTTGGAAAGGAAGTGGGGGGGGGGGGGGTGTCATGACTACAAAAAACTCCCCTGCATCCGTAACCACGTATTTAGATATGCTATAATGATATTCTAAATATGTGCAACAGTGAATGGTATATGACTCACATTAACAATGTGTCATGTTTCAGAGATACAAGTTTGATTAATACAGTTTGAATGTTTATTTTGTTTCCTGTGTGTTTGCTCTCAGGCTACTTCGTGAGGTGACCTGCATTCATCTCGGATGCCCTTCATCAGTGACATCAAGCCTACAAAAAAGAATTGCACAATGTCAAGGATTTTTTTTTCCAGCCGTAAAATTCAGTAATACTTTAGAACTTGACAGAACCGTACAAAATTAGCTGAGTTAAAAGGTACCTTTTAATCTTTTATCTGATGATATGTACTGAAAATCGGCTTAAAAAATCGACCGGCATATAAAAAAAAAACTATAGATGAGAGGATGGCTTTAAGCTCACCCCTGATTAGTATCGTGTCTCCTTTCTCTCCAACATACACACGCATGCGCACTCACACAACATCCGCTTTCTTTCACAAGCAATGTAAGTATTAATATACCATGTTTGTGTAGCAATCTTTACACTCAAAGAGTGTTCAAAATGCCACCTATAACAGAGGGAGCGGCCAGGATTGAATTGATTACATAACAACCTGCATTGAGAGCTGATTGCTAGGTCTAGCACACTGCATACCACTATTCTGGGCTGGCTTGATGTAAACTGTACTTGAAAAGGTACTTGAAATCTTGAATTAAATCTACACATTTTGATCAGTTGTTTTCAAATTTCACATTAAAAAAGATTAAACCCTAATCTGTACAAGTCGTGAAAATTAAATCAAAAGTGATTACAGGAAGAAAATGGGCCATGGTCAAATTTAGGCAAAATTCAAGGAACTTATTTTTCATTTAAAATTTTGATTTAATTTCTGGTATACAATTAAAATGAGGTCAATATACACATATGCTTGAAATAAGCTCTATAGCTTAAAAAAATTATCGTGTTAAGTAGGTACACATATTTCCTAAGTTTTGACAAAGTGCATTATGTTTGGGTGCATAACTGACCTAATTTGTTATGTACATAGGAAATATACAGAGAAATAGTTATATTAAATTTAAAATAAATAACATGTATGAACATAAGTGAAAACCAGTGTTTTAAATCTCAATGCACTAGGAATATGTGGATCTCGAGAAGCAGATGAAGCGGAGTACCACCTAAATTACTTTTTATGTAAATTGAACTTTACAGATATTGATAGAATTAAAGAATAAATGTCATATACACTGGCAATATTTTAGTATTTTATGATGCAAACTGACAGAACAATTTCTTACTTTCAACAGATCTTTGGAACCTTGCTGGTTCGATCACTGATTATCTTAAAATTTAGCTAATTTCTCTGAATGCTATTCTTTCCTTTGTTATATACTGAGCGAATCTAAAGGGGATGCAGGGCGTTTTTTTCTCCCTATAGTTCTTCATGCGAGATTTATGTATAAAGTCTTCCAGCATTCACTGCTCACGTGCCCCCCCCCCCAGCCAAAAACCCTGTATCCGCCCCTGATTTGATATTCCATCTAATTTGATGTCACTACATAAAGAAATGTGTAACTTGTAACACCTTCAATAGCTGGCACGGAATCCTTGTCATATTTATGAGTCGGGATGACAACGTATCTAAAATGACAAATGGGGATATTATCACCAGAAAATAATATACTAAAACATAAGTTTTTTGCTCTAATTAAACCGAATAGCTGTCACATTTTAAGAATGATTTATTTGATTATGTTCATACAATGAGAATACAACGATAATGATCGAAAACAGTTTATCGATTGATTCAAATTTGAGCAAAATCCTAGCATCAGCTAATTCCTTGCTTGATTCTCAACTGTTGCCATATCATATACTAGAAAGAGCAAAAATGCAATTGGATTGTGAAAATCCACTCTTTGGTACGAACATGTTGGGATGAAGAATGTAAATTTTACGATATTATATACATGTCATAAACAAATGTTAAAATTAATGAGTAAAAACGATAGCACAAAGAAAATTATTGCATGTCCTTTGCAAAATTCGATTCGGGACTAGTTTATCAATAACACATTTGTCTTCCAATGGTCTTTACATTATTTTAACCTCCTATGTTTTTACCTGCGTTGTCTATCTGTTTGTCTGTTAGTAACATTACTCAAACAGTCATGACAGGATTTTGATGGAATTTTCAGAATAGCTGGGTAATAAAACAAAAAAACAATTTATTCAATTTTCGGGGTGATCAGGTTCAACATCTGGATTCAGGATTTTATTTGAAACAAGTGACCCAGGGGTCATGACGCTCAGCTGACAAGGAAAACATTCACAAAAGGAATTTGATCAATGCCAAATTTAGTAGGTAGTATCCCCATTCAACTTAAGCACAGCTTGGAGGGTATGGGTAACAGAGACCTAATTTCAGGTTTCCAAGGAGAATTTTATGGACCTCCCTGGATGTCAAGTTTGAAGATTCTAGGTGCAATGGTCATGATTTGTGCCCTGTTAACGGACAACCGCATCTTTGAAGGTCTCTTAAATAAAGAAAAAATAAATGTGTAAAAATTAAAAAAAAATCCAGGTGGCGCCACCAGTCTGCAGGAACTAATGAAAAACTCCATGATCAATATGTATACAAAGAATCATGGTGATAAATGTATTAGTTGTTCAGTAAATGGAGCTTATTTATCCCATTTTAATTATTCTTATGGGGGGGGGGGGTACCTCTCAGCCCCATAGCTCAGAGAATATAAGAAACAGAGACCTAATTTCAGGTTTCCATGGAAATTTTTCATGGCCCTCCCTTGATGTCAAGTTAGCAGTTTTTAAGTCCAATATTTACAATTTGTGCACTGTTAACAGACAACCACATCTTTGGAGGTCTCAAAAATAGAGAAAAAATACGTAAAAATTCGAAAAAAAAATACAGGTGGCGCCACCAGTCTGCAGGGACTAATGGAAGACTCCATGATTAATATGCATGCAAAGAATCATGGTGATCAATGCATTTGTTGTTCAGATACTGGAGCTATTGTGTTTAATTTTCAATCATTCGGGGGGAACTTCCGAGCCCCATAGCTTGGAGGATATGGGTAACAGAGACCTTATTTCAGGTTTCTCATGAGACTTTCCATTGATCTCCCTTGATGTCAGATTCTAGATCCAGTAATTATGATTTGTGCCAAAATGTGTAAAATATTTTTTAAAAATCCAGGTGGCTCCACAAGTCTGCATGAAATGACGAAACATTCCATGATCAATATTCATGCAAAAATCAAGGTGATAAATACAGTAGTTGTTCAGATACCGGAGCTTTTATATGACATTTTTCATAACTCTGGGGTAATAATTTGGACCCCATAGCTTGAAGGATATGGGTAACAGAGACCTAATTTCAGGTTTCCTAGGAGACTTTTCATAGGCCTCCAAGCATGCCAAGAAAGAAGATTGTAGGTCCGGTCGTTATGATTTGTGCCGTTAACAGATGACCGCATATTAAGAGGTATCAACAATAGAGAAAACATTTCGAAATTATATTGAAAAAAGTAAAGGTGGCGCCACCAGTTTACAGAAACTGATGAAACATTCCATGATCAATATCCCTGCAAAGAATCATGGTGATCAATGCAACAGTTGTTCAGATACTTGAGCGTTTGTATCAAATTGTCCATTATTTTTTTTTTTGGGGGGGGGGGGGGGTTCTTTGGAGCCCCATCGATCAAAAGTAATGGGTAACAGAGACCTTATTTTATGTACCTCCATATATATTAGCTAGAAGATTCCAGAACCAGTGGTTACGATATTTGCCTGGTTAACGGACGGATAGACAGACGGACGGACGCCGGACAAAGGGTGATCGCTATAGCTCAAATGACTTTCAGTCAGCTGAGCTAAAAAATGTTGCATTTCTGAAAATGCCATATGGGGTAAAGAAAATGCTACATTTCTGAAAATGCCATATGGGGTTTTGAACTGCTTTGTTAAGTTTGTTGCCACTAGATGGCGTTCAGTGTCAGTTTGCTATTACGTTCAGTGACTGTCCTGCTGTGTATATCACACAAATTTGACGATATAGGGGGTAATGAGCTGCCTTGCCGGTGGTCTGCGCTCTCTGAGTGCTTTTCTAGTTATGTATGAAATCATTTGCCTACTTTGTTATGAGGGCCATATGTGTGGTCCTTATGTCTGCCAGAGAGTTGACGCAGTCTTCATACAGCTGCTTTAAAGTGGAGTCGGCCTTCTTCTCGACTATAAAATAAAAACCGCTTAATTTGAAAAAGGGCTTGACTGATTTATGAAATAAAACAAACGGTGCAAATTTATATGAACGATCTCAACCAGTTTTTATTTTCCTTTGTGTTTATTATGTTACCGTAAATTACAATATAAAAGAAACATTAAGAAACCAAATCACTTAATGCATGTAACTTTTTACTCAGAAAACTATAATGAAACATTAAGTTTTCATTTTAAACTATGATGCATTTATCTGTAATGAACAAGTACGTAAGACTCTTAAAATATCATCGCAAATTTAGCAATTTTTTTTCGGATTAATTCTAAAAACATATGTATCGTGATGCTACATGAATTAAAATGTTCAGATTTATTAACTGTTGTAAAGGGGGAACCTGTAACAGTTGAATATATATTGGATTCCTAAAGAAATGTTTTATTTTTTCAACAGTTGAATATATATTGGATTCCTAAAGAATGTTTTATTGTTTTTAGATTTAGTCTAAAATTACCATATTCTTTGATGGAAGGTCCCTGTCTCACGGCTTCGACGAATCTCCGGTGTTCAGGGAACATGTAACTTCTCATTACTTTAATGAACTCTGCCCGTTCTATAAAATACATATGCATCAGTTACATTAGTAGCAACGGGTCGTACTCAAATGAACGAGTTTTCATAACACCAGTATGACTTAATTATTTTACTAAACCAAGTTTCATTTTTTATCTTAACAAATATTATATCTGTAATCGTTTAAACTTATTATTTTGTCAAATTGAAGTAAGAAAAAGAACTAAACTGGCGTGCCTTTATCATTAAAAGACATGCATCCAGATGGCATGAAAAGTTTTAGAAATATCCCGAATTTAATTGGACCTGAAACTTGAAACATGAAAAGTTAAATGGAAATAAAAGATATCGTGAAAATGGAATCTCCCTTATCATGGCAATTTTTAAGGTTTACACCCGTGTCAAACATCGCCTAACGTTACACAAGATAAACTGTATGCTCCGGGGGAGAAATTGAGTAGGATAAACTGAAGATCCTCATAGAAAGAACGACATACAGCATTCAAAGTGAGAATTCTCCAGGAAAGCAAAGATCTGTTACAATAACCAGTCATAACCTTCAGCATTGAGTCTAGACATTGGCGGGACAAACAGTTACATTTAGTAAATTGGATGACAATGGCAAATTAGAAAAACAGCTCAATAAATCATAGAACAAAATCAGTTTAGAGGATTCAGAGTTGTAAAGACGACGGAAGATCATAAAATATCCAATAGATCATCGAATAAAAGAGTTGTAGGCAAAAAAACAAGAATTGACACCATGGCAGAGAATTCAGTATAGAGAGGAAGTATCATTAGCCCATACACAATAATTGCTGTTCTAGAATTCTAAAATTATAGTCTCTAGAATTAAGTTTTTGCACACCATGCATCATTTTGTCTCTCCGCCCTCCAGGAGAGAAATTTTCGGCGCCAATCTGTGTCGTTATTCGTCGTCTGTATGATATCTTGTTGACGCGATAACTTATGATGTATGACATGTTTCCCCCTAAAACGTTACACACAGGTTGTTTGCACCGAGTTCTTTGTCGTCGTCTGTTGTCAGTTGTCTTCTGTATGATATCTTGTTGACGCGATAACTTATGAAATATGCCATGTTTCCCCTCAAACGTTACACACAGGTTGTTTCCACCGAGTTCTTTGTCGCCGTCTGTCGTCAGTCGTCTTCTGTATGATATATTGTCGACGCGATAACTTATGAAGCATGCCATGTCTCCCCCTTAAATGTTACACACAGGTTGTTTCCACCGAGTTCATTGAACAGTACTGCTGAACTTGATCTTGATCTTTAAGGTCATATATGATGAATTCTAGAATTATTACTATTCTGTTAAACACTCTGTTTTATAGAAAAGCATTGTTGATAACTTCGTTGAGAAATAATTATAAAAATCCATAACTTTCATTAAGTTATTAGAAATAATTAAAATTTAAAAAGTTGACGTAATCTACTGACACTTCCCTTATAAATTTCAATATGGAATCATTCATCCTGTATGAAAAGGATTAGCAAATGCTTTTATTCCGTAACTGATTATCATTCCTGACAATGCACACAAAATATTAGTGTCCTCAGACATTTTTTGTGGACAACACAACCTCTAGTTCGAGCTGTAAAGTTTTGACTGTCAAAAAGAATATGCTTTGAATGCACAATAACAGGCCATAGCGTATATTATTTCCACATTATTAGGTCAATAACTACTAATAGTCACATTACAACAAATTTCATTCTGGTGATTTACCTATTAGACATGTTTCACCTTGATGAATGGGATGAAACATAAAGACAGAAAAATAGGCACGATTCTCATGTATTGTGCTAATATTTACTACCATAAAATTAACTAACATAACCTTGTAACGTCAATTTTAACCTCGCGCATCAAAAATTTGATTTTGATTTTCAAAAGAAACTTACTAATTTTGAGCTCCAGCCGCTCGCACATTTCTTTCAAGAAGATAAAATAAATACAATTTTGATAAGTTTTTTTCTTATGTAGTGCTTGATCATTTGACTTTTTTTTTACATTTTTTATCGAAACATCCAAAAAGGGTAAAAAAATCGTCTGAGAACCAAACCTTTTTTTTTTTGGCCTTCGAATCATAATTTAAAAGAAGACCTCCATACCTCTAGCTTTTAAGATTGATTAAGTCCCGAGCACTATACTTTGCGATTGTTTACCGGTCGAGACACGATATGTGGAATTTTGCTAGGTTGCCCAGAAAATACAAAAAATGTGCTGTAGTTCTTGATATGATGTATATGATCAACACAAAATTTAGTCCATTGTCCATACGTTTTAGAACATTTAGCAACATTACTTAGGACCTGGTCTTCATTTGAAGAAAAAAAATAGAAAAAAATGCAAAAGGGGAATCTGTAGAAAACTAATCTTGTGTGGCTTTAGACAGGAATTAATTTGTTTGATAGCCATATTTTCGGAGTAAGTTCTCTTAAATATCAACGCTGTTGTACTTGTATGATCCGCAACGTAAATGCCTCTTTTCAACGATGACTGTCCCGAAAAATGACAGAAGTGTTTTTTCCTAAGCAAAAAAGAGTATGTCTGATATTTGCAGCTCTGTAGCAAGGAATTCCGGTCACTTACAAATGCCCTCCTCCCTAAAGATGTGCTTAAATAGTGTCTTGCTTGTAATAACGCGAACAAGCTAGACCCGTGATGCTTTTCCAGTTGGTATGACTCATACTCCGGATTAGCCATCAATAAGAGCGATATTACATGATTCCCAGTTCTCTCGTGAGTATAGCGCAAGGCAGGCTGGGAACCATGCTAGATCAATATCGGACTTAATGTTGAAATTAACAATGATATCGACAAGCGGGTCTGGAACAAAACAGGTCACGTTACAATTATGACATCATCACGTCCCATCTGCCTGTGAAATGAAACTGACATCTAATTAATACAATGAAGGTATGAAGGTGCCTTCGCGTGTGCGCTGCCTCCCCTCAGGCCAAAACGGAGCAGAAAGCCGGTAAAAAACATGTGAGTATTGGTTACAGCCTAAGGAAGAGTTAGGGTGCTTTTCCATGTGCGCGGCAGAAACTACCGCGCGTCAAACGCATGCGTTTGCCGCGCGGCCAGTCCTTTTCCATGTTAGCGTTTTGTATGCGTTTGCCTAGCGGTATCCATACCACACAAGCTAAACTGCTTGTAGTGGTATACAGGTCCATACACTCTGATACCTAAACAAAAAAAGTTAGAACTAACTATTACTGTCAGCTTCTCACCTTTTATCTGGATGATGTCAGCATAAAAAGTCTATTTAGTCTGTTTGGTTGATTTATCCACAGCAGGTTTACATTAAAATTAGTTGGCTTAATTATTATACTTTTTTGTTTGTGGGGCTGAAACAAACTGACTACTCAGAGACAGCCTGTCGTCTGGTTAAACATGGCTGCTTTGCATGACATCAGCAACTAGGGGGCGCCTTTGTGCTATACAAGTTAGACTGTTACCCTTCTCCTAAACATTCCAACTTGAGGCTTGAAATCGTTATTTTTGTACTGGCTATATATCCTGCATAGTTGTTTAGTTCATGTTTATATTTCAAGTTTGCATACCATTCAGGATATATAGCCAGTACAAAAATAACGATTTCAAGCCTTAAGTTGGAATGTACGGGGAAACCCCAAATGTGACGTCTAGTTATCGCAAATTTTTGTGAGCTTTTAAAACAAAAATCACAAAATTTTCGCGCAAGCGCATCAGGTGAGTCTGTGGTTGGGAGGGTTGTTCTTTAATTCGAGCAGGTGTCATGTAAGTTTGTACATCTTGGCATGGTCCCGATCACATTCTCTCAGTTTCCTGCAGCAGTGGCCTCACTTGTTCTAACTAGCATCCTGTTCATCACTGTGCACGGGTGTCTGTACATCTCTTTGTGAACATTAAGATTAGATTGATACCGCTACTTTTCCTTCCTGCGCTTTTCCTGCTTGGCTTTGTGCAACTCAGGAGTGTTCCGTTGTGTATTAAGTCTCACACATGAGGCCTTTGTTTACCTTTGAGCATATTTTCCAGCAGTGATGAAACGCTGATGCTGTACAAGTCAGCCAGGGATATGACACTGGTTTGCTTACCCCAGTACAAGGGACATATATACGGACACATATGTGGAGTATCTATGGACAACATCCATTCCAAATAATAACAACGTGAAGTATATATCTGTATATAAGCTGTGGATCAATTTTGCAGCATTATAGCTGTGAGGCAGCATTGTAAATATAAACAAAAACTTATGTACGTGCTTGATCAGTGGTATTACATCTGTTTATAATCTGTAGAATTGTCGAATGTTCTAATATGTAGTGTGATCTAGTGATGTAGAACTCGAGTCCGAGACCGGACAGTCCAACAGAATATCACAAAGTACGAATAAAATACATGATAATCTAAAATTTCAATTAAATTTTTTTTTCAGGATATTTGTTTTGGGCTCGGACTTGAACTCGGGGTCCGAATGACTCGGATTCGAGGGGAGTGGACTTGGATTCGAACTTCAAGGACTCAGACTTGGACTCGCGTGGTCTGGACTATTGCACTCTGACTTGGATGTTTGAGGGTCAATGAGTCGAGTGTCAAATGTTTTTTACATATAATCGATGCAACTTGTGCGGAACATTCAGGTCAAGCACGCATAAGTCGTGTGTGATCACAAAGACATTAACAACCAGCACAAAGCTGTAGAAAATAAAGAAAAAAAAACATTTGATATGTTGAAGTGTTAAACAATATCCGGCCAAATTGAATATCAAACTTGAACTAAAAGATGAACTGATAGAGCCTTGTGGTAGCCTTGAGACTGACGACTCAAAAAAGGGGGCCTTGACGATCCTCTACAGGCTGCTTACAAACTGTTCACAGTACCGAAACTGCTCATCTGCGTGTGCAGTCAAACATTCTGCAAGCCAACGACCGATGGAGTGCTTACTTCTTTTTCTATGTTAGATCTTTGATAAGTTTCATCACGTGTTACTATTAAACAGACTTAAATTAAGGTATGGTGTGACTGGAGCAGCCCCTGAATGGTTTAAATCTTTCAGACCGTACACAGTCGTCCTGGATGGGCTTGAAACGTCACATAAAGTGTACCATTGAAGTATGGAGTACTGCATGGAACTGTTCAAAGTCCAGTTGTTTTTTACTTTTACTGCACCGCTTGGTGATATCATCAGAAGATGTAACAATAGCTATCGTCTATAAGCCGATGACATCCGGTTATACCGAACGTTCAAACCCTTTGCCACTAGAGAAAGTTCATTTGAAGCTAGGAAAACATGATTGGAGAATGTGTGGCTGTTGTCAAGTTAGATGTCGAAGCTCAATGATGACAAGACGTCCAATTCCTTATAATAGGAGCAAAGTACCACATGACCATGTTGTCCTCAAGCCAACCTATTAATGCCGAGGAAGCCACGATTATACCATAGTGCGCAATATTGGTGATATATTTGACTCGGGTCTGAACCTCCTGGGCCATGTTGCTTATCTATGTACAGGGGCATATCTTGGCATGAGAAACATTAATCGGATGCGTAGGTATCTGGATCGGCCAAATAGGCCAACAACGGACTTCTTTATTCACCCCTTTACAACATCAAGAATGGTTCGTCTAAACTCACTGTCATATGACCTACCAGACAGATTAATAACGAAGCTGAAGATAATTAAAACTACTGCTTATCGTATTACACCAGAATACATTAACAAAACCATATTTTTTTATTTCTCCGCTGGCTCCCTTTAACACAAAGGATAACATGAAAAATGTCATTGTTCACATTTAAGTGCCAAAATAACCTTGCAACCGTCTATATTTTAAAGAACTGATCCATCTATATAGACCTACAAGAACTGTCAAGTACTTGCGACAGAACGTTCTATGCAGCTAGACCTTCATTACGCAATGCTTTTTCTCTAGACATCAGATCAAGTCAAGACCTTGCCAGTTTCAAATCAAAACTGAAGACATTCTTATTCTTAAAAGCTTTCATAGGGATTTAGTGTAAAATATTTTGTAAATATTTTAAATTTTTTATCATCAATTTGAAAGGTTAAAACTTTTAATGCAACTTTTTATAGTTTATACTTTTTAGTTGTTTAGTATTTTATTAGGCAGCTTAGAACAATTTATAATGAATTTGGCGCTCTAACATTTTTTATAATAATAATAATGTAAATTTATATAGCGCCATACCAAAACATACAATTGCTCTTGGCGCTTTACAATAAAATTGAGTAAATTATTGAAAAGCCATATTGGAAATGGGCCAGTAATGCAGAACTATATATCAGTAACAATAAAACTAATAACTAATAACTATTACATGTAAGACATATAAATGACTATACAAACACACAAGACCTGCGATGGCACATATTACATTCTATGCATAAGCACTCTTAAAATGAATAGTTTTTAGCATTTTTTTTTAAAAAATCTAAATCTGTTTGAGATCTCAAATTGTGAAGGCAATTTATTTCGTATAACAGGTTATTTATATTAAATAAAAACAATAGATCTTTGCCCTGTAGAAATGAGAGATTGCGAGACCGTTTGCATAAATAGGGACAAGGGTGTATCAATATAGATATTGGCATATCAGTAGATACTATCGTATTAGTAGATACTGGCGTCCCAGTATATGTTGCCCCTGCATGGAGGTTGGGGCTGTATGCTCTGAAAGCTCTGAATGGTTAGATTTCAACAAAATGATCCCGACACTGATGTGGACTGATGTCTAAAAGTAAGCTAATCATCGGTACATTGGTGATACTTGTGAATATTTACAGTTATAAAACATACAATGTTTACCTGCAGTGTATGAAATTCCCAATCCGGCATCAAAAGTCGGCATCAACGGTGTGTGTGCTGCTGAAAGGCCTATCAGCTTTAAATAAACAAAATAATACCTTAATCAATATAGGTACAGGTATATAAGCGCCGAGATGTTTAGAAAAAGAATGATTAATTAAGATCCAGTCCAGTCTTTTGTTCATATTATCAGAATATTACCGATATGAACATTTTGCACCGTATAGTCCGTTCAGTATCCTGAATACCCGATTTTATAGGCAAAAGAAGTAAAATATTTTGTTCAAAAGACAGAACTCCTCAAAAATGCTCATTTAAAAAAAATAGATAATTTTCTGCAAAAAATAAAAGCGAGACATGAGAAAACTTCAATATATTTGGGATTGGTTTAGTCCATAACAAAGTCATCAGGAAGCCGGGATGATCAACGACGCCATAATGCAACGGGTATTGAATGAGGAGTTGATTTTGATTGTCATGGTGACGTTACATGAAAAACATGGATAATTCTATGGACGCGATTTCAAACAGGTAATGGAGAAAATATAATCATCAGACAATAAGTGGTTGGTCAATATTCATTATAATTGAATCGCCAAATAATGTACGAAACGCATTTGTCCTCTTACGTAGGGCGATTTAGATTTACCAAACACAAGTAAATTGATTTGAAAGGAATGTCCCGAAAATCAGATGGACAGGGGTATTAAAACAAAGTACATGGATTGCCAATGCGAAGTAAATCTTTGAAAATGACAGGCGATAAAAAAAATTACAATAGAACGCAAGTACCAGTTTAATATAAATACGAAAACATTAACGCAATTATTTCAAGTGCAAATAACCGAAGGTTAAATAGTTAATCAAATGTCAAGTGTACTGGAGAAAACTGGAGAAACTGGGCTGTCATACGAATTTCATATCGCTGTTTGAGTGCACATTGTTGAGAAGTGCCTTGATAATTTTAATTTAGGTATAGGTTATCATTAAGAAACGTATAATCTTTGATGATTTGTGCTGTTTATAATAGATAAAAAGTTACCTCCCCGGTTGGAGGGACAGCTCCTTCAAACGTGATAGGCTGTGGAAGTTCAGACCACCTGTAAAAAATAATCATTATCATTGTGTAGCGAAACATCAGTTTTAGACATGGTAAATGCACATTATGTTTACTTTAAACATATATATTTCAGTGGACCGGTACAAGCAGTAAATATTTGTCGAGGTACTGTTTGTAAAGGTGCACTGCTGTTTAATTAAAAAGGAAACAGTTTTGTGTTATAATTCCAGTTATGAATGTGTTGCGGTTTCCAATATTTCCTACACAACTTGATATTTATTTCTGATAACTGAATACTATTACAATATGACACTGGATTTTCCCCCCATAAAACTTATTTAAGTTCCATTCGAAAAAAATACGTATAAGAATTATTGAGAAAATGTGTATATGTAAGTAAGGTTTATTTACCCTTTCATCAAAGGAACTATATCATTATAGAAGTCCGAGGCTTCAAGTCCCTCTGCAAAATAAATTAAGTTTAAAGGTGATTTGTTTTCTATTGATGTGAGTGGTGGTTGTTAACGTCAAACCTCTCCTCGACTAAACAAAGGTAATTGAAAAAGAGGACAGGAAATAAATAAAACTGGGTTATACCATGAAACCTGTGCATCGCTTTCTTCATCTCTTCCAACGATTCTTTGACCTGACGCAAGGACACGATCATTCCTGTGACGTCATCTTTTCTTACGCTGTGCTGAGCAGATAGAATCCCCTGAAAAATACACATTAGGCCAAAAAAAAAAATAAATAAATAAAATGAAAGGTATGGTTCTCAAGCAACGCCCGCGTCAATTTGTAACCCCCGCATCATTTTTTTTTTATTTTGATTTACAAAATAGAAACTTACCAATTTTGAGCTCCAGCCGATCGGAAATTTCTTTCAAGAGATAAAATCATACAATTTTGATAAATTTTCCTTTGTTTATGTAGTGCTTTTTCTTGTTTAGCCAAATAAATATCATTCTTTTACCTTATCATTTGACATTTTTTATCGAAACATACAAAAAAAATTAAAAATAAAAAAAAACCGCCCGCCCGCATTGATTTATGAAAAAAGTGCCTGAAAACCAAACCTAATTTTTTTCTTGGCTTTACATTAGGCTATGATTATCCCGGTATAATTAAGAATAAATCAATAAAACCTTATTACATACTGTTGTATACTATTAAGGTAGCTTGTTTGGCCTCAAAAGGTGTTTCTGGACAAATTGTGAATGATAAGTTTTGAGGCCTATCACAGTCATTTGCCCTACGGTAGGAGGATGCATAAGAATGTTTTCTAACAAACTGTGAAAGTACACCATTATTATACATCGGCCGGTAAGGCAGTGTTTCCCTTGGTTCATTAGTTATTATTGAGATAATCTGCATCACCATAATATATTTTTAGTTGAAAGAATTATGTACCATTTTTACACATGACGGTCCATATGTTCACATGGTAAACGCTTCAGGCGTAGGAGCACTGCACGTATATTTGTCTTGGAAAGTTAGTGGCGCCACCTATCGTTCCGTTTTCGAAGGATACATTAATGCCCTTTTCTTAGGCGTGGTTTGGCGTATCGGATTATAATATTTGTATATTCATCCGTAGATTTATACTACCGAGCCTGGTGGCGCCTCCTACGATCATGTATTTGCAAAATATATTCAGGCATTTATCCCAGAAGTGGTTTGGTGTATTCGTTTGAAAATGTGCATGTTCACAGATCATTGAATGTGTTATCTTGTACACAAGACCACCTGCAATCAATTTCATCTGGTGTCAATCTGTACGTCTGTTTTTCGGAAAAATCACCAATATCTCAGGAGTGATTTAGTATATCGGCCTAGAGTTGTGCATGTAGATCCATCCTGGGTAGATTTCTCTAACAAAAGACCGGTGGCGTCTTCTAATTTCGTGTATTTGCAGAATACATTCAGGCATTTAACTCAGGTGTGGTTTGATGTATTCGCTTGAAAATTTGCATGTCCTTAGATCTTGGAATGTTTGATCTTGTGTACAAGACATGTGTCGCCGTCTTAAATCAATTTCTTTTGGTGTCTATCTGTACATCTGTTTTTGGTGAAAATCAAACATATCTCAGGAGTGAATTGGTGTATCGGCCTAAGGTGCATGTGGAACCATCTTGGTTATATTTCTCAAACACAACCGGTGGTGCCACCTACGATCACGAATTTGCAGAATGCATCCAGGCATTTATCCTAGGAGTAGTTAGATGTATCCACTTGAAAATTTAGAGTAGGAAGTCCATAGATCTTGGAATGTTTGATCTTATAATGGTACCTACCGGTACCTAATGGTACCTTTCTTTTTCTTTTGTCCATTTGTACGTCTGTTTTCGGTGAAAATCACACATATCTCAGGAATGATTTAGTGAGTGGGCCTAAAATTGTGCATGTACACTCATCTTGGTTAGATATATCGAATTAGACTGGTGGGGCCTCCTACTATCACGTAGAATATACATTCAGGCATTTATCTCAGGAGTGGTTTGATGTATCCGCTTGAAAATTTGCATGTCGACCGATCTAGGATTGCACCATTGGATTTACATCTTATGTTAAATACATAAACCGTAGCCTGACCTTTCAATTACCGACTGTTTGCAGCGACACCGATGCAATAAGATAGATGGTCACTGCAGCAAACTTTTCCGCATGCCTAGGGTCACAACTCAAACTAGGCTTTATCAGTTTCATATAAATGTCTTCTGAGTAGCGGCTAGCCATTCTCCAACAAAACGTTAAAAAGATATTGCAGTCATGTAACTCACCTTTACACCCCGCACTCCACAGAGCTCCACCTGACCCGTCACCTTCAAGAACCACTCGATAGCAGATGCCCTTCCACTGGTTAACTTGACAATAACTTCCATGTTTCTTAATACAATATTAAAACGAGCGTCCATTGCATGCATGCTGGTGAACACGTGACATATCGGGATAGAATAGGTAATTGAATAATTAAGTAAAAAAAAAAAAGAAATTGATAAATCGTTTATTTCACTGAAAAATCCTAATTTGTCACACTACATGAATTTAAACAAATATTTTATAACTAAAAAGGGGTTTTCAACCATAAAATCTAAAATACTCCGTATTCGGATTGTGTTAGAAATCATTCAAATTAGGAATATAAATACAATAAAAGATTGTTTTTAAGTTTTTTTATAGAAATAATATTCAATCATTTTTCAGAAAGCCATGGCTACTTTATTTCTGCATGTTTTGCATTATGATCTCAAAAAGGTGATGATCATATATTTTATACACTGATATTGAGCCCGGAATGACAGTTAATATTAGGCTACACACAAGTATAATAGTTTACAAAACAGGATAGTTTTTATGGCCCCTTGGATATGCGTTGCCGTGTAACTCCTTTTTGAGATTCAAGAGCTGTGATAAATAACTAAATTGCAGCCTTGCGTCCGATTATTTTAACTTGACGGGTAATAACCTATAAATCAGACTTTTAGAATTCAAATGCTGAATGTGGTTAAACTATATTTTATTCCCTATTTTTCTGTAATCAGGGTAAAAGAAGAATACCTACTCTATGTTCATCTCCCTGAAATATAAACAGAAACAAACAAATTGCTCTCAAGTTATAGCAAGAAGAAGTCATTACACTGTTCTTGCAATCAAGGGTCCCGCTCCGTCGCAAAGAAACCTTGCTCCACTGTATTTACATTTCATGTATAATTAACAAATTCGGAAGTAATGGGACATAATTAATAAAGTCTAGTTAAATCCAATGTATCAAAGTATTAACAGTACACAATATTAAAAATATCCTCATGCCGTAAAAACAAGAACACATATACACGGGAAACTGGACTGAATTACAAACTTTTTTTTATGATTGTACACAGTTTTCTACAGGTTGTTTTGCTCGATGCGTAGAGTGAATGCACGTGAGTCACTTGATTGGTTAATAATTCAATAAAATCTGGAAGGGGTGGGGGGGGGGGGGTGATGTTTGTTCGTGACGGAGCAAGAGCCTTGTTACAAGAAGGATGGCTAGAATAGTTTAGTGATCAATCATTCTGGCAAAACCAACCGTGCCGGGTATAGTTACATTATTAAAAGATGTATATATATTTTTTTAACTAAAATATTTCGCATCATTTGATCAATCAAGAAATTTCATGATTCTTGAATATATTTACTGAAAGTTACTCAAACAACGTTTACACGTAAAAAGTTAGAATTTCATTTGTACCTTTTTGCATCTTTCCGGCGAATATTGGCATACGCGAATGTTGCATAGCATGGGGTCGGTGGTATTCCCAGGCTGTCCGATATACCGCAGAGTGGCTCTGCAAGGCATTTTGGTAATACCTGAAACAAGGTAATATTGTCTAGTCCTCGCATGTCACTGATTCATCTATACTCTATTTTTTATATTTGTTATAATAAATCGTAGTATTGAATTACCGCATATTACCAACATGCATTGGTTATAGCCCAGTGAAATGCAATATATCATGTAAGGTTTTACGAGGCGTGTGTCACGCATTGCGATTGCGAGGCGAAGCCGAGCGAATGCCATGACAGACCTCATATGATGCATCATATTCCACTGGGCAATAACTGATTTGTCCCACATGCCCCGCCTCAGGGTTGAAGGTCTTTATGTCAGCTGTTTTGTAACACTCCCGCTCATAATGGAACCCAAAATTTGTCTTGCATTCGCTTTACTGCATATACGCGGCGTAGTATATAGTTTGATCATAGAGTTTGATCATAATTCATTTAGTGACAATAGGAGCCATACCATAAGCATGATCATTGGCTGGCTCTTTGATAAGTTGTTGACAGATCAAATTTATATAATGATAATAGTTGTAAAAGAGTTTCCACTCCATAGGTGGGAGGATTTCATGGTGGATGGGGGGGGGGGGGGGGGGGATAATAATGGTCCAAATTGTTAAATTGTACTCTATATATACATCTATAGTATAACTATATAGTTATACTATAGTTAAGTTGAATGACAATTAAAAATGCGTCTAAAATTTTAGCTGATTTGGTCATACAACATCACATTTGATGCAGATGTAAATATATATATCTTAATAAAATATATTAATTAATTTGTAACAAATAAATAATTATCTGAAAAGAGATTTGAATCAAAATCAAAATTCACTTTTCTAATCTGCACTTTTAATTTCCGATCAATTGGCTATTATGTTATAAAAAAAAGCTGTTGATGGGTTTATATTAAAAAGCATAAATGAATTGGAAGGAAAATTAAAAACTTTAATTTTAGGCCATGGTTGGCTGATATGATTGGTTTTAAAAATTGATTGAACTATGCCTTAATCAAAGTTGGGCCAAAATGGAAGTTCTGATTTGTTAATTATGTTAATAACCTGAAAATAACAAGATTCAGACCTAATTATGGGTATAAAATGGATTTTTGATTAAATGAATAAATAATTTTGGATAGGTCTCTAGATTTACATTATGAATTACGTAATACTGACCTGGGTCGCAGTGATTATATATGTACGAATATGTGATTTGGCTGTAACAAAGATGCAGCAATAAGTAATCTAGATGTATCGACCCACATGTAACTTATATGTTACAATAACTGAGCTTTTTCCTGGATTGTACATAGAAACTATATACGTGAATATTAATGGTATTATGTATTGCACAATATGCATCAGATCCACAATTTTTATTACATCAATTTGTTTCTGTTTATTATATATTTTATACATTTACATTTTACAATAAAACATAGATATTTAGAATTCACAATTCTTAATTGCAATATTTATCCATGATTTGGCTCATATATTATAAAATTTTACCTACTGACTGATGTGTTTAATTATATTTTAATTAAATTGTTTAAATGGAGATTATTTTCTTTAAAAATGCTACATTTCCACAACATGGCATCTTCTAGTTTACTCAAGAATTGTTTTGTACTTCGTAGTGGAAACAGCTTTACAATAAAAAATACAGTTCGAACAATAATAATTTTTGCAATAAACTTGGCGGGGGGTGGTGACATGAGAATAACTGTACACCTGTGACAACAGGGGTGCTGGACCAGTGTTCAATCACTAATAAAGTTCCTTTGCAGGGCTGTAACGACCAGAAATGAGCGGCATGGAGATACAAATGAATACAATAGAGCCTCTGAAAGAAACTTCAATAACTAGCATTAATTTTAGCTTTTATTTTCAAATTTCAAAATTTAACAGATTAAATCAAATGTACATCCTGGAAAAAAACGTGCCATGGTCAAAGTTGGGCAAAATTTAAGGTAATGATTTTAATGAATTTCGGGTATACAGATGAATTAAATAAATTTATATAACTGAAAAAAAAAATCTCTAGCTTTAAAACTAATCATCTTAAGTGAGTAAATATCTTTCCTGAATTTTTTTACAAAGTGCATTATAATTGGTCCCATAACTTTTAAAAATTGAGTAAAACTGAGCTAATTTCTGGCACGTACACATAAACTATGCAAAAGAATATTTATGGTAAATATGAAGGAAGTCAGATATGTGGTTTTGATATTAGGCAGACCTAAACTTGATAATAGGTTTTTAATGGATCTTGAATCTTTCCTGAATAAATCAAAGGCACGAAGTCCCAGTGACCCCGTTTTCAGTTTGGTAAGAGATCTTTGGGACATCTAATAGTATGCCAAATTTGGATTCGTAAGTCTGTTTCAAAACGTGCCAGTCTAACGGACTAACGACGGACAATGGACCACGACTATGGTTCTCAGGCACCGCCCGCGTCAATTTTAACCCCCTGCATTAAAAAAAATTATATTGATTTTCATCTTTAAGGAAGATAAAATAATAAAATTTTGTTAATATTTCCTTTGTAATGTAGTTCTTATACCTGATTAGCAAAAAAAAATCTGTTATTATCTAGCTTTTTCCTGATAATATTACAGTTTTAGCGAAACATCCAAAAAAAGATAAAAAAAATCGCTCGCCCGCACTGATTTCGAGAAAAAAGGTGCCACTGAACGATACTTTTTTTTTGCCTTTTTTAATCAGTTTTTAACTGCCTGCACGAGAATTTACATTCAATTAAGCTACACGTGCGTGAAGTCGTTTAGATACAAGAAGAGTCCATTCATATGTGTCATATATAATGACAGCTGCTAATTTACAGCCACCAAAAATAATAACTATTCAAGTGTTTGAACCAAATGAACATTGCATACTCTGCGTTCTGCGGAGAATTCAAATGATAATAAATATTTTTGAGAAAAGAGCAAGGTGTTCAGAAACTCTATCACAAAAACCAGAGATAAATTCGTAGGGAGTGAAGAACTTCGTAACACAGAATACTACCTGTGTGCATAGTTGGTTTAAGTTTTTTTACCCTTTGTATTGTATTTTAAGTGGAATTTTACAAATAAACGATTTAAATTATATGTTTCTTAAATACTTTTGTTTTGATTCCACAGGTCAGTATTATCTTGCACACAGATTACAACTGAAATTAATTTTACTTTTAACATTTTTCTAACATTTCATGAAAAAAAGGGTTAAAGACATATAATCCATCAAAAGTCGTTTCCTTAACCGGAAGGCAGTATTAAGGAATACATATTTGTAACGCACAAACACAATTCAAACGTCAGCCTTCCTTGAGAAGGCTCTATATGGGCAGGTAAAATAATTATGACGTAAATGAACAATAAATGTTCTATCTCCCATCTACATAATTTATCCGAAATGTTTTTTATGACACTCTGGACTTTTTCAGAAAAGCTTTCTTTAGAACCATATATCAGGGTCAATAAAGAACATTTCAAGGGTCCCAATCTGTCCATTGATAAGAAACTTGAAGGGTTCCTCTGAGAACCTTTAAATATGTTATAGATAGAACCTGTGAGGTTCCACCAAAGAACCCTAAGGCGATTCCAAAATGAACCATGTTATTTAGGTTCCGGTTAGAACCTTTAAAGGTTCATCACTCGGTCCGCTGCGAAGAATCACTTTGGTTCTACCTGAAACCCTTGTTCTAAAAGTGCAAATGAACTATTAACGACATGAGATGATTTACGATATATAATGAATGGACCATCTTTTACATATACATAGTCAATTGAGTGTTCGCAGTGCATATTCAGACGAGGGTCTGGTTATATTCGGACTGAAAGCGTTTTTGAACCGTTAAATTTATATTCAAACAAACATTTCTCGGCACCCCAGACAATCCTCCCCCCCCCCCCCTTCAAGAATAGGCCCTATCTTCACAAGCATATAGTGAAACTTGGCATGCCACCATGGTTTCTTCCATCTATCGACTTGAGAAACAATATTTTCACCAAATATGGGAATTATCAAGGTCAAGGCCACTCTCATAAGGGAGGTCATGATCCCAATTTAAATATATCTCATTTCATAACCCATATCTATGTATATGCACAATATGAAAGAAATTTGTCCTTTAGTTTTTGAATTATAATGCTCACAGTAGTGTCAAATGGCAATGAAGAGCGTATTTAAAGGCAGGAAAACAAGAAAGGATAATAGGTGGCGCCACCGGTTTCCTGTACCTGACAACGCTATCCAAGATCTATGGTCAACTTGATCAATCCATGCAAAATTTCGTGATATATTTAAGAATTTGTGTGATTCCCCCTCCCCCCCCCCCCCCCAGTGGACATATTCAAGGTCAAGGGCACTCCTAGTAAGGTCATGACTCCAATTTAAACAAGCTCCGTCTTCTCACCCATACCTATGCACATTTCATGTTTGGTAAAGATCCATGAAATATCTTTATGAGTTTGAGCGCAGACAAAATTTATCTGCAGCGGCGGTTCCGACATAAAACCATTGTATCCCCGAATTTGTCAGGGGATACAATTAATGCGATTTTGATTGTCTTTGGGATGACATATTTGCTTTGAAATCGTAATATCCTGCACCACCAATGTTTAAGGGGAACGAATCTCATTTAACGAATGAATGAATTAATATCATTACCATTTATTTAACCATCTCACACCAACGCATCATGTTAAATGTGGTAATTCTTCAAATAAGCTTGACTTTAGGAAAATGTCGGGTATATAACAACCACTAATATTACCTTAGCCATTTTAGATATATCAAGAGCGTCTTACCTTTGCAGCCCCTTATATATCATTACCATTTATTCAACCATCTCAAACCCATGCATCAGGTTAAATGTGTTACTAGAATTCTTCAAATTACCTTGACTTGAGGAAAATGTCGGGTGTCTAACAACCACTATTCATGTATTAGATTCATGTAATAGATTCATGTATATCAAGAGCGTCATACCTTTGCAGCCCCTTCAACGCCATCTTGCCATATGTAACCGGCCGCCAGACAGCTGCCAAATAAATGACCCAGTGATAACTCTTTATTTGACTTGAGTTGTTTCCAGTCCAACACTGGCATCTGTGAATAAAAAATCATGGTTAGACAACAGAGACCGCTTTTAAGAAGGGGTGCGTTACGGGTAGACATAAAAGCGGACCGAACTGTTTTGCTAGTGCAGCTTTCCTTTCCAGCGAAGCGGTTGGTACGCCGTACTTGTGCGCCACCCACATGGGTTCAAATCCCGGATCGGCCCAGTATTTTCCCCGTAAAATGTATCGTCGTAACAAAAGTAAGATGTATACCCCATTTATAATAAAGTAAAATTACGTTTTCTTCCCGATTACCTTTCTCCCTAATCATCAACATATCAGTATTGGGATTTATCCACGTGTTTGTAATCCCTCACATATTGCTTATTCATGTCCATCTACAATTATCGGCTTTCCCACAGTTTTCGGACATCCTGTATAGACTTCAGGCCAAGAGAGTTGGTAAGAATGTTTTCTGGCCAACAGCATTTCTAGTTCGGTTCGTATGATGTTAACCAGCGTTATTTTTAGTTCGGTTCGAATGATGTTGACCAGCGTAATATCTAGTTCACTTCGTATTATGTTGACCAGCGGTATTTCTAGTTTGGTTCGAATGATGTTGACCAGCGGTATTTTTAATTCGGTTCGTATGATGTTGACCAGCGTTATTTCTAATTCGGTTCGTATGATGTTGACCAGCGGTATTTCTAGTTCGGTTCGTATTATGTTAACCAGCGTTATTTTTAGTTCGGTTCGTATGATGTTGACCAGCGTAATATCTTGTTCACTTCGTATGTTGTTGATCAGCGGTATTTCTAGTTTGGTTCGAATGATGTTGACCAGCGGTATTTCTAATTCGGTTCGTATGATGTTGACCAGCGGTATTTCTAATTCGGTTCGTATGATGTTGACCAGCGGTATTTCTAGTTCTGTTCCTATTTTGATCAGCGTTAGTTCTAGTTCGGTTCGTATGATGTTGACCAGTGTTATATCTAGTTCACTTCTTGTGATGTTGACCAGCGTTATTTCTAGTTCAGTTCATATGTTGTTGACCAGCGTTATTTTTAGTTCGGTTCGTATGATGTTGACCAGCGTTATTTCTAGTTCGGTCCGTATGATGTTGACCAGCGATATTTCAAGTTTGGTTCGAACGATGTTGAACAGCGGTATTTCTAATTCAGTTCGTTAGATTTTGACCAGCGGTATTTCTAGTTCGGTTTTTATGATGTTGCCCAGCGTTATTTCTAGTTCGGTTCGTATGATGTTGACCAGTGTTATTTCTAGTTCGGTTCGTATGATGTTAACCAGCGTTATTTGTAGTTCGGTTCGTATGATGTTGACCAGCTTAATATCTAGTTCACTTCGTATGATGTTGACCAGAATTATTTCTAGTTCGGTTCGTATGATGTTGACCAGCGTTATTTCTAGTTAGATTTGTATGATGTTGATCAGCGGTATTTCTAGTTTGGTTCGAATGATGTTGACCAGCGGTATTTCCAATTCGGTTCGAATGATGTTGACCAGCGTTATTTCTAGTTCGGTTCGTATGATGTTGACCAGCGGTATTTCTAGTTCTGTTCCTATTTTGATCAGCGTTATTTCTAGTTCGGTTCGTATGATGTTGACCAGTGTTATTTCTAGTTCGGTTCGTATTATGTTAACCAGCGTTATTTTTAGTTCGGTTCGTATGATGTTGACCAGCGTAATATCTAGTTCACTTCGTATGATGTTGACCAGCGTTATTTCTAGTTCGGTTCGTATGATTTTGACCAGCGTTAATTTTTTTTAGTTTGATTTGTATGATGTTGATCAGCGGTATTTCTTGTTTGGTTCGAATGATGTTGACCAGCGGTATTTCTAGTATGGTTCGAATGATGTTGACCAGCGGTATTTCTAATTCGGTTCGTATAATGTTGACCAGCGTTATTTCTAATTCGGTTCGTATGATGTTGACCAGCGATATTTCTAGTTCTGTTCCTATTTTGATCAGCGTTATTTCTAGTTCGGTTCGTATGATGTTGACCAGTGTTATTTCTAGTTCGGTTCGTATGATGTTGACCAGCGTTATTTCTAGTTCGGTTCGTATGATTTTGACCAGCGTAAATTTTTTTAGTTTGATTTGTATGATGTTGATCAGCGGTATTTCTAGTTTGGTTCGAATGATGTTGACCAGCGGTATTTCTAATTCGGTTCGTATGATGTTGACCAGCGGTATTTCTAGTTCTGTTCCTATTTTGATCAGCGTTATTTCTAGTTCGGTTCGTATGATGTTGACCAGTGTTATATCTAGTTCACTTCCTGTGATGTTGACCAGCGTTATTTCTAGTTCGGTTTGTATGATGTTGACCAGCGTTATTTCTAGTTCAGTTCATATGTTGTTGACCAGCGTTTTTCTAGTTCGGTCCGTATGATGTTGACCAGCGATATTTCTAGTTTGGTTCGAACGATGTTGAACAGCGGTATTTCTAATTCAGTTCGTATGATTTTGACCAGCGGTATTTCTAGTTCGGTTTTTATGATGTTGACCAGGTGCATTTCTAGTTCGATTCGTGTGAAGTTGACCAGCGGTATTTCTACCTTGTTTTGTATTATGTACTTAGTGGCGTAAATTATCTTCAAGGATGGGGGCAGGGGTTGACTCGCATATGTGGGGAGGGGGGGGGGGGGGGGTGGGAGCAAAGTTAGGACAATTTATATATATATATATATATCTATATATATATTATTGAATATACATTTTATTTCAGAGTGACACTTATATATAAAAATTAAGTATATGGTTTTAAAAAATATGGATTTATGTTTCCAGTATATATTAATTCTAAACCAGTTTCATAGTAAACGGAAAAAGGAACTAAAGTCTATAATTCTAATTATTGGTATATTTTTTCCAATATATAAATATTTTCTCTGAATATTAGTTAGGGGGGATGATAACATTGACCACCCCCCCCCCTTGCTAAGGTAGCGATAGTGTAGGGGCGATATATACCCCCATCCCCCTTGTATTGACGCCCCCTGAATGTAATGTAAACTGTCTAGTGCTATTTAAAGTTCCCGTTATTAGATGCTTACCATTAAACAGCAGTAACGTGCAATCGTGCAAGCAATACAAAGAAAAATATGCAGTCGGCCATACCAAAGGACCAAACCAACGGAAAATTTGATTTTATTAAATTTATTTTCAATAATGTGTGAATGAAACAACTAAAGGAAAACAAGCGTAGCCAAAACCTATACATATGAGTAAATCATAAAATACATTGCCTCGTGACAATGGTATATCGTAGATATGCATAGTATATAACAAATTACCTTATTGATTTCATCTCGAAGTTCATGATGCCGCAGAAGATCCGGAAGTTTACGACATAATTCTTCCCAGGGCTGGTAATACTCCGGCAAGTGACCCTATGTTCATATATATATATATATATATATATATATATATATATATATATATATATATATATATATATATATATATATATATATATATATATATATAACTCTGGAGAAAAACAACACTATAAATTCACTACAGTCTGTTTCACAAGATGCGACCCGATCATCAGGTGAATGTTGTTAGCTAAGTCTGTAGGCCATACAGCACTTTACATCGGAGGGTAACACTACCTTATATATATATATATATATATATATATATATATATATATATATATATATATATATATATAGCGGAATCAAGTTTCGTCAAACATTTTTAAGACTACCTAGTTCCGTGTTGTTGCAGTCATCGGGTAAGACTGTCTGATTGAAATGGACCGGTTCATGCCGGTACATATTTGAGAAGTTATTATATTTTATGGTCAATCCTTGATTACAATATTCGCTTAAGGTTATTCGGTACATTTGGTTTTTATACTGAACGATGAAGTGAAAGTTGTGTGCAAATGTTAGATGGATTGTATAAGGTTCCGAGAGTAATGCTGCGGTAGAAATGGAGCGGTGCATGTATCAGGGAGCAAAAACGCATATTGTAATTGCACAAAAGTTGTCGGAATCCATGTGTGTCAGGTGGTGTGTTAACAAGAGCATTTTCCTGACCAGTATTATCTTTAAGGAATGGTTCTTGTGTAAAGGGAACGAAGCTGTGTTATTGGCGATTACTATTAATATTATTCTTCTTATAACTGTTGTTGATATCATAATGAGAAAAAAAATCAATATATTGATTCTAATGTCAGATCAATATTGAACTGCCCAAAAACATTTTAGGGGCCCATGAGAGCTTTGAGTGGTGTTACAGATGTCTTTTTTATTGAATGCAGCGGTCTTACGTGTGTATGGCGGCATAGCCCGGCTCACGCGAGGGGTCTGACGTGTAAACACAGCGGTCATGCTCGTCTTGGGCTTTCTCGCCTGGCCGGTGTTGCGGGCTCGGTTTAATCCGTACTTGTTGAGCTCTGGCGGAGTGTAACAGCTCGCTGCCGTGCCTGTCTCGAATGTTCAAGTCTGTGCACGTCTATTGTTCTTTTCGTTTGTTCGTGAAAGGGATTTTTCGGATGAAAGGTTATAAATAGGGGCTGTGTTTGTGAGAGAATATACCAGCGGACACAGAAGAGAGGACCATTTATAGATGTTCTTCTAAATTTGTAACGGATTTTATATAGTCTTCAGTTTGCCTTTCGGATCACTGCCAGGATTTCACTTTTGGATTAGAGTATATTGATTTTGTGATTACATTGGACTGTTATTCTCTGAGAAGATTTATGTGAACTGTTCATCTGGGTTGTACGTTATAAAAGACTTGTTGTCGCTGTGACAGTGGTGGTATCCAGGTACTGTACGCTTTATTTATATACTTGTATTGATTTACTGTTGTACTGTTGTTATACTGTGTAATTGTATTGATTTAGTGTATTGTAATGTTAGGGTTCTTTAAAGAATAAATTATAGTTATTTGTTAACAAAAAACCACTGACTTCTTTATTCAATCCTCTTGACATTTCACGCTGCCTAGTGTTACAGAATCTGATTTTAGATTTTTCCATTACGGGATTTTGGCTCGGCACGATTACATGATCTGTTGATATTAGGTTCCGTAACAATATTTTAGTGTAATTTACTGCACACTTAATGTAAACAGATGTTCATAAACATCACGTGGAGACCTTTTTTTATTGTTCACCTATTACAAATTATATTTGTTATAAGTTAAGATACTGACCACTCAAATCCAGAGTCTGTTGGTTTAATTACAGTTGTGTTTATTAATAACAAAATATGAAACTGATTCATTACCTGTTTACAATAGTTTGTGCTGTTATATGGATTATGGTAGTAACGTCAGGGGCATAGCCAGGATTTACGGAAGGGGTTGGGGGGCGCATTTGGCTATGGGTATTTTTTTAAAATTATTTTAAAAGTAAAATTTTCTTAGCAGCTCATCTGAGTTATTCGGCAATATCAAATAGAAAGTTTGGGGGGGGGGGGGGGGGGGGGGGGGTTGTGGCACCACTGTCTACGCCCCTGGAAACACAACTGGCAGTTTTGACGTTTAGAATGCTGTATTTTTAAATTTCAGAACTAATATTGTTAATCATATCTATTATTATTATTATTATTATTATTATTATTATTATTAACTGCAGCTTTGTCTATGCCATAACTTAGATATCATATAAATCTATGTTCAGGGGACGGTGACTACAAGGGAAATGGAAGGAACAGACAACACTTGCCATCTTGATGTTGTGTTAGCCGGTAAGTATACTTGCTTGTTGTAAAGATATAAGAGTTAACTTCCTATTCTAAAGCAAAATTGTTTTTGTTGATATTTACAATTCGAGCACCTTTACAAACTCATTAGCGGAAATCATGTTACAGTAATGTTTTGTTTTAAGCCGAGCTGACTGTTAATCATCTGAGCTAGTTATGGTCTTTTGTCAGTTGTCTGTCCTTCCTGTCTTTGAGACTTGCATGTTTTTGAACCATTGACCTACAACTACTAAGTGCACCACACAGCTGGATATCAAAACTACTTATTTGATTTTATTCATAATTAGCATACAGTTGCATTTATATATTTCCTTTGCATGTGCTACAGGTCAATAATACATAAGCTATATGGACCAGAACATAAGTTATAAGCAAGAAATATGATTTTTCACTTAACATGGCAACTGTTAAAGCAAGAGACTTTTCTTCAAGGGTGCAAAATTATTTAATCAAGATTAAATTGCATACTAGAAATTAAATTAGAAATTTGAAATAGTTAAAATTATTAGCAATTTATGTAAAACCAGTCCCTTAATTTCTTTTAACCCATGGCACATTTTCCCCTTTAAACACTTTTGCTTTAGTTTTCTAACGCAGCTGACTGTAAGTCATCTGAGCTATAATAATGCTCTATTGTCCGTCATCTGACCGTCCGTCTGTCTGTCCGTCCCTCCCTTAGAATAGCACATTTTGAAAATGTAAGAACTACGAATCCAAAATTCAGCATACTGTTAGATGTCCCTAAGATCTCCCATCGAGCCAATAACTTGGTCACTGTGACTTCGTTCCTTTAAAAATTAAGGAAAACCCTCAATTTTCCTGAAAAAAAAATCTATTATCACTCTTCAGGACTGCCTAATATCAAAACCACTTATCTGTTTTTCTTAATATTTGCCATAAAAACATTCATCTCTATATTTCCTTTGAACATGCGTGAAAATAAGTCCGTATTGTATATTTGTAAAACAGGAAAGATATTTAATCACTGAACATGATAATTTTCTGAAGTTAGAGACTTATTTCAGGTATATAATTTTGTTAAATCAAAATTCAATTTTATACCCAAAATAAGCATTTTAAGCTTAACCAATGATTTTTCTTCAGTTGTTGATCACATTTCTATATAAACTTCTTTAATTAATGCATTTTTTGCTTTTATGATATATAAACACATATTCAGCTTTTAAACAATTGTTTCCTGCATACAGGCCTAACAGACGCTTTAGTAATTTAAATAGTAAGTTAAAACATGCCATGTCCTTTTCCAATTCAAACTAGGGAATGATATTTTCTTCTATTGTCTTTGCATTTCATTTTCTGATCAGCACAATTTTAATCACTCCTGCATCTTAGAACGACATGCCGTCTTAACTGTATTTTTATGTCAGAGTTGCAGAGAAATGTAATCTGCCATGAGTTCTGCTGAAAATTATGTTAATATTCGTTGTAATATGAAACAAGTATGTTTACCTTTTACTGTAGAAGGGTCAGCATGAGAACAAACATTCGGAAATTATATTCTAGCTACAGTACCTTAAGGGGATATTTTTCAACTGAGCTCAATTGTCCCAGTAAATTAAACTGGGTTATTTATTTTTTCAAGTTTATTCAATCGCTAAGTCTAGTCATTGCAGGTATAGTAAATAATTCTTGCAATCTCTTATAAAAATAAGAGCGTTTTTTTAATTTTAGTATTTTAAAACAAAGGGGATTACAGCTTAGTTGTAACTACGACTTTTAGTAATTATTTTTGCACTTGTCAAGAATAATATATATATTTTTCTTATTGGTGTATATTTAAATCATTAAATGTGATCATCTGGTGGTAACTGTGATAGCCTTAGGAAATTACATACATGTTTGTTAGACAACGCTGAGTGTGAACTGAATTATTAATATATTCATTTATTTTTAGATCGCTGTATTTTATATGCCCACCGGGCTATTCAAGTCTAAAAACAGCATACAACCAGCAGGAGATACTACTACAATATTTTATCCCATCATCATACAAATTTACATCCCAGTGCCCTTTAACTAACAGTGCATGTTCTTGTAAACGGATTTCTTTTTTCCACGTAAAATAACATGCCATATGAACGTATTCTACCTTCCATTTACCCGTAGAATAATGGGGACTATCAACAACATGCATGTAAAATTACGGTGCATTGTCACGGTTAGTCGTAGTAAATTATGTGCAATATGAACGTAATTTTAATTTCCAGTTACCCGTACGATTACGTGGAATGTAACCCGCGGGCACGTAAAATTACGATGTACTGTCATCAGTGGCGTCGATTTATATTCCAGGGTGGGGGTGGGGGTGGGGGGGGGGGTTGACTTCCGTGCATACACAGTATGACACATTTCAAATATATATATATATATATATATATACATATATATTCAATATTATTTCAAATATATTACAATTGAGGTTTAGGAAAAAAAGGTTTTATGATTCCAGTATAAGTTGATTCTGAACCAGGTTTAGATAAATATTCGTAGTAAACTCATAAATGGCACTAAGTCCATATACATCTATTTATAAATATATTTCATTTGCAAAATATGAATAATATTCTCTGAATAGTGGAGGGGATGATTACACTGACTATCCCCTCCTTGCCAAAAAGTGGGGGGGATATATACCCCCCATCCCTCCCCCTATATTGACGCCCCAGATTGTCATGGTAACTCGCTGCCACGACTATTGAACGTAAGTTACGGACAACCTTCCACAGTGTAACAATAACTAAAAACTCATTCAAGACACGCTATTCTTAACACAATATAACACTGAAACAGTCAAAGGCTTGTAACAGCGCTACCAACGGCAACCTGTACTTATTGGAGAAATACTACATCATTTGCAACCCACATTTGGCCACATTCAATAAATGGAACGAACTCGTCACCGCCTGTAGCCATGCAAACAGATTCCTTCTTAAGAATTTAAAAAATTAGATTATGGACATCCTCATTATATTTTTCTTTCTTTCTTTCATAACGGTCACATAGGGTAAAGATTATCCACAGGAAACCATGGATTAGCCCCGGGTTGTTTGGCGGCTTGTAAGCTCTCCCAATCTGAGGCTGCTGCGTGGTTTATCCCTGTTGATTACTCAAAGCTCTCATGGGCCCCTAAATGTTTTCGGACAATTCAATTCTGATCTGACGTTAGAAGCATAATATTGATTTTTTTTTCTCATAATGATATCAACAACAATTACAAGAAGAGTAATAATATAAGCTATCGCCATTAAAACAGCTTTGTTCCCTTTACACAAGAACCATTCCTTTAAGATAATGCTGGTCAGGGAAATGTCCTGGTTAACACCCCACCTGACATATATGGATTTCGACAACTATTGTTCAATTACTATGTATGCGTTTTTGCTCCCTAACCTATTCATTGTTACATTTCAGACCGCAGCATCACTCTCGGAACCTTATTTAATCCTCCTAACGGTTACACACACCTTGCACTTTGTCGTTCGGTAATTATAAGATGTATCGAATAACCTATAAAACCAATTTGTAATCAATAAAACATAAAACCATTAAACATAATAACTTCTCAAATATGTACTGGCATGAACCAGTCCATTTCAATCAGACGTCCTACCTGAAGAGTGCAAAAACATGTAGTACGAAACTACGTAGTCTTAAATATGTCTGACGAAACTTGATTTCTCTATATTTGTATAACTATAAAGCTCTGGTTTGTAATTCCATAGAGCACTCTAGTAGTTGTTTATTGCAGGAAACCTGTAGATTAATATATATATATATATATATATATACATATATATATATATGTTAACATCTGTTAACATCTGTTCACATGATACACATACACAGAATATCAAAAACGGGATGGTCGTAAAATCGAGATGTTAATGTTATATAAGCCACAATGTGCACGTTCTTAATTCCATAGCTCTATTTATCTGACCATAGATAAAATAAAGCATTTATTTAAACAAGTGACCCATTGGTCATGACGCTCAGCCAAATGACATATTGACCATATGCACAGGCAACTATAACCCCATAGCTCAGAGATTATGGGTAACAGACTTAAATTCAGGTTTCCCAAGAGATTTTTCATGGACCTCCCTGGATGTCAAGTTAGAAGATTCTAGGTCCAATGGTTACGATTTGTGCACTGTTAACTGATAACTGCTTCTTAGATGATCACAAAATAGAGAAAAAATGCATAAAAATAAGAAAAAAAATTCAGGTGGCGCACCTGTCTACAGGAACTGATGAAATACTCCATGATCAATATGCATACAAAAAAATCATGGTGATCAATGCTTATGTTGTTCAGAAAGTGTGGCTTTTGTATCAAATTTTTAATTATTCTTGGTGGTAATTCTGAGCCCCATAGCTCCGAGGATATGGGTAACAGAAACTTTATATCAGGTCGCCAAGGTGATTTATTATGGAACTCCCTGGATGTCAAGTTAAAAGATTCTACGTTCAATGGTTACAATTCGTGCCCTGTTTACAGACGACCACATCTTTGGAATCTCCCAAATAGAGAAAACATGCGTAAAATAAGAAAAAAAAAGATAAAGATGGCGCAAACAGTCTGCAAACGAAATGATGGAACACTGATTAATATGCATGCAAAGATTATGGTGATCAGTGCATAAGTTGTTCAGATAGTGAAGCTTTTGTATCAAATTTTTACTTATTCTGGGGGATATATCTGAGCCGGAGCTCGGTAGATATGGGTAATAGAGACTTAATTTCAGGTTTTCAAGGAGATTTTGCATGGACCTCCCCGGCTGTGAAGTTAGAAGATTCTAGATCCAGCGGTTACGATTTGTGCCTGGTTAACGGACGGACAGACGGAGAGACAGACGGACGGTCGGACAAAGAGTGACCGATATAGCTCAGATAACTTTCAGTCAGCTGAGTTAAAAAAAAATGTGAGTTATATTTTCATGGTATTTTCTGTCCAAAAGTATATAATTACCAACGGATTTTCCATGATGAATCCAACTTCGGGTGAGATACCAAATTCTTCCAAGGTTGCGACACTTTTATCATCTGTGTTAGCCATCTTTGAATTGTTTTGACTTGAAAAGAACACGCGTTGAAAATATGAGAGGAAGGGATTATGAAAGACCATGAGAAGAGGCTATCCGAGGGTTAAATTAATTATTGATAGAATAATTTTCGGAACATTGTTTTAGACGTATAATCTAAATTTTAAGATTAGATTAATTTATAACATTTCTGCGTCACATGCAATGGTTATTTCTCATGTGTAAAACTTAATTAATCATTTAAATATTCATGTAAATACGCATAAAAAAGTAAAATACAACATATCAAGTCACAATTATTAATCAATTTAAACTCTCTTTAACGTATATAATGAATTATCATATCTACCTATATCTACACAGAAAAAAATCAACATAGAAGTCACAATTATTAATCAATTTAAACTATCTTTAAGCGTATACAATGAATCACATCTATCTTTATCAGTCTTTATCTATCTGTATCTATCGTTTAAGATATATTTTACTTACAAGTCAGATACCAGGGCAGGATTTACATGGATCCCTTTGCTAATGACAGTTATATTACTGCATGGCTTTACGAGACCTTAAAAAGCTTTTCACGAACAAATGACATCATACAGGAGTTAATAAGTTTGTACATGACCTTGTAATCATCACGAGACTGGCAAGGTCATTGACACAGTTCCAGCGCGCTGCATAATTAATTGAATGATTGATTGTCTTTTATTCCTCCGAAATCGAAGAGTACAATACAATGATATTTGTTATAATAACATGAAAATAGTAACCAGATTTCACAAAAGGTATTAAACGAAACTAGACTGAACAAAAACGGCACATAAATAAAGAGTTACAAATCAATTAGTACATGAATTACATGATAGTTATATAAGACAAGCATATATAATCTACCGAGTCTTCTTATACAGTTTTAAGATTACTGGCTAAAGTATAAAAGGGATATATTCATGAGTTAGGCAAAATATTAATACACAAAAAAAAATAATAAGATATATTACTGTAAAAAAAATAGAGGAATACAAGTATCGCCGACATCAGTAATTAATTGAAAGAATCACCTTTTAAGTACCTTATTTGATAAGGAAATCATATTCGTCAGGTAATATGGATGATACTACAGAGTACAAAGATTGAATATAACCTTATACAAAAATATTACATGCTCCTGGCTACTGATATGTGAAAATTCTCTCCCCATAAGAATAAGAAAGAAATCGACATCCTCTAGATTATATAAGTAAGATGATGCGTTTACAGAAAAAGTATCGTTTATAAACATCCATAAGTTTTCGCGTTCCATAGATGTTGCGTCACACATTATAATTGCATGAAAGACTTGATTTTTGAACATTTGTCCACATAAATGACATAACAGTGGAGGCGCATCCTGCTTAAGATGTTCACACGCGGCAAGCTGTTTGACGAGACATGAAAAACTATTCAGTGACCTTGGTACTTCAAGAGCATAATACCACAGATCAGATGGAACAAGACAGTCTGGTTTTATTTTGTGAAACACACCTAAGCATTTATATGTACTGACATTCGCCTGATATGATTTATATTCTACCTCAACAATTGCTTTTGTGACCACACTGGTCCATTTACCTTTCTTAGGGGAAATCCCAAACTTAAGGAATTGAAAAACATAATGGGAAAGACCATATTTACACACAGTGGATATTAAATCAGGTACACAACCGTAAGTCCGTTCCCTTCCAAGACAACTATAATGATTCTGTACATAGAGATTCTTTGAGAAAGGGATTTTATCGGCCTAAAACAAAGTCTGCCAAAGAACAACAGCTTTTGGCGGTCTATAAAGGCTTCAATACGTGGTAAACCGAGAAGGCTAAGAGCTACCGCGGAGTGGACCCGCCAATGAAGTCCCTGCGTAAGTTTTACACAGAATCCGTGCATACGTTCAATTTTGATTACATCAGAGTTAGTTAAGGAGCACCATAACTCACATCCATAGAGTGCCTTGGGTAATACTCAGCATTTATATAATTAAACACTGGTCAAGGGGTTTTTACCTCTTGGTCGCACTCCAGCTCCAAGTAAAGATAAAAACATGCCCTTTCCTTTGTAACTTGCATTTGAGGCACTCTCTCCGGAAGATAAAGAAGCCTGCAACAATATACCCAAATGTTTTACAGTTCTCTTTTGATTTAATAATTTACCATCTAACTTCCATGTTCGCAAACATCGTGATGTCTGAAATGTCTGAACACTTTCCCCAAACTCCATCACGGCAGTTTTTTTCTGGGTTAAAATTAAAGCGCCATTGACAGGAATACTTAAAGCAAATATTAATCATGCGCTGAAGGGCCCCAGGCGACAGAGAGAGTAGCGCTATAACGTCGGCTTGCGTTGGTGACCCTACGTATATGTTATCTATTGACGCACCGTTTTTACTGTGTCTCAACTCTAGTAATAAATCGTTAATAAATACATTGTACAGCCAAGGAGATAATACTCCGCCTTGTCTGACAGATTGTGACAGAGAGAACCAGTTGCTTACGACTCCATTGTATAAGACCGCACTTTCCATCCCGGAATAGCATTCAAGTATTAATCGCCAAAGCTTTCCACAGATACTTAATCAGCATAACTTGACATAGAGACCAGAATGCCACACGCGGTCAAAAGCCTTGCTACGATCTAAAAAGCAAGCAAAAACTTTAGACTTTCGTTCGAGGCAATGGGAGACACATTCTAATAAATTAAATGAAGCATTAATAGCACCAATGCCCGACTGAAATGCACATTGCATATCATCAGGAAATGGGATATGTTTTAATAATATATATTTCCTTATTCTCTTCATAATTAGGATTTCAAGTAATTTATAAATACATGGAAGTAGTGTTATCCCACGATAATTATCGGGGTCAGATTTGCTTTTCATAGGATTTTTTAACTGATAATAAGACCTCTTTTCATATTAAGGGGAATTATCTCAACAGAAAGAATTAAATTGAAGAGAACGACAAGGTGATTATAAAGTGCTTGGCCCCCATACAACACATGTTCATTAGTTATAGTATCAAAACTACAGGCTGTACCTTTCTTTAAATCACGAGTTGCCTCTATAAGTTCATATGAGGTAATTGGAACATCCAAGATAATTTGCCTGTGGTTGCGTGAAGCGGTTAGACATAGCTCTAATTCAGACTCAACAGTTGCTTTAAATTTATCATCGTAATGAGGATACTTTTGTTCAGCATACAATTTACCAAAATAGTTTGCCCATCCCTCACAAATTAAAGATGGATCACGCTCAGTGTGCGAATTAAATTTTATTCCAGTAATCACGTTAGCTACCTGTCTCTTTCTCTTTCGAACTAAGTACCAGAATCTGTCTATGTCAAAATCTGATGCTTCATCCACACTTTCAAATAACTGACGTTCTTGTTCAATATAATAATTTCTCATTGCTTTTCTGAAACCGCGTTTAGCTGCTTTATAATTTACATAAGAAGGACAATTTGCTTCTCTAGGTTTCCTTTCTTTGATCCAGATCAATCGGTTCAGTTTCATCTTATCATGAAAGGATTTCATCTGTATCCGCCAACGTGGTTTAAGATATGGTTTAAACTTTTTACATGGAACATGTTTTTGGGCACAAAGCTTTAACGCATTTATCAGCTTCTCATAACTTTCATGAATTTTATCACGAGTCGCTATTTCAACACTTGGAGGGATTATATCTTTTAGCATTAACTTCAGGCATGATCTGTATGCAGTCAATTGATCTTCTTTCATTTTATTCCAATTTAGTATATATTTTTTGACTGGAGCTTGAAAAGTGACCTTAACCATTGGCATGTATATAATAACAGGCAGATGATCAGATGTATTCAAATAATCTTCTTCAATTATTTTACAAGTTACATTCTCAGCAAGTGACGTCGGGATTATAACATGGTCAATTAAGGATCTAGTGGACGCACCCTTATACGGGTCAAAGGTATAATCAGGGCCTTGACAAGAGGATTGAACACACATTGATAACATGTCATTATAATCCAGGAATTTCTGTAGGATTTTCCCCCGAGCAGTTTGACGACAACCATATTTTGGTCCATAGATTTCACAATTGAAATCTCCAATTAGTAGAACGTTACCGCTATCGCTATACTCCTGGTAAATGGCATATAATTTATCAACGTATTCATAAAATATTGACGAAGAATGATTACAAGATGGCATGTATATACTGAAAATAAAGGTAACCGGAACGTTTGGAATTCTTAAACAAATACCCGTGATACGATCATCATCAAGATCACTGACAACTGTAATACAGGAACTAAGTGACAGCCGCCACATAATGGCAACGCCGCCCTTCCCACGCCGTAGAGACTCGTATGGATTAAGGGTTTTATCAGCGACTCCATATGCACATTAGTCGTTATCAATAGCATCTAGAAAGGACAGGCTGTCGGGGAAAAGCCAATGTTCGCTTATGCAACAAATATAATTTTATACGATTTCAGTAACTGGGAAAAATAAGGAGCATTTGGCGTGACTCCTCTGACGTTAAATCCAGCTAAACATAACGACCCTGAAAGACCAAACATGAGTGTAGTATATGGATATTATATCAGTACAGGACTTAAAACAATGGATAAAACCAAAAATAAACTAAATTAATACAGTTTTTCCCCGTCGGGGTTCGTTGCCACCACCGCCTAGCGTATACCCCTGGCGGCCAAAAACCATCCTGAATGACATATTCTGATTGGTCAGTGGGAACACGCAAATAGCCCCCGTTATATTCATTATTTCTGCTTCTCAAAATTCTAAATTCCAGAACTTTTACACCTCCTGCTCTTATATAGGATTCAACCTTTTCGTCACTAACATATTTCTCAATTCTACCAATATAAAATTCACTTTCAATTGGCCGTAAATTACCTCAACCGAGCCTAGACACCAGTCATCACATTCGAACAGCCACCTATGCCTTTGCAAAAGAATTACAGTGGAACTGGCCAGACAGTCAAAGGCAGAATATGACTATGATTATGTTTTGGAGATTACATATAGAGATGGCAGCGTTTAAAGCCCTTGGGCTTGATGGGAGCGGCTGACCCCCGGCTTCTGTGGATCAGTGGAGGCGGTAAGATTTTTCAAGGTAGGCCTCTATCCAGGGTGTGTGCTATGTCGGCTTAATGTAAAGGCTGTGCCCAACGGCCATGTTTCAACTCACAAACTGGTGCAGCTTTAGTGATTCCTCCGTGGTTGACCCAGCAATAGTAACGATTATGCAACCAGGTCCGCATGTGCACTAGTTCCCCGGGCCTGGGCGACGCCAGGATATAAAATGAAAGGAAGCGTTTGATGTAGTCCAAAACCGGAATTAAAGTCTGCAGATGTACATATACGTAGTAAAATTAGCATTAAAATACCTCCAACCCAAAAAAATTATTTAAACATATAAAAAGAGCGGTTTGTCCAAAGCTCTTGCAGAAGCTAAAGTAGCTAGTCCAGGAACTGCAGATTTATTCCTTCGAGTATCTCACGTGACAAAAAACACGGCGAGCACATACTGTGAGACTGCAGCAGCTTTGTATGTTTACAGTGACGTGCATTTGATGACTACAGTATAAATCTGTTAGCAGATGATGAGAGATTGGATTTTGAGGATTGGCATACAAAATGTATGACGGAATATCCCGAGTTTGAATACTGATCGACAACGCGCTCTTTCGAACTGAACTTATTGCTGTTCTATGAGGGAGCTGAATGTGGAGGCATTGATATCTCTTGTCCCATGGTTCTTTGCTGTAAATCATTCAAACTTTTCAAGATGGAAACCAGTTCATATACGTGATATGTTGTCTCTGCCTTAAGTCAACGAGGTACCAGAAACCATGGCATCATGAACAGGTGCCCTTTGCACAGAGGGAATTAAAGGCAGACGTAGATGCTCTTGTAAAGGTGAGAGAGAACTTTGGAAATCAATTCAAAGAAGAGATCATATATTTCGATGCTGGATACCAAGAATATCACCAATCCGGATGTGAAAAACTAAAAAAAGCTTTTGAAACAGACAGAACTCAACTTGAAGACTTTTTTTCATGCACAGACTGGATGAATATGAAAGATCATTTAATGATCAAATGCCGAGAAACAAACTTGCATTGTTTGGTACTTCTGTAAGAGGATCAACTAAAGGGAGAAATCAAGTTTCAATGCTGAAAAGTGATAGTTCACTTCTTTTCAAGACTTTACATTTCTTGCCAGTCTAGAGATGGAAATTTAGAAGAATTTTTCAAATGGGAAAACCAGGCATTCCCTCCAGCGATATCTCAGGAAAGTGGAATACACACAGTCAGACTTGATGGAATGTCTTGAAAATATGCAAGCAAGTACTCCTACTGCAACAGAGAGCCCACCTGTAGAAGCTTAAATTGTAGATGGTGCAGTTGTGATTCACTTTATTCCGATGGGACAGGTGAAGACATTCGAATATTATGTCAACGAAATTTTCATAAAACACATTGAATTTCAGTAGCAGGATTGTGAAAGAGTGGATATTGTCTAGGACATATATAAACAAGACAGCCTGAAAGCAGAGGCACGAGAAAAGCGAGGAACAGGTGTGAGGCGAATGGTCATAGGTGACAGCCTGCTCCCGAAGAACTAGAAAGAATTTCTCCGAGTTGAGGTGAATAAGTATGAGCTGTATACCTACCTTTCTTATTATTTAGTTGGCTCATGCAGTGGAAATAAAAGCCTGTATTTCACAATAAATGACAAGGTTTGTGTTTACCTGAACCAGATGAGTCACATGTAGATGGCATTTATCCATGCTCACAGGAGGAAGCCGATACCAAACTTATTCTACATGTTCAGGATGCGGTAAAATGTGAAATTCAAAATGTTCTCATACACACTGTAGATACTAATGTTATAGTCCTCGCTGTGGCTTACTTTCATAAATTAGGAATATAAAAACTTAGGACTGCACATGGGAGTAAGGAAGCACTTCCTATATGTTGCAGTGGATGAAATAGTTCGCAGTTTTGCACCTGCAAAGGCTGCTTGTTTGCCGGTTTTCCACGCCTTTACAGTGTGCGATCAAGTGTCATCCTCCTATAGCCGGAGCAAAAAAACTGCGTGGGATGTATGGACATGCTTTCCAGATATGACAGAGGCTTTCAAACAGCTATTTGAGCACCCAGAAGATATTTCCGAAGAGGCGCTTGCATTGTTGCAAAATATGTGGTTCTTCTTTATGACAAGAAAAGCGAACTTTCTACTGTTAATGAAGCAAGAAGTAACCTTTTCATCCAGAAAGGACGGCATATCGAGTCTATTACCCTTACTGAAGCTGCCCTGTTATAATGCTGTATGCCAGCCCGAGATGCCAAGTCCTATAGTGACTGTAGTTAGAAGAGACAAAATGGGTGTTGGCAACCACTGTGGAGATCTTTACCTGAGGAAGCTATGGCTTGTCATGAGCTGATACAATGTGGCTTTGCGATAAGCTGCCTTTCCAGAAGATGTAAATGTACAAGGCAGCCTTGAAGTGCACAGATCTATGCACTTATTCAGGGGAATAAATTGACCATAACTGATAGTTAAAGAAACGTTTTTAGCTCAGCTGACTGAAAGTCATCTGAGCTATAGCGATCACTCTTTGTCCGTCGTCCGTCTGTCCGTCTGTCCGTCCGTTAACCAGGCACAAATCGTAACCGCTGAACCTAGAACCTTGTCACTTGGGATTCTGAGAGGTCCATGAAAAATCTCCTTGGAAACCAGAAATTAGGTCTCTGTTACCCATATCCTTCGAGCTATGGGCCCCAAAGTACCCCCCAGAAAAGTAAAAAATTTCATACAAAAACTTCAATATTTCATTAACTACTTGACTGATGGTCATGATTTTTGGCATACATATTGATCATGAAATGTTCGATCACTTACTGCAGACTGGTGGCGCCACCTGTATTTTTCGATTTTTTACAAATTTTTTTCTCTATTTTTGAGACCTTTAAAAATGTGAACATCTGTTAACAAGGCACAAATCGTAAAGCCTAGACCTAGAATCTTAATTCTTGATACACTGGGGGGTCCATGAAAAAATCTCCTTGGAAACCAGAAATTAGGTCTCTGTTACCCATATCCTTCGAGCTATGGGGCCCCAAAGTACCCCCCAGAATAGTAAAAAATTTCATACAAAAACTTCAATATCTCAATAACTACAACACTGATGGTCATGATTTTTGGCATACATATTGATCATGAGATGTTCCATAAGTTCCTGCAGACTGGTGGCGCCACCTGAATTTTTCGATTTTTTACGAATTTAAAAATGTGAACAGCTGTTAACAGGGCACAAATCATAAAGACTGGACCTAGAATCTTCATTCTTGACACACTGAGAGGTCCATAAAAAGTCTGCATGGAAACCTGAAATAAGGTCTCTGTTACCCATATCCTTTGAGCTATGGGGGGCTCCCAATAACCCCCCCAGAATAATGGAAAATTTGATAAAAACAAACTGCAACATCTCAATAACTACAACACTGATGGTCATGATTTTTGGCATACATATTGATCAAGAGGTGTTTTATCAGTACCTGCAGACTGGTGGTGCCACCTGTATTTTTTCAAATTTTCACAATTTTTTTTTTCTCTATTTTCGAGACCTTTCAGGATGTAGTTATCTGTCAACAGGGTACAAATCGTAAGGACTGGACCTAGAATCTTCATTGTTGACACACTGGGAGACCCATGATAAGTCTCCATGGACACCTGAAATTAGGTCTCTGTTACTCATATCCTTTGAGCTATGGCACTCCAAAGTACAGCTCAGAAAAATGGAAAATTTGATACAAAAGCTGAAGTATCTGAACAACTAATGCAGAGATCACCATAATTGTTTTCATGGATATTGATCATGGAGTGTTTCATCAGTTTCTGCAGACTGGTGGCACCACTTGTATTTGTTCGTTTTTTTTTACGAATTTTTTCTCTATTTTTGAGACCTTTAAAGTTATGAACATCTGTTAACAGGGCACAAATCATTAAAACTGGACCTAGAATCTTCATTCTTGACACACAGGGAGACCCATGAAAAGTCTCCATGGAAACCTGAAATTAGGTCTCTATTACCTATATTCTTTAAGCTGTATGGCTCCAAATTACCCCCCAGAATAATGGAAAACTTGATACAAAAACTGCAGTATCTCAATAACTACAACACTGATGGTCATGATTTTCGGCATACATATTGATCATGACCTGTTCCATCAGTTTCTGCAGACTGGGTGCGCCACCTCTATTTTTTTTCAAATTTTTACGATTTTTTTTCTCTTTTTTTGATACCTTTAAAGATGTGGTTATCCGTCAACAGGGTACAAATCGCAACAACTGGACCTAGAATCTTCATTCTTGTCATGCAAGAAGGCCCATGAAAAGTGCCTGTGGAAACTTAAAATTAGGTCTCTGTTACCTATATCCTTCAAGCTATAGGACTCCGAAGTATCCCTCAGAATAATGGACAATTTGATACAAAAGCTGAAGTATCTGAACAACTAATGGGGAGATCACCATGATTCTTTGCATGGATATTGATGTTTGTAAGTGTTTTTATTAGTTTCTGCAGACTGGTGGAGCCACCTGTATTTTTGTACCCGCCAAAACGAAGTTTTGTGGATACTATGTTTTTGACCGGGTTCCTCCGCCGTTGCCGCGTTCGTTTCCAGAGAGCTCCTCTGGGACTTGATTTTATCAGCTTTCCAAGCTCATATCTCGGGAACCGTTTGACTGATCAGGAAATAAAATTTATACGAATGTAGCCCTTGGATAGCTCTATAACATACACAAAAAATGGTGGCGCCACCTGTAACCATGTTTGCACAGTGTCCATCTGTTCATCTGCCTTTGGTTAAAATCACTCATATCTCTGCAGTGAATTGACTAATTCACCTGAAATTCGGCATGCGTATACATCCTGGATAGCTTTCTTGATTTTATGATAGGTGGCGCCACCTACATTCTCATTCACGCTGATGACATCCAAGCTCATATTTCGGGAACCGTTTGACCGATCGGGCCAAAATTTTGCATGTATATAGATTTAACATAGCTCTTTATCATACACAAAACTGGTGGCACCACCTGCAACCATTTTTGCACAGCGTCTGTCTGTTTGTCTGCCGTGCAATAAAGTCACTCATATCTCGGCAGTGGTTTGACATATCTGCCTAAAATTTTGCAGGTTTATACATCCTGGATAGCTTTCTTGATTTTATGACAGGTGGCGCCACCTACATTCTAGTTAACGCTGCACACATCCAAGCTAATATCTCATGAACCATTTGACCGATTGGGCCAAAATTGTGCTTGTGTTTAGATCTCACATAGGTCTTTATCATACACAAAACTGCAACCATTTTTGCACAGCGTCTGTCTGTTTGTCTGCCGTGGGCTAAAATCACTCATATCCATGTAGTGGTTTTACTTTTCTGCCTAAAATTTTGCATATGTATACAACTTGGACAGCTTTCTGGATTTGTGGTAGGTTGCACAACCTACATACACATTTAGGCTGCAGACATCCATGCTAATATGCAACATACCTCACTTTGTTTCCCCTTGCCACTCAATCCATGCCTCACTTCACTCTGATTTTGGCAGATACACGTAGTCACTTGTCGGCTACCCGTATTCTAGTTTTTAAAGTTTACACATTTTTTCTCTATTTTTCAGATATATAAATACAGATTAAATCTTGGCCTGTTGGTTAATCTGTTTGATGCTTCAGTTGAATGGGTATCTACCATTCTGATGATAAAATTTCCTTTTGTGAATCTCTTCCCAGTCAGCTGAGCGTCATGACCCATGGGTCACTTGTTATCTTTTCACACATGTTATTAAATATGAGATTAATATGGGTTATTTTTGTAAATTTGACATGGTTTTAATCAGACTCTCTTGATTGTTTGCAAGGAGAATTGCGTATTTTTTTTTGTTTTTGGCAGCAGTTACTCTGATTAAGCTTTTGGACTGGGTTTTTCTTTGTCACTGTTAATATAAAGGCCTGAATATTTATACTTTGAATCTAACTGGATACAAGCATTAAATCTATTATAAGACATTTACTCTCTGAAGATCGTGTTTCTTTCCAAAAATAAAGATACTGTTCCATACAATATTGTATACGCATTGCTTTTTCAATATTTTCCCTTCCACAACAGTCGCCACATAGTAATTTTACCAAAATCTTGATACAAACAGCTAACAAGTTAATAAATTCATTTTCTCAGCCCTAAAAAACAAGAAAATAGAGTACTTGCATTCCCTTTTAGTGTTGATATAACCAAATTATTGGCATTTTTTTCTGGCAGCCATCTATGCGCAATCTTAGATTTTGGCAAGGATATTTTTTTTTCAGCTTGACCCTATATCGTAATTCATCATTGAGCTTCAAAGAACAATTTTGCCAACTTTTATGCTTTTTTTTCACGATTCTTCCAAATATGGGAGCTTAACCGCTGTTCTATATGTGGGTGATAGAATCATGTTTTATGCATCTTTTAGAGTTTTTGTGTGCCAAATGTAACAGTAAAAAACATAATAGTCTTTCAGTTGTTTGGTCTTAATCTAGAACCGTAATTGCATAAGAAATGTAATTACAATACGTTTTATATCTGTTTACTGGCCATCCAAGAGGGGGCGCTCAGTGCCAGCGTGTTGTGACATCTTGTCTGTCTTCTGTTTTTTACGTTATCTCCTACAAGGAGGTTATGTTTTGTCGGCGTTGGATAGTTTGTCTAACTGCTTGTCTGTCTAGTTATTTGTCTGATCGTCTGTCTGTTTGTTTGTAAGCAACATTACTTAAAATGTGATTTACGGATTTTATGAAAGTTTTAGGATAGCTGGGCAATGATACGAGGAACAATTGATAAAATAATTGGGGTAATGTGGAAAATCATCTGTATCTAGGGATTTCATAAAGGAAAATGCTACATTTCTGACAATGACATGTGAGGGTATTAAGCTGCCTTGACGGAAGTCTGCCCTCTCTGAGTGCTTTTCTAGTTTATGTTTGTGTTAATCACAGAAAATATATATATACATGAAGCCTGAAAGTGAAATGCTAGCACTGCATCACTCATTTCATGAGACAGAGCTTCATGACTTTGTTGATCGATCCTTTGCTGTTATATGTCTGTTGTACTCCAGTCACCTGACCTAGTACCGTAAGCATTGTAAACAGTGAACAAATAAAACCGGTAAGATTAGACAGAAACCTTATCAAGGAAAGACCAGCATATTATGAAAAAAATATAGGTCATTACGTTAGAAAGGAGGCACAACCAAATATGATATCTGTGTTGTTATATGCTCGACAAGAACATCCAGTGTATTAAGTCGCCAATAGGTGTCAGCAGCTGAGCAAAAAGGGTTTGTTATCAAGTTTATAATGACATATTAATTTTTCCTATTTGTTATATTTAAAAAAAAAATCCGCACATTCCTCATATAAAGACCAAGATTCTTGTCATTCCTGTTTGTGTTCCTGGTCTCTAGTCTTCCGCTCTATCTATTGTTTTCCAGGAAATGCAAACCTCCCAAACCAAAAGCATGTTTGACCTGACATTTGACGCAGTCAGCGCCTCACTTTGGTGATAAGTAAATGTAAACAACATGTGACTCTCGATCCCTTGGGACCGATGTCTTGTTTCAGCATGCAATAATGGTTAATCCCCGAATTCTTGCAGATAATCCTTTTGCATTATATTAAAAAAAACACAACAAATGTCTCTGCACTATCATCGTGCATTTATGTATGCAACAATTCTGGCAGCAACTGTATCACGTTAACTATTAATGGTACCACGTGCACAAATTTTTGTTTATATTTACAATACCGTGTCACGGATATTACACCGGAAATAGGTCCGCAGGTTTATCAATACCAAACATGTTTCGCGGACAAATGCCGTTTGTTTGTTATATTTGGAATGGATGTTGTCGAAGCATCCTTAACATCCATTTGTCTCAATTACTGTAATTATCGATTGCGGTTGATATAGCTTGCGTTTGACTGGAAATAGCGTTGTGCGCACCTTGACTAGCAAGAGGTCTATCCCCTTCATAGACCAGATCTCGCGTATGGAGAATGAGAAAATGTAATCATGTGTATCTCGATTTCAGGTTGTTATGCAGTTCTCGTCGACGCAACCAAGTGGCACCACAAGCTGAAACAATTGTTAGGAAAATCATTCCGATCTCTGGCTCTCTCATTAGGTGTTCTAAAACAACGAGACCTTTACCTTAAAATAGGTCATTATTTTTAGGCTCATCGCTCAACAACAGTCCCTTTACTTTCCAATTTTATTTCACGCGAGATGCAACCAGTGACCCCGGTCCTGCCCTTTACCCAGACCCTGTCAATGAGTCCACACGTTTCCCCGAGCGGTGTAACCTTCAGACTTCATATCGGATGGTTTACCAAAATCAAGCAACATTCCGATGGAACCGGGTGCGGTGCAGTCAGTAACATGGTTCTATCCCTCAAATCATATGCTAGTATGCTTATCAAATAACAGTCGTGTCAGTGTTACATTCTGGTCGTACATGCACGTGGTGCATGGTACTTCACGTAGTTAAAGATTTCAAGGTTAATTTTTTTGTGGTATGACAAGTTTCACGCAAGGCGAAATTAAGAAACTGACCTTGACGTTGAATACAGATAATTTACTTAAAATCTTCTCATCTTTAAACACTCTTTAAACGTACCCGTTTGTCAAGTGTGTCATTCAAACACTTAAGGCTTAATTAGAGACCCACTCCAATGAAACAACAAGAAGCATATTTTTAATGTTGCTGGTTAGTGGAATGAGTTAACGGAGCGGAGCTCTGGAATTATAACAAAAAAATTCAACCAACTTCTGAGAGTAATGAATGCATATGAGAGATCACGCAGAGCACGGTGCCGCACAGATAATGAGCATTACGTTCTTTACTACTATTTGCAGATGTTCTTTTGATTATAGTAAACGATCTTGCTTTACCATACCTACTCGAAGATATGAGAGCATGGTATATAGAAAATACGACCATCCAGAACTTTAGGAGCAAAGTTGGTTGGATCATCAGGCACTGCGCCTATCACTTTTGACCTCTCCTCCCCTCTTAAATAAAGAAAATGAATGTTCAGTAGCAATTTACCTATTCTGATCTCTTTCCGCTCTGATATTTCTTACACAATAACATTTCAGTAATTTCATTTTAAGATGTACTTTCAGCTGTTTGACAAAACTGCCCCGTTTGTATCATGCTGTTATAATATTATAGAAAGTTTATTTAAAAAAGTAAACACAAATAATCCTCTCGCACGATTTAAAAAAAAGTGCCTGAGACCCCGACCTGTTTTTGATATAAAAATAATGATACCTTTATTCTCGTTTATTACACTTTGCAACCAACAGGGAATGGAGAAAACCTTTTAAAAGATAGGGGAATTGATGGCAGGGGCGTCAGCTAGTTCAGTGGGTCGGGGTTTATATCCCCCCTAATCACCCCCTGATATTCAAAGAATAATATTTATACAGGTATATTGGAAATGAAATATATTGAATGTGAAATATGAATATTATATATTACTAGATAATGGAAGAGGAAGTGTATAATTCCGCGTAGTGTGCCCCCAGACCCGTAAGGTAGCGAACTCCCCAGACCTGAAAGGTAAGACGTCTGGAGCTCGATACGGAACCTTTTATTCATGTCTCTGTGGTAAGGGACCACAGAAATACCGAGGTCAAGGTCAGCTATGGGGAGGTTGAAAGCGGTGTGATGAGGTGCGAAAGACTTGTGATGTGATGCTCCATGAGATTCAATTTGTACGCAAGTGGAAGGGCCAAATTGGTGTGCATTCTGTAAGTTAGGGCATCTGACTAACGCTGAAAGCAAAACTGGCCCACTGTCATGGCCTGTTTCTGTGGGTTTTCTGGGACAAACAAACAAACGAACAGGAAAATTTAAGCAGTAAATGGATATATATATATATATATATATATATATATATATATATATATATATATGTGTGTGTGTGTGTGTACATATGTATATATAAACTGACGCCGCTGATTGATGGTTCTCTCATAACCAAGACTCATAGAGAAGGGGCTTGGGTGATATTTTGATTCTTCAATCTGCACATCTGTGGTGATTCTTTTTTTGAGCTAGTTAGATATTTCAGTCATCATGATCATCACGACCAAGTTCAATACGATTATCGACGGGTCTTGTTTAGAAGAGTTTAGAAGAATTATTAGATGTATTAGAATCTTATAACAGAGACAAGGTTTCATATCATCCTTAATATGTCAGGCATGGGTATTTCTGTTTACAGCATGGAAGTCTCAGATTTTACAAAGCAAGTTTAATACAACCTTGAAATTATCTCCATTAGGGTTTCTTTTTCGACTCGTTACTTCGAATTTAGAAAATCTATCTCATTTAAGTTTTTATTTTAAAAAAAAATGGAGAACCGTTGCAGCGGGGTTATTTAAATCGATTCTATACACTCTGTAATTAAAATATTAATATTTTTACATTTATCGATTACCTAAGCGCATTAAAACGATCGATTAACCATATCCTCAACAGCAAGTCCTTGATGATAATCGCGCCCTCGATCATAAACGACATTATATCTGCTGACGGAAAACACAGAATCAAGAGTTATTTAGACCAGTTGCATTCACTCAAAAATAAAAGGAAAAGTATAACAGCCATTTATGTGAATTTGTTGTCAAATGAAACGTTTCTTCTGAAGAAACTGCACATTCTGTTACATATATATATATATATATATATATATATATATATATATATATAAATATTCTTGGTGGTCTGTTATTTGAGCTCTTGTGTGTATTGAAATTGCTGTGAAAAAACTCTTAATTATCCATGTAGCTTGTTTTTTTAAGTATGTTCCTTTATTTTCAGGATGTCACGATTTTCTGTTGAAGTGATGATGTGGATAGTGGGTACCATCGTAAAGTATCAATATCACGAAAAAGAAGGCAAATATATCCATTTCCTCTATTTAAGCTGCATCTATTAATTATATTAAGATAAATTACTACATTTTTACGGCATTTCAAAGTATGCTCACCGTTAGTATATATAATAACATCTCTACGGTACCAAAGATAGACTGGCACTAGTCTTCCAAAGCGACGTGATTCACGTCAGAAATCAGTCATGTGTGTGAAATAAGGAAAAATCATTTGCGTATAACAGGAGAGTCACGATGCGACGTCACGGCCAGGCTCGACCTAAGCATGTCATGTTAACTAGTGTTTTATAGGTCTATCTAAGCATGTCGTTCACGCCTCACGGACTGTCAAAATAAGACCTGTCCAACTTAATAATATCCTTTATTCTCTGAACAGTTTGCGCAGGGACTACGATCGCACCGTTCGCCGCTCCTTTCACGTATACGGTGTAACATCGTCCGACCGATGAAAAGTCAAAACATGGATCATTTTCGACGGATTTTAGTTTTGCTATTCATTTCTTACACACTGTTAATCCTAAGCAAGGCCGATCCAGGGACAACCACGGAAGTCCATACGGAAGTTACCACAACCGCTAGACCGGACGAGGAAACAGACGTGTCGTCTGCTGATAATATTTCCAGGTATTTAATCATATGCTTTTTTAATGAGTTACAATTCCGGAATGAAAATGTAATAAGATACACTTTTAGGGGCATTCATCTAGTATAAAAAATATTGTGAGAATCATTTTTACGGAATGATAATCTGAAATAATTAAAGCCATACAATGGAACTGTTAAAAGAAATAAAAATGAAGTAAATTTGAGTCCCTTTGGGTAAAATATGTTTTAATGCTGTATGGATATGTATACCTTCATAGACCGATACGTTCTTCGGATGACCTTTTTCATTCTTAAATAAGGTTTTGTTTCTCATAAATCAATACGGGGAGGCGAATATTTACCTTTTTATTATACATTTCCGAACAAAATTCATATGTTCAAGGGACAACACAGAAATATTTTGCTGAAAATAGTAAAACATCATAACAAAACGAAAATATTCGAAATTTTCTTGAAAGAAATGTGTGAACGGTTGGGGATAAAAATCGATGAATTTCTATTAAATATCAAAATAAAAAAAAATATGCCGGGGGTCAAAATTGACGAGCGCGGTCCCCGAGAAATCAACCTTTCTTCGTGTTTGCCTTTCTCCTGAAAGTGATACATTTATGAGAGAATGAGGACAAGAATTGGGGGTGCTGGGGTTTCGTGAGTAACGGGATTGTGAGTCTTGGTTTTACACATGTCATTTGTTCATTTTAATGTGAATATATAACGTACCTGGGTCTGAAACCAGGAAGATGTTGTCTGTCTATAAATAGATACAGACTGAAACCTTACTGCCAACTGTTCCATGCATTCAAGTTTTATATTTTTAGTCCAGGGTTGGTAGATATCAATGGTTCAAGCTAACTTTATATGACTCGTCTGCCAACTATATTTTATGAAATTATTTACTGTCAGAGGACACGTTTCCTATTGATTGAAATGAGCCAGAACTCGTAAATTATTGACAACAGAAACCTTTGTCAGTTGTCCCGAAATGAATTCGGTGGAACAGGGACGCACTCAGCTCTCGAAAATGTGAAAGTTTCAAAGTAAACCGTTAGTATATACAAATCTTGAATCATATTGACCGACGGTATGACGGTATGTCCGCTATCACTCAAATATCCAGGGCCTGTCCCCCTAGTCCTTCCCTAGAAGATTGATAAGTTTATAAATGAAGGACACACGCTATTTTATATAAACTTATTAATATAAACTTTTATATATATAAACTTATATATATATATATATAAATATATATATATTTAAATTTATCACTGGCCGGTGGTCACTGCAGTCATGGAGTCGGTGTTATCTGTGTTATTTATATATCAGTCACCCTGGTATGTTCGTTGTAAGTCTAACTCTTAGAGTGTTGTTAGGCTTCGCTCCTTGCTCTAATAAAAATGTCAAGTGTAAAAATGTTATTTCGTACGGAATCTTTACTTTTACATATGTATACAAATGAGTGTCACGCTGCACTGTATATATAAGCTTGATGTGTTCTTTCACACGTTATAGATGGCGTGAACGTAATTAATGAAACCAGTCGTGTGTAAACTTCTTCTAACTATAGCAGTTAAGTTTAGTGCATACGGTCACGCTTGTTAATCACCATAAAAAATGTCCTGCTCGCGCATCCCGGGTAAACGCCCGACACAAACGACATTGCACGTAGGCCTCAGGCATTACAGCTGAAGACGCGTGCATTAAATAATTTTACTCACGGCAAGGAGGTCATGTTTTATCCGTGTTTACTGCTTGCCGGAATCAAAGATTTCGGCAAGTATATTGTTCAGTTGTGTATGTCTGTTTGTTTGTTGCTTGCCGTAATCTGGGATTTCGGCAAGTATGTTGGTAAGTTCCGTATGTCTGTCTGTTAGTTTGTCTTTGTCAAGACTCTACAGGCCATGATTTGGAATAATTGCTTTGAAATTTATACAGTTAGTATATAATTGACCAGAATAGAATTGTTTTGGGTCATAATCAATCAAAGGTCAAAATAAGGGTCATGGACTCCCCTATAATGGATTTTTCTTCATTCCTTTTTCAAGAATGGTTGTAGCTACATAAGCTTTAGCTCATTTTATTCTTCATCGAATGCGCTTTCTTCTTGAGGCAAAACCGTGTCATTCCGTGGTTACCATGGTGACACATTTTTTGTGAATATCTTGAAATTTCAAATTTAAAAAAATCATTTTTGTAACTTCGTCATTTTTTAGGTTAGCGAGGTCTTGCATTTTTCAATATGTTTAATTTAAATAGTATTGCTCGTTAGGCTTCAAGTTCCGAAAATAGCCACCAGGGGGCGCTGTACGACTTGCGAAATTTACTTTATAATGGCCTGGAGGCCAAAATTTTGAGTAAATCACTTTGAAACTCATACAACATTTGTTAAATAGAAATATCTCGAAAACCAAATATTCATTTTCCAATATAGCCACCAGAGGGCGCTGCCGCAAAAACAGGCCAAATGATGATTTTTGTCTAATTGCTTCGAAACTTTAACAGATGTCAACATTTTTATTATAGAATCTGAAACTTTGGGGTCCAGACTATCCTACCGGGGCGGGGTTTTGCGGATCTCGTCTTAAATTTGTGTCTGGGGCACGTCAAATAGCACGAAAGTGCACGAAAATTTCATTAGGCTTGTATATGCGTCTAAATCTAACCGCGTAGAATTCGCGGAGAATTCATGGAGAATTTCCGGAGAGTTTTATATGCAATAATACTTTTAATTACACGTTAAAATCACTTACAATCTGCAACTCTATTACTCGTAACACATTTATATATTGTTAAATGACCGAAAATATAATCTATTAATAATTAAGCATTTAAGCGCAAACAATGTGGGACCGCCACAGAGTGAATGCGTTACGCACTAAAACCAGTCTGAATCATTGACTGCCGATCTTACTTAAAACGAAAATGCAAAACACTACATAATGTTTCAACAGTGTGTTGTGCAAACCGTAACAAAACTATGCAGGTATATCAAATTTACAGGGTCTTAAGGAAATATATTATAATAAAAAAATTGTTCATTTGCTTTCATTTAATGATAAATAAAAAGAAAAAAATAGTACCATCTGCTAACCCGCACCCTCATTCAATCACAATGGTTACAGTTGCTTGATATTTAAACTCTCCGCAAATTGTCCATTAATATCCGCGAATTCTCTAGCTCTGCCCCTTATATGTATTAAATAATGACATAAAAATTGGCATACCGTTTTATGGATACCCGTATAATTGCGGGTTTCTGGACCGTTCCGGCACACAGGTAGGATAATATGGATTCCCGTTAATATTAAATGAACGTTGTCTAAGTTGGAACTGGTTAATAAGGTCCCTGTAATTTTTGTAAATTACAATTTCCCAGGTCTGTCGGAGTAAAAATGGCCCTATCCTTCATTCATTCTCCAGCCTCTTCGAGCGATCCGGGTATAAAAAAGAGCCCGTCCCATGTCATTAACCCTTCTGGATAGGACCCTCCCTTTCCTTAATAGAGAGTCACATGTTTTTCACATTCAAGTGGGACAGTGTCAGGCCAAACATATTTATATCCGTCAGCCGGGGTTATTCATAACTAGGAGTAGAATGACCGAAAATAAGCTTTATATGGTGCACATAACACACACAAAAGGTCAAATATGGCTTTAAATATATCATAAAACACACTACTCGAGTGTGTACCTCGAAACTTCCTTGAAACTTCCTTACATGAAGTACACATGGTCATTAGTACTTTTAGTAACAAGATAATACGCTAGACATGTCTGATATTCTAGGTTATGATTGGTACCTATGACGGCTCCAGACCTTTTGAATTACAGATTTTTCGGAATTCCAATATGGCCACCACAGCCTAATCGCTGATGTTCTTTCGCGCGCGATAACTCAACAGCAACATACTGCAGCTTTCCCAAATTCACAGGGATGATTGGTACCTATGACGGCTCCAGACCTTTTGAATTACAGATCTGTCGAAATTCCAATATGGCCGCCTCATCCCAATCGCTGATTTTCTTTCGCAGGCAATAATAATTAAAAAAAGCTTCCTGCAGCTTTCCCAAATTCACAGGGAGCAAAATTGGGGATTTTCTTTTGAGTGCGATATCTCTACAAGAACATGCTTGATATTTCTCATTTACAGAGATGTGGCTGGTACCTGTAAGAGCTCCATCTCTTTCGAACGGCAGACCTGTCGGAATTCCAATATGGCCAACAGAGCACAATCGTTGATTTTCTTTCATAACCAATACATCTCAACAAGAACATGCTTGGTCTTTCTTAAAATTCACAGTGATCATTGGTGCCTATGAGGGTTTCTGACCTATTTCAATACAGACTTGCTCAAAATCAAATAAGGCCAACAGAGTACAATCGGTGATTTTCTATTTCACAAATTATTTCAGACATATCTTTAATATTATTTGAACCCGTAGGATATTTACCCTCATGCATATGGATAAAAACCCTTTTTCGTATGCAATATTTTTCAACTTTAACCTAAACTTTTCACCCATATGCAAACTAGTCGACCGCTAACAGAATTGCGGGGCCCTCTGAGGACCATTGTCCGGCCACATCTAGTTAGTATTCTGTCTATGTTTACGTGTAATTGGACATAATTTATAGTGGCATATATTATTATTTATATTTCGGATTATCTAGGACTTTTAAAAATGATGTTCAGACCCGACACGCCATTTGCATACTGTCAAGCTTATGTCTGCAACGCTTCCTAAGACCTTGATCCTGGGAGCTACTTTGGTGTCTATTTCGCGAATGATGAACAAGCCTGCAAGTGTTCCGGCGGAAATTACAACTGCAGATCCAATCCAACGAACAAAATATAAAAATAAATACACTTTTCGCGCACCGTCTGAACATATGAACCAGAAACGGAAGAGGTTTAAATGATTTTCTTTGATAGTACGATTCCCGATGCCCTTAAAACAATGCTAAATATAGCCGCGTAGAACCCGTGTACCTGAATCATGTGAATGGTTGAATTACAATTTATCTATATTCATGAAATAGTTATCACTGAGGTTGATTGAAACAACGTGTCTGGAGCGTTGCTGACAGAGGTTTGATAGTATGAAGATACGACACGCTATCATGTAACAAATATTCAAGCTGTTGATCTACAGAAACTAGCTGTTTCACGTTAACTTTGTTTGGTTTCTTTATCATCGCTTCATGAGAGTAAATGTGATATAGCGACTCTTTCAGAAAAAAAGTTATTTGTTTGCAGAACAGCTGAAATTTTCAGCACCTACCGTTATTTTGTTCGTAAAGATATGGAATTTTTTGTCCAAAAATGTTTGAATTTACTGAATTAGGTTGATAGAGATAAGGTTTCGCATATATATAGTAAATAAATATGGGGCATTCGTAGCATACAAATATCACATTCTTTTTAATTCATCATTATGCGGTAGGTATTTTTCTAATGAATATACCATCGGAGAACGTTTCCGCTTCGGATGTATATCTTAATAGAAGGAAATAAATGGTAAAGCAAAATATATAATGCGAAAGAAGTTTTCTTAAGCTTTGACTTTTCTTAAATTCACAGGTAACCGTAACGTAAGGCTCAAATAAAAAAGGTTACCTTTTCTCAAAAAAATTTTGTTATCTAGATGGCATTTTCATAACTTTTAAAGAATGGGGAGGAAGCAAAAAGTCAAAAGATATGTTTTTTGCTCTCTTGCAAAACAACCGAAATTAGGGAAAACAAACCCATTTTCAACAGGTTTTAAAAGTCCTGTGAGTTGTATTCATGGTTATATATATATATATATATATATATATATATATATATATATATATATATATATATGAATGACCGCATATCAATATATTGATCATGTTTAATTAATTTCGAGACTCTTATAAGAGAGACATATGATGCAGTGAAATCATATTTGAAGGGAAGGCGCTATGCAAAGACAGTTTACCATTTATATTAACTTTTTTTATATAAACCTTATTTATTTAATATATGTATTATACTGGTTATGATAACTTAGACGAGGCAGTCGCCGTGGCGTGGATGGTAGCGTTCGGTAGAGTGTAGGGTTGGAGGAAACCGGATAGCCAGGGGGAAAATCGGTCTCAGCCCGGCCTATACAAACCGCTCTCACAGCCACCCCGGGAATCGAACCAGGGTCACCAGCGTTGAGAGCCGAGCGTGTTACCACTCGACTGTCCAGGTCCATCCTCATGAATATTGGTATTTGATAGAATCAGTATAGTCATTATCGTCCTTACCTGTAAGAAACCTGCGTAGAATCTTCGTGTATCATTACAATTGTTGATGGTTTCAGACCGGTGTGGTTAATGTTTTAAATTCGGTTGGCAATTGTAAATATACTTGATTTGATCACTTTGTTTGTGTTTCCATCTGTTGCACGCGGAGGAGGATCGACACAATGAATGTCTTTGAATAGGAACATAGAACATAAAAACCCACAGACTGTCGTTTGAAGCACCTGGGATACTGTGGGTGGTGAAATTTCACATTCAGTCACTAGGGTATTATTCATGACGTTCACCAACGACCTTCCTTACAATGCAGAATTAATTGGTTTGAATTGTGCCGCACGTGCAGTTTAAGGTACCCCCCCCCCCCCCCGTTCCATCCACTGTTTGTATAGGCTAATGTTTGCCAATTTAATAATCTTTGATCACTAATAACTGCATTAATTATTCTGTTCATTCACAACTCCCAATTGCTTGTCGATCTGCTTAATTGTGAATTTGATTATCTGTGTCAGAGGTCAAACATCAGTCTAACACAAGCCTGGACACTGGAATAGAAAAAAATACTCTTTTAACAAAGGGAGAAATGAAACATTAAGATGACCAATATAAAGTTCTAGATTTACTTAGTCGTTGAACACGCTTCGGCCATAAAATGGGATAATAGCATTTATTATGGCCCCGCGTGAAAAGCGGTGCTCTATAGTGATCACCGTGTCAGTCCGTCCTTCCATCCGTCCGTACTTCCGTCCTTCCGTCAGTGACACTTTCTTTCACGCGCAATAACTCAACAACAACATACTGCAGCTTTCCCAAATTCACAGGGATGATTGGTACCTATGAGGGCTCAAGACCTATCGAATTACAGACATGTTTGATTTCCAGAATGGCGGCCACACAGCCCAATCGCTGATTTTCTTTCGCACACAATCACTCAACAACAGCATACTGCAGCTTTCCCAAATTCACAGGGATGATTGGTACCTATGAAGGCTCTAGACCTATCGAATAACAGATTTGTCTGAATTCAAGTATGGCCGCCACAGCCCAATTGCTGATTTTTGTTCCCAGGCAATAATAATTAAAAAAAACTTCCTGCAGCTTTCCCAAATTTCACAGGGATGATTGGTACCTATGAGGGCTCCAGACCTTTTAAATTACAGACCTGTCAGGATTCCAATATTGCTGCCACAGCCTGATTGCTGATTTAATGTCGCACGCGATAACTCAACAACAACATACTGCAGCTTTCCAAAAATTCACAAGGATGATTGTTACCTAAAAGGGCTCCAGACCTATTGAATTACAGATCTGTCAGAATTCCAATATGGCCTCCAAAGCCAATTCGCTGATTTTCTTTCGCGCGATGACTCACCAACAACATATTTCAGCTTTCCCAAATTTACAGGGATGATTGGTACAAATAAGGGCTCCAGACCTATGGAATTACAGACCTGTTGGAATTGCAATATGGCCGACTCAGCCCGATCACTGATTTCCTTTCGCATGCGATAACTCAACAACCTACTGCAGCTTTCCCAGTTTCACAGGGATCATTGGTGCCTTTGAGGGCTCCAGACCTATTGAATTACAGACTTGCTCAAAATCAAATATGGCTAACAGACTACATTCAGTGATTTTCTATTGCACACATTATTTCAGACATTTCTTCTTTAATTTCATTTGATCCAGTAGGATTTCTTCCCTTATGCAAATGGATAAAAACCTGTTTCTGTTCGCATATTTTCCAAGTTTAACTTTATTTTTCACCCATATGTAAACTAGTCCAGCACTAGCAGAAACACGGGTCCCGCTGAGGACCATTATCCGACCACATCTTGTTTTATATAATTTTATAGGATTAACACAAACTTGCGTCATTACCAAATAATGTGCAATTTATAATCGAAATAGAGAAACATACGGAACACATCTGCCTTCGGTTTTGCTAATTCCAGCTTATAATGGCAATAAACACGTACAGAAACCAATGTAAAGCAGCCCTTGAGCGTGATACCACTCGACAGTCCAGACCACTTAACGTCACCATGTGGGTCATGATTGGGAGTGTCTCGCTTAAGTTATCACAACTAAATGTACAATCGATGTAAACAAATACAGTTAAAAGTTTTTTATAAGTACTTTGCAGAGCATAATAGCTGAGGAACCATTCTATGAAAGTTTGTTAATATTTATTATAAAGAATTAATATATTTTTATTATTTTATTATCATTATTATTATTAATATTATAATAATAATAATAATAATAATAATTATTATTATTAATATTATTATTATTATTATTATTATTATTATTATTATTATTATTATTATTGTGATATTTAATAAAATTTGTAGTTACAATATGATGAAATTGTCCGTGGTTACATGTATCGCACATATTGCTATGAGTTTTATTTTCTCATCTGTGCAAATCAAGGTGTATAAATCAATAACGATCTGCATATGCGGGACATACAGTGCTCAGTAAACTCAACCACCTTAAATCTAACAATAGCTTATGTTAAAAAAAGTAAACATATCCATAATAGTATAACAAATGGCTTATTTTATATCGCTCTCCGCAGATATGCAGGTGCTCGGCAGATGGAAAGATTGAAATAGGCGTGGAAAACGTATATAATCTTTGCAAACCTTACTTTTCATAGATATAAAGGTACTGTGCAAATTCAAACAATTTGTGTTGTTGGCAGCCAAGCCATGTTCAATTAAAGCTATCAGTTCGGTGCCGAGTTTCGCGCCGAGCTACCTGCGGGACAACCATGATAAAACTTCTGGAATACCTTGATATAGCTCAACTAACTCGTATATACTCTTACAAATTCCAAACTGACAACCGAATATTTCAAACGGTGGGGGGGGGGGGGGTTCTTGGATTGACCAAAATACAAACCATAACTAATTCCTCAAGCTTGTAGTAAGCTATGGTCCACTGGCATGTGGCTAGTAAATCTGTTTGTAGCCGAGATGTGATAAGTATGAACTTGTCCAGCATCCACCTTGTTGTACAGCCTACCAGTTTCTCAGTGACTGTCTCATGAAGCAATGATAAGACAGGTGCCAATCTAATCAAGAGAGAACATGTCTGGCCTGGCGGCATGCATGTGTCTGGGAATTCTTATCGTCCACGAATGTCTTGCCCTGGTGCCGTGCTGAATTCATACATCTCGTACCCAGCTCTTGTAGCCCGGACACAACCCGGTATCAGTCGTAGGCACTCCGCTGCACTCGACGTGTATGCGTATTAGATTCATGCATACTCGTTTTGAAATCGCAGATATCAGTTTTGTTGCAGTTCTGAAAAATGGGGTTCTCAGGAAAACTCGCCACCTTAATCTCGCCCACCTTTTGCAGCCATGAATGCCTTTTTAAACACTAAGAGTAACTGATTTGTTCGCGGATACCCGTAGTTACCTACAACTGCCTGATCAATTGATGCCCAGGTGTCCCTGCTCTTTTAGATAATAGTTCGAATTTTGCTCCCCCTTTGTTCCCGCTCAATCGCCTCTTATGACATTAAGACTTTTTTGTCGTAGCCATGCATGTGTTTCCAGTCATGCGAGGAGTACACAGCGCCAATATGTTTACATTTCGTTTTAGGTGAAAGCTCGCCTGACAAAGCAACATGCGTACATGACCACAGGCTAAGACAGACCTCCCCGAAACCCTGCCGGCATTGAGCCAGCGGGGTATCGGACCAATTTTTTTAGCCTGCTGTTACATTTATTTTGATTGACAGCTATCCTATCCAGTATCCAACGTTCACAGGCTTCTGTGCTCTGGAATTCTCTTCGTCAACATGTGGGCATGCGAGCGGGATATCGGGCCGGTTAGCTATCAATCAAATCAAATGTAACAACAAGGCTCTGGACACTCACCTTTTTTTAAACGTAAAAATTTCCACCAACGATTTATTTGCGTTCCAGATTTTGATTCGGACTTAACGACCCTTACAAACAGGTGAAAGAGGCCATTAGGATTCCCCTTAAAACCAGTGCTTCTTTTGAGCATTTGTTAAGTACTGTCAGGGAACTTAGGTGGAATTTGCACGAATCAAAAGGAACAGTTTGCCGAAGTAGTTGGCAAGTAGTGGCCCAGGCCTCAGGCCAGTATCCCAGATTGACCATAGATCCAAGGTTGTTAACAATCCACATGTTATAGTGATAAACTGAGGCAAATTCTCTGTAGTAAATTTGCTGAAGTAGTCATGATTTTCTGTCTATAACATTTTAGCAAAATACAGGCCACAATTTTTTTCAGCAATCACCTAGGTAGCCTGTTGTTTATGTCAGTAAAGGTCAAAGGTCAAGGTCAAGGTAATCGAAAAACCTCAAAACTTTATTTTCCTCAAAACTTGGTCGAAAAATGGTTGTTTCAACTTAAGCCTCATTTTGTTTGGCTTTTCCTTACCTCGAGCTCTTGTTTTCCGTAAGGACATATGGCTTTGCCTGTTTAACCTTTTCTTTACCACATGTTGCCTTCCGGCAAGCGTTCAACCTCAGGTTGTCTAGTTTGTTGGTTTGTTTGCTCTTTGAAAAAAAGTACAAAAAAATATCGAATATTTTTTTAAGCAACATTCTATAGAAGAGTATAACATGGACCAAAGAAGATCCTATTCAATTTTTGTGTCGGATTTAGATAAAAGAATTAACGAGTATCATTATATCGCCTTGGCGCAGGTATGCGCTCTCCTGTGTGCCATTATTCTGTGTTATTTTGCTCTTCTTGCGTGACAGATATTTAACTTTCACATCTACAAGTTTTAATGTGCATGTCTATGAGGTGTTATACCTATTCAATTAATCTATAAGTAGCGTTTTGGTAGGAATATACAATATATCCAGGATTCAGAAGAAAAAGGTTGAATATACCGCAATGTTTGTTCCTGGTTCGTTAACCGCAGTTCATTAGACCCATACACGAGAGCAATAGCTTTACAACTCCATTTAAGGTTCCGGACGTCGTGGTGCATCGCGTTCTGAAAACTTTATACATAGTCAACATAATAAGAAATTAACTGTTTGTGACGGTTGACCCACCCCTCACTGTCTGCGAGTCTATATAATAATAAAAGGGAGGACACGGACCTTCCTTTAACGCACGTTACTTTTGTTTAAATTCAACAGTTCGTCACGTCACGTACGAAACTCAAACATATTGTTAAATCTGGTTGCTAGCATCAGTGCTCTATGCCCTACCATCTGCCATAGCTACCGCTGATAGTCAGGTGATGAATTTGATGAGGGAAATTGTTTAAACAGTTATTCAGCAGTGTTCGATTATACTGGTTTGGATAAAATAGAAACATCATAAATATTCATTAACAATACTCCTGACACCAAAGGTACTTTAAGTACTTTTGAGAATAACCCTTAACAACCCAACATGTCTGTCTCTTTCTCTGTCTGTCCGTCTGCCTGTCTGTCTGCCTATCCATATATCTAGCTATTTGGCTATCTCGCTATCTATCTGAATGAATGTTAAAATGTATATATATATATAAATATATATATATATATATATATATATATATATATATATATATATATAGATGGAAAGGGTATACACAGAAAAGTGGTTCAGTGAACCACTTTTCTGTGTATACCCTTTAATTCCATATATGAAAAAAAAAACAATGAACCAGCATGGCTATTCATACATCTATATATATATATATATATATATATATATATATATATATATATACATACATATATATATACATACATATATATATATGTATATAAGATATTATAAGATATATATTATATTATATGTTTGTATAATGAAAAATAGATAAATATCGATATACATATAGATGTTCATGCATAAAGAAGGCCACATATTACGTTTGAGGTTGCGAAAACGAAAATGTAATCCTTCGGTGCACTATAAGTACCCACGGCGCATCCTGCATGCACGCGCCATTATCTGATTGAGATGTGAGGCGATAACAGTAGTAGGTCTCCGCCGGTAATAATTACACCCATGAATGATTTAATGTCTCATGCTGGTGTCACCGGATCAAAGGACCCGCAGGATGACTTTCTTTTCATGGCTGGTGTGACTTCACATGGACATTAAAGAGGACAAGGTTCCTTCATTGATATGTGCTTTGAGGTTCATCATAAATGTGTAGAATATATGTATTATATACTGTGCCATACATATGTCCTTGGTGACCTCTTGCTCCAAACGTTCACCGGGAGCTCGGCCTGAGACGGGAGGTGGATTGGTGCGGAGACGGCCACGAATAAATATGAACTCAGATTGGCTGTGTATCATATATAGTTAAAAAATCGAAATAACAACCAACAACGAGACCTTAAGATAAAATGGACGCATTTTCGAGGTGGTCATTAAAGCAAAGTCTTATATATATAAAACATAGTCGGGACCGTGAATAATAGCTTGTTTATGAGACGTTGCTGCCTCTTAGACGGAGTCGTTATGGGCGAGGCTTTTTTGTGGTAATTAAGGGGAAATGTATCCTCATTTTATATTATTTATTATTTCTTATATTGCACATTGTACAGACAGCAAATCATAAATTGAGGGCAGGCGATAACCGTCTTTGATATAACAAATGTAATACGAGGGTCTTTCTGTTCACGTTATACATTTATAATTCACATTTACACTTACTTGTATAACACAAATTTATAAATCAATAAATTAACAACACTTAGATATGTGTTATATTATATCGAATTATGTCTTGTTATACGTGGTATCCATTGATTCATGATACATCATTGGATTATATAGTAAATAATTAACCAATAACTAAACTAGAAACGTATTAAGAGACCACATATATACCACCAGCAGGCGGTAATTACCTCCGCCTGTTTGTCTCGTAATTAAAGTCTGTTTTGTTTGTCTGTTTGTTAGCAAAATTACTATAACAGTTATTAAGGGATTTGATGATATTTTAGGATAGCTCGGTAATGAAAGAAGGTATAATTGATTAAATTATGGCTGTGACCCTGATCACCATCTGGAACCTGGATTTTTTTAAAGGAAAATGCTACATTTCTAGTAATACCATATGGGGATAATGAGCTGCCTTGGCGGAGGTCTGTGCTCTCTGAGTGCATGTTTCTAGTTCTGGTGTGTGGTACACGAGAAAATGAGAATCAAGATACAGCAACTCCACAGATGATTTCTGCTTGCCAGAACAAAGGTGGTACCTAATACCAATGAACAGCAATGACCCTCGGCAGGGGATAAGCGTAAAGTTCTCCATGGAATAGAATCCTCTAAACAAATAGGTAATATCTCCGAAATTTATGGGATTAATCAATTCATTGGTGTTATCTAAAATTTTTATAAAAAAAACGATCCTAACATAAAAACCTACCAAAACAATTGAATAATGCAACCAATGGACACATTATATCCCCTGTCGGAGGTATAATAGAAAAAAATAAGTCAGCGTCAGAGGAGATTTCAAGAATAATAGGTTTGAATTTAAATAAACTTATATTAAATAGTAGTGGCAGGAATTGGTTGTAAAATTCATATTTAATGAATGAAAAAAATAAACGGATGATCGTGTATCAATAGATTATTTAATGTACCTTCTATATAACTTAAATCGGCTGTAAATAATTATACATTTAATATCGACCAAGCAAATTCAGTCTGACTTGTACATTACGCTACAAGGTAAAGCCAACGGCCGGGTTGTTGACACTTGTTCGCCGCAAAAGGTTAACTTTTAATATTGTTAACTTCTTTGTATCCCGTCTTTCCTATATCTCCTACAGGATTTAAATATTTTTTTTTCAGGATAATATGACATCTGTACACGTACATACATAATCGTTTGTGATCGATTAAGCGAAAGTTAATCCAATTTAATCGATCATGCATAAGGGGAAAAAATCAACCATCAATTTAATCGTTTAATAGAAACACCACTACTTGAGATACGATACCTTGACAATAAGATACGCTTGAGTGATATTCGAAAGCACAAATACAAAGGTTGACTGTTTGGTCAACCGATAATTTTAAAAATGTTCAAATACTGTTAATTTAAGAGTTTATATGTTTTCAGAAAAAATATACATGTTTTACTTTTTGTCATAGAATTCTTATAAATTAAAAAAAAAAATGTTTTATTTCAGAACTCCTGCATCTGTACCTGGTCGATCTAAGGTATGTAAAATCGACTCCATTTTTTTTTTCCACAGACATTCACAACTGTCGTATCGTTTGCTCATATGGCTTTTTTTAACTGTAACCTCTTTATTTTCTCTTCAAATGTGTTTTTTTCTGTGGCCCATATATCAGTATGCTATTATATTATTTCTTTTAAAGTTCATGATGTATATTCTGCTTTAAAAAATGTCATGTCTTTTTGTGATGGTTAGGCCTGTCTTCCCATTTTACTTTCATATCGAAATAAAGTATATGTATATATGTGTGTGTATATATATGTATATATATATATTATATATTAAATTGATAAAATATGTTGTTTTATGATTATTTTTCTGGTACCTATACTGGTAAGATCGGTAAAATATATTGTTTGTGCTCATTTTTCATGCAGAAAGAAAAACCACAGGTCGTATATCGTCAAGGTGACAGGCAACCGTCAGGTAAGGTCAATCTGTGCAATTAATCATTCTCCAGTGTTAGTTGTCATTGTCATAATCATAACATTATATGTTTTGTAATAAAAAGCATATCCTAACAGTTCATTATTTGGATGGAAGACCAGTTCATCTGATCCCTAATACGACAAATGGCCCTTCAGTATAATGAAGAGCGGCAACACTAATTTAATATCAGTCAATACTACATTTTGTTCCAACATATTTGATTAATATAATTAAATTGTGTTTGTTGATGCTCTAGGGAACGGGGTTGGGTGTGTGTGTGTGTGTCCAATATCTGGACAGAGTATATATGCATTAGTTCATCGCTAGTCCATGCCAAACACACAAAATATCATAATCTGACGTCCCGAGTCCCCAAGCATAAGTCCTTTTTATTTATGACATATAGTATGAAAGATCAAGCTATATATCTTGCTTTATTTTACAGATTATAAAAAAAAACTGTTATAATTGAGAGTATCAAACTGTTGCCTTTTGACCTTCGATCCTATATACATTAATAATGTAAATAAAATGCCAAGGAGGTAATAGTATAAGTGACTGCGCTGTTGAGTTAAAGTTACGACTTATTCACGATGGTCTACATTCATTTTCTATTTTTTCCTTCCGCTTATATCGCGACATTGAAGCCCGTGCGAACATAACACCAAACACAGTATGCTAAAACCTCCGACAGGTGTGTCGCCTTTTAGGATAAGATTTTCATGTTTAATTCGAGCCATTACAAATATAAATAATTTTCGTTATCGATATAATTAACCCGAACACTTAGTGTCTGTCCTCGACACCAGATGTCGCTTGATTTGTCTATGAGTGAGTTTTTTTTATTAACATTCAACAGGTCGGAGCGGAGCCAATGAAGGACCGAATGAGCTAGCACCACAAGGTAAGCAAGAATTTACGTTTAGGACAATAAAACCAAGTACTTAGTGGCCAGCATAACACTCTCGCCAAGTGTATGGGCTGCAACTTCCCGCCATGTGCTACAGTTAATATAAACATTATTGATTTTACATGGATTGTACAAATAGTTATAATAAATAATGGAAGGCACTCTCAAATGCCTGGGTGGATGCGTTCTGTAATGGTGGAGGAAACCGTATGGTCAGGAAAGAAAAACACCGACCCAGATGGGCTATTAAAATCCACTCTCATAGCCTCGCGCGGGTTCGAACCCTGATCAGTAGCAGAGAGGGCCGAGATCTCTACTGATCGATTGTCCAGGCCCCAGTATCTCAATTACTTTGGTAATTTTTGGGGCACTGCCAAGCGGAGGGAGCAGATATTCTCCTATGTATTGCAATGCGGCCCAGCAAAGGGTTTGATGTGGACAGTCCAATATAGTTAACGACATGTCCCTGTAACGGCCCATATTGTAATAACCGGCCAATATTGTAACGACGGCAAATACTGTAATTTATCTAAAGTGGTGATATTGTAATAAATCTTACCCATATTGTTATAAAGGTCAATATTGGTATAACAACGGCCCATATTGTAATGATTTTACATGACCAATACTGTATTTAAAACCAGAAGAGGGGAAAAAGTAAAAAAATGTAATAATATTTTAAATCTCAGGATTACATGTTTATCTCAAGTAAATTTTAAAAACTGTATTGCAATGTTGGCAGTTTTTATTACAATATGGGTAATTTTAATAACGATATTTGCTGTCCCCCTATTATATAACAGTCCCAAAATTTTGTTCTCTGTGTAGTGCAGCGCAGGTCACGGTGTGGCCCGGTTTAGCAGAATAAAAAATGCGGTTAATAGATATATAAATACAGTATATCTTTTATTAATAGGCTATTATTTTCCATTTGTAGATATACTTAACTGTGATATCGACTCCATCATCTGTGTGGCTGTTAGTGGGAATAATCCACAGTACTATTGGGTACGGAGGAATGCTCAGTCTGGTTCACATCAATATAGGCCAGCACAGGACCATACTCACGGAACGAGTAGCGGTAAGACACACGCACGCACTGACAATGGGGAGGTGAAAATAAGCACGCTTAGCTGCATAAAGAAATCATTTTTTTTATTTAGCAGTTAGCCTAATTTTCGAGTAAAGTCATGTCGAATAGGTAACATATTTATCAATTTGAATTTAAGAAAATCTTCAATTATTACCGTATCGCGATACATATTATAAGTAACATGTGCCGTACTGTACTATAAGTTAGAAGTTTTTATTTGTTTAATATTCATGATGAGAATATGGACAGATAATGGTATATATTAACGCCTAAGATATATTTTATGTCTTAATTCGGATCCAGATATTTTATTCACTTAAAACTGTCCCTTTAGTGATTACTTAAAAAATACCGTTTCTTGGTTGGTTTTGACCTTATCTATTGTAATGAATGTAATATTATCATTAGGTGCATAAATATAGTATACTAAATCATGATTCATGGTTAAATGGTTTATATATATATATATATATATATATATATATATATATATATATATATATATAAAATATATATATATATGTGAGAGAGGTTTGCAGGGATCTTCAAATAAATATCAACCTAATATCAACAGATAGCGTAGTCGTGACGAGCATAAATTTTGTCAAGGAGATAAAAAAATTAGATTCTGTTAAACTAGGCAGCGTGAAATGTCTAGAGGAATGAATAAAGAAGTCAGTGTTTTTTTTTGTTCACAAACAATTATAATTTATTCTTAAAACAATCCTACGAATACAGTACACTTAATCAATACAATTATACAGTATAACAACAGTACAACAGTCAATCAATACAAGTATATAAATAAAGTGTACAGTACCTGGATGGCACCACTGTCACAGCGACAAAAAATGTCCTTTAAAGCATATAATCCAGATGAACAGTTCACATAAATCTTCTCAGAGAATAACAGTCCAGTTCAATCACAAAATCAATTTGTTGTAATCAAAAAGTAAAATTCTGATAGTGATCCCAAAGGCAAACTGAAGACTATATAAAATCCGTTACAAATTCGAAGAAAATCTATGACTGCCGCAATTATCGGAAAAGGTCCACAAACTGACTTACACTCTTCTGTGACCGCTGGAATATATCTCTCATCTCCCTCTGCTCTAAAACACGGCCCCTTAATTATAACTTTCTTAAATACATTCTTCTATTAATTCATCTATTCATTTATTGCAATGGTTGCATGATTAAACAATCAAGGTGTTGACTAAATTCTTTTTTTTAGGTTATTACATGGTGGTATTCCAGAACCCTAACGTGCCATACGCCACCCAGACCACTCTGACAACTGCATTGATTAACACGGGCAGTTTCAGTAGTTTCTGTGTGAGTTACTATGTCTATGCGTGGCAAGGGGACGGTCCAGGGTATCTAACTGTGTACCTGGAAAACAGTGGCTCCTCCACGAAGCAAGAATTACGGCGAGAACCAGGTATGTTGTTAATAGGTATATATATATATATATATATATATATATATATATATATATATATATATATATTTATATATATATATACATACATACATATATTGTTTTACATAAATAGAGAAATCAAATTTTGTCAGACATTTTTACTTCTGTGTATAGTTTCGTTCAACATGCTGTTACACTCATCAAATTAGACTGTAAGATTTTTCAACTGATATAGTTATAACGGTACACTTTTGAGTAGTTTGTTGTTGTATGATAATCGTTGATTACACAATAGGTACAGGTATTCGGATACGTTTGTTGCTTATTATTGAAAAGTGACACAGTACAAGGTGTGTGTTCCATTGTTTAGACTGAACAAAGTTGCTACGAACGCAAGTACGTGTGTGTATTTACATGTTGTTAATCGGGCCGATACAGCCGCAAAAAATAAGGCAATCCGGAACAAGCCGGTTCATAATATATTTATTAATTAACCACGCATTTCATCAACCAAATCAACCGTCATAGTCATTCTAATTTCTATAAGTACTCAAGTAAAACACTTCAAGAATGCACACGCCGGCATCTTCACAAATCATGAGTCCAAGTATGTTGTCAATTCCATTCCTGGGCGTTGTGGCACAGAGCACAGTGACGTCACACGAATTCTTAAACTTGTCAATTCTGGGGCGTTGGTTCCCTGAGTACACCGAGGGTTTGGCTGATATGAGCGCAATATGTTAAAATTTGTATTCGATATCGCCAAGGGGCAATGATGTAATAATAATAATAATAATAATAATAATAATAATAATAATAATAATTATTATTATTATTATTATTATTTTAATTATATTAATAATAATAAAATATTTTTATATGGCGTAAAATCCATTGGCTCTAAACGCTTAACACTCAAATCATATGCACTATTAGTCTGATAAGATAAAAATATTAAAATATATATGAGACATCAATATAAAAATGCACTCAGTAGCACCTTGCCATTAAAGTGTTACGGAATTAATACTGTAACATTTTAGAAAAATATTGCACAAAAAGGTAAGTTTTAACTGTAACACCGTTGAAGATCTTAAGACATGTGCACGTTGTAGTTCGTTCCACAGTGGTGGATCAGCCACACTGAATGTTCGTGTCTCCACAGAGAGGAAGTTAGCAAGTCCTGGTCACCAGGTCTGAGTAACCTAGATGGTTTATGAGCCTTGAATGACATGTCGCATCACGTGTGCCGGCGCCTCGTTATCCGTGTGATAACATACGTGGCCGGGTCATAAATACATGGGCATATGTTATATTTAGGCCGCACATGCACACTTTTTACGGAAAAGTCGTTTCTACTTTTATGTATCTTTCATATCCAGTCTTCAGTGAATTTAAAGTTTTTTTTTTCTATAAAATTGAAATTTCCAATTCTAATTTCCAATTAAATCTTTTTGACTCGGTCCCTTCAAGGTTTCGTAAAAGTTTCACGAAAAATAGAATATAGTCCGTTACAACCAAAGCCGCCCATCGGTATTTAGATATAATTATGAAATGCTGATATTACACTTAAAAATATATGTATTAGAGTTCCGGCTACATAAAATGAATTAACTTTTTTATTGAAACTGAATGGAATTAAGAAAATACTAATTTTTTAGACGCTTCTTAATGGAGTTACAAGATTACATAATGTCCTTTAGATGTACATGTATTTTATCATATCTCTTTAGTACTATAGCTGCAAGACATCGATGACGTCGATGACAATGTAACCTTGATGCGATCATTTAAGTAAAGACTGTAATAGATAATTTTAATCGATATGTGTTAAATAATTTTACTCAAAGAGTTTGAAAAGAATATTAATAATCTCCTCATAATATTGATCGATATTCCATATCAAATCAATCACACATTATCTCGTAATAATGTCTCTAAAAGCCGACGGGCGCCCCTTGGTGAGAAGGACTTAAAACTTGTGTTGTTCGTTTGTTTAATCTATAGGCCTAAATTATAACTATGTCATTTTTTCATGTGGCCTTAGTGCACATTCCAGTACAAATATGCGAGTAACTGAACGATAAGTAGAGCAATTTGTTCAAAAGTATGAAACAGGGATCAAGTGACAAAAGTGTTTTATTAGGATAAACCCCATGGCTTTATGGGAAAAAGTATGAATTTGAAAAATATACTATACTCGTTTTTTCCGGATATTTAGACGGGGGGGGGCGTAATATAAATTAAAATGGATATTAAATGCTTACCTCTGACTTTGACCATCACCATTGCCAGAAAACCGACCATGTTTTATAAGGTTGTATGTTATACCATACATTAACATGAAATATTTGTATTTTATCACTCAGCAACTTTTGGAACCAGTTGGACGAAGAAATCATTGTCTTTGAATGGTCAGACCACGGCCTTCAAGATTATATTTGCCGCGGAATCTGGCGCCGGCAGCACAGGAGTGCTCGCCATTGATGACATCAAGATCGCTACAGAAGAATGCCAAGGTATGTTTTTACTTATATTCCAGTCTAACCAAGTTTATTTCTCGTCCAGTGGGGTATTGCGTATTTTCTTCCCCGTCGTTGTTTGGTTTGTTTGTAAATATGTTTTATAAGAAAAAATAAGTGATTTACATATTTTAATGAAACTTTGTTCAGTGTCAGGATAAGAGCATATAGAAACAATTAGTGAGCTTTTGGCGTAATTTGGATCGAAATAATGTTTTTAAATAATCATGTACCATTGCCAAACAAGACAATTTGCTTTTCCTAGCCTAGGGCGAGACCGTCATGCCTTGGTATTAGGTGAAACACTAAAGGCAAATTGAAAAACAAGATCAATGTTTCTATCACTGCGATGCATACACGTATGATCTAACTAGAGTCGCCTTTGCTCTAGCGTACAGAGCTTACTTGTAAGGGAACGGACATTCTATTTCAGACGCATACGGTCCATGGACGCAATGGACCTCCTGTTCGCCATCTTGCGGCAGTGGTACATCGACCCGTACACGAGACTGTAGCGGATCATGTAGTGCCCAGACTGAGTCAAGACTATGCAGCCTGCCGCCATGTAAGTATCGAGTCTGACGTCAGTTCATATAATCAACTAGAAATATGTATTCTAAAGAAACAAGACTCCACCATGTGCTTGCATTCCATTATTTGGCCCATATTACCATTTTTTTCGCGCATAAGTTAATATTCCTTGATGAGCTTCCTGAATCAAGGTCTTGTGTCGGATTCACTCAAAAAATCTAATCGATTTTTTCTTGGTCCATTTCCGAAATTTCCTGAAAATGCCATGACATTCCGCTCTAGCTCGCGTAAGTTATGTTATGAAGTCATACACCCACACCGAACAAACATACACACAAACGCATTCACGAACCGGGATTAACGCGTACCCTCCAGGCATAGACAACAATTATATCTTTTCCATCCATTTGGGAAGAGTACAATATACATAATAATTGACAGTAATACAAGGCAACGTTTGTCACATGTGCTTCCGGAATGCCCATTTTAAATGTTGGAAAAGTGTCCCAAGGGGGAGGTTAAATCCAGTATACAATTTTTTACAATATACAAAACACATTTTGGTAAAACAAACGCAACGTGTAATCTACATTTGAAATAGTAATAATGTCTATATATTTAGTTAAACATTAATGAGGTATGGGCTCATCAAAACCATTGGGAAGCAAATACCTTTATCTCTTTATACCTTTACCCATTCAAGAATACAAGTTGCTCCTTATAAATAAGTAGGATGCACAACAGATATGTGGTATATAATAACACCTACAATTCACATGGCTAAAAAGTAGAATATCATTTTTATCACATGATTACCCTCACCGTCATTCAAAAGACAGCGCTAATACCCAGCCATTGACTATTGTCCCCCCCCCCCCCCAAAAAAAAAAACAAACAAACAATAAGACAAGGCGAAGATAGTTGTTGTCTCACACAACGCGTGTTTAAATACAATTTTGAGGTAAAGCCGCTCAGACATTTCCTTAATAAAAATAAAATAATAATATCGCGGTACATTTTTGGTTTTGCTTTGATATATTTTTAAATTTGTAGCAAAATGATTCTGTTATTTTCATTTTATTCTCTGATCTTATGATTATTTATCAAAGTATATTTAATAAAAAGGTAAAAAAATTACCCTCCAGCACTAATATCTGAGAAGTGGCTTGCAGATCAGCTATTCTCCCCTGATACATAATTATATGTTTGTTTTTGCTTTGTTATAATGCTAGGCCCCACTGGCCAGTCTGCATGTGGAGGCGGCGTCCAGACATTGGGAGGGACACTCGGGTTCGTGTACTCGCCCGGCTACCCGGTGGCGTACGGTCAAGATGAGAACTGTAAGTGGATCATCAACGTCGCGTCCAACAAGGTTAGTAATATGGAGGCATTTTGCCTCTCTGATATATGAGGCTATTGACATGTCAGTGTGCTGCACTATCACATGTCGAGAACCGCACTGTACACCTCAACGGGGATGCCCACATGGCCTATACAGGTACGCCATCACATAACATATACTCTAATAAAGAAGGGTTACGTGTAGAACTCTTTAGTGTGGTGCCAGTGGGGAACCCTCAGAGGTTCCAGGTAGAACCCTCTGAGGTTCCAGGTAGAACCCTCTAAACAGAGTTCTACAAGGAGCCCTCTCTTGGGGTTCTTTGAGGGACCCTAAGGGTTCTATATGTAACCCCGAAAATGGGTGCTTCTAAGAACCACAAAGTAGAATCATTGTTCATGAAAGGTTCTAGGGGATCATTTATATATATATATAATGACCAGACAACTACCATGTGCGTAGGGAAAAAAACTCTGTGAAAACTCAGCATATTGGTTAATCCCCCTGCATGTTTGCTGAATATCTGAGCGAACAAGCATTTAACCGCTGGTTATTTGTACCAACGGCAATTAACGCGACATAGGAAACTTGTTAAATACAGATTGGATTTATTCACACAGGGGTTACATGGCCACGTGTTTTTTTGTGTGAGTTAATTCTTATCTCGTAGCCAAATGTTAAGATTACAGGTAACTTTGCTTTAGGACTGATGGCCTTTGCAGTACAATTTCCCATGTGACTTCTCTCATGACTCAAATGTTCACTAGTCTTATACATGCCCATAATGAGTAGGGTATTCAAAGTTAAATACAACGATGATGAGGACGTATGATGGCGAATTCAGGGGTATGAGTGATCACTTTGTCTTCTACAGAATGGGTTATTTTACTTGAAAGAAATTATGACTAGAAATCAATAAGAGAGCGCAAACCTCGCCATCGTCTGTATCCATTCCAGAGGAGTCCGAAATTTAACATATCCTTTAAAAAAATGTTATCGCTTATTCCTTTGACAACGTAGTGTTTAACTACAATTTTCTTTGAAATTCACTGATAAAATGTGGAGTTCATTTATAAGGAAAAGTAAAAAGAAATACAAAAAAGATATGAGAAATGTTTGAAGCACATCCAAACTCAGCCTTATATTTAATAAACCCGGTCTAAAATATTAGCACTTTAAATTATTGACGATCCGCCCTTTGACAAATGTAAAATTTTTGAATATTTTTATAATGACACCATTCACAGCAGAAGTAATGGCTAATTGGAAAGGGTATAGGCACACAATACAGGCTGAAATTAATATATAAAAAGAGTTCTTCTATTTTCTTATTTTCCTTCTTTTATAACTAGCTTAAATCATTTAAATATTTTTATTCACTTCCAAGGAAGGTTCTACCTTTCAGATATGGGAGCTGCAATGAGAACCATATGCCCAAGTTAGTCAAAGCAAGCTAATTGGAAAATGTTTTCTCTGAAATATTCCTAACTCCTTAAAAACCAACTGTTTGATATCCCTTGGACAATCTTTTAAAATAACAGAATTCAACATAGTTAATTAAATTTACAATATTAATGTATAAATGTCCACCTCTTAGATCAGTAGCACTGGAATTTTTATTAATCTATGCCTTAACATTATATACCAAATGTACTATAAAAAATACCACTTTCTATCTCTTGCAGAAGGTGGAGTTGGAGTTTGTAGATTTCCAGGTAGAAAACGGTTACGATTTCCTTGACGTTTATGACGGTTCCAGCACATCGGCCACTAAACTGGGGAGATACACTGGAAACAAAACAGGAAATAAAACTCAAAGTACCGGTCCCTCAGTGCTCCTGCACTTTGATTCTGACAACATCGTTCACCAGAAGGGCTTCAAGATAAAGTACCAAGAATTAGGTAAGTTTCTTATAATCTACCAATAAGCAAGTCCCTCGCTCTGCTATTGGAGACCCTACTTCAGCTGGCCGCTCTGTCAGCCATATTATAAATTCAGGGGCGTCAATATAGGGGGGGGGGGGGATATATCCCTCACTTTTTTTTAGCATTTGAGGTGGTCAATGTAATGATCCCCTGTATTTTTAGATTTATATATTGGAAATAAAATATATTCCTAAGAATTTGGTCCTTTTTCTGAGTTTACTATGAAATACTATATGTGTAAACCGGGTTTAGAATTAACCTATAATGGAAACACAATATCTTACTTTTCAAAACCTTATAATTAATTGTAATAAATGTGAAATGTGTCACACAGACTATATATATACATTTTTATATATGAATATATTTATATATATATAAAAGTGTGTGTGTGTGTTAGGGTGTATGTGTATGTGTAAAAAAATTGACCCAAATTTGATAACCCTCCAACGCCTGCAAGTCATCCTCTCCTCCCCCCCCCCCCCCATTGAGGATTAATTAACGCTTCTGTATAAATTACAGACAAGGCAAAGGTAACCAGGAAAAGTTGCGCTCATTATATTAATAAATCCTGTAAAGCCATGGCATAGTCTTCATGAGATATTAATGAAAGCTTAATGGATATATTAATGACATCCCTATCAGTAGCCAAATGATATTCTTAATTGTGTTCTGCGTGACAAGATTAATAAAGTTTATTAGTTAATAGTATATAAAATCTAAACTTTATTTATTTTACATTTGATTGTACTACTAACTATAGAAACTATACGAGGTCTTGGTCAGATGGTGTCGTTCGGTAGCCGTAGGAGTGGAGAAAACCGTAGTGATATTATTTTATAAAAATACAGGCATACTTAAATTCTTAATAATATAACGTTTCCATGGCGATCTTATTGAATTCTCAATGGGAGCCAAATAACAATCTTAATAAAAGTTTTCATAGCAGGTTTTTATATCGACAATGGTATCTTAAGAGGATCAACGGTGACAGCTAGATAAGATTTTTCTTTCCATCTTGATGACCTACTATGTGACATGTTGATCGAACTTTATGTTATAGTGCAATGAGAAATCAGTAAATATTCTTACAGGCAGCCAAGGCAGCTTTATTGACATTCCTGCATTGTAGCTTCGTTACAATCTTAGTGACGGCTTAATGATATTCCTCAATAACGTCTGCATTTAATGTTCTTAATGACATTTAAATAATGAGAGATCAGTGAGGTTTAATGACACCTTAATATTACTGGATAATATTTTTAGCGACAACTACTCAAGGCTGGGGCCCATGGTCGGGATGGGGAGCGTGCTCTACCACATGTGGGGAGGCCACCAAGGCCCGCCAGAGGATTTGCTCCGGAACTTGCCAGGGCGGACCCACACAGACAGAAACAACAAGCTGCAGCTTGCCTGCCTGTAAGTGATTTTCTCACTAAACTGGCGACACCTGTAGCCGACGCCATACACTGAGTGTTCAGGTCAGGTACATCGACATGAAAAACATATCATATTTAAACCCTGTTTTTTATTTATACATGAATTATACAAATAGTTATTATAACTAATACTAGGCACTCGGTATTGCCTTGAGGGAGCAGAAACCGGTGGACCCAGAGAAACCACCGGCCTTGGACGGGTCATTACAACCCACTGTCATAGCCACGCCTGGGATCGAAGCCAGCTGGTAGCCAGTGGAGAGAACCGAGCGTTTCACTCCTCGACTGTCCACAGTCAACATTTATTAATATACATATTAGTACATGTACATGTATTATTGTAACAATTAAAATGCCCTGTATATGACGACACGAATGATGTTTAAAACCGTATCTGAATACAAGTAAAAAAATGGGATGCTAGCCCTGCCCTGGCTTTAGTGTATGCGTTTACTTATAAAATGCTAAAAAATAAACGTGATTTCATGTACCGATAGACTCAACTCAGTGCGAGCTCTTATCACTGATGATTAGTCGGCCAGAGAGCCGTACTTTAGTTATATAATTTGCCGCAAGGTGGGAGTACCTGTTCTTAGCTTTGCGACACAGCAAAGTTTGATGACTCTGTTAGTGGGAGGAATTATGTTTAAACCATTACATCGACTGGGCCAGTCTAATGGGATGCAGTTTCATCTGAACCGAACTCGGCACACGGTATTACGCCAGGAATATGGTTGTACATTCACAAATTGCATTGTTGGTGTTTTTTGGCTTTAGCTTAATATCATTTCCTCACGCACGGAACAAACCAACAGTGGTAGTTAGTCCGATTGAACTTCCCTTTGTAACAGTGACTAGCTGTACATATACTGTGGAACCTGTCTGAAAGACTACTGTCTTAATATGACCCCCTGTCTATAAAGACCACTCTAGAGTGAACCGAACACATTCGCATTTGTTATAACTGACCCGTCTCATAAGACAACCGGTAAACCAAGACCACTTTTTGCCAGTCCCATGGGTGGTCCAATTCCACAGGTTTCACTGTATGTAGCCGGTATAGTATAAAACAGTCAATCCATTGCTACGATACAGGGACGCACATTTTCATCAACTAGATCAAAATAAAGACACGTGGACAGCAGGTGGTATGGGTGAGCTAATAGACCCAGTTGTGGCTCTTCTGTAAACACAGAGCCACAGGCCCCTGCCTTCATTTATCTGGCGGACGGGAACGCATGCATATTCTGACGATGAGCCCAGTTTAAGTACATGTATCTTATCTTGAGTGTGGTGAACCTAGGAGATTTCAGCCAACAATGCACGTGTTCATCACTGCTTTGAGTGTCTTTAATTGTAACTGGACTACAGGCTACACGGGTCGTTACCACTGGATTGTTTCGGCCGGGCAGGTGCTTGTGTCACATTTCAGCTGTGTGGGTCAGGAAGTTAGCAGTGATGGTGTAACACGTGCACACCGCTGACTGAAACAATCATCCCGGCTCACCATCGTCTCACAGTGCATGCGTTCCCGTCCGCTATACAAATGAAGTCAGCGACCTGTGGCAGAACGACAACTGGGTCTAGGTGAGCTTACAAATCTACTGCGTGTTTAATAATTCTACTAAAAGACATGAAAGTAATATACATATTATAAAATTACATCGGCAGTCTTCGCACAAGCAGAATTTTCCTAATTAACAACCTAAGCCATGTTGACAGCAAGTTTATCAATGATGACAGGGGAAAATTTAACGGATTGAGCATGAATCGGCGTCGATATGTATTGGTTTGACCATAGCAGGAACAGTAAATTAAATAGTAAATAAAACAATATGTGATTTAAACCGGTTGTACGTATAAAGCCACTTTTACGATACGAGAAAATCGCCTACGTAACGTATGTACATATGTGTTCATAGGCATTAACGCGGAAGTAAAAAGTTAGAATATGTTCTGAATTATCTGAACTTAATGTAGAAAAAAGTGGAAGGTGCCAACAAGCTGTTCAAACGTGTGCTCAATATTATATTGAGTAAACATAACGCTCTGTCTGCATATGTCTGCGGAAGTGATGATGAAAATACGCGAACAATTTCCACATGGAATCACACTGAATTTATACTTTACGACACGTGCACGAATGACACGGAATCTAAAATTGAGAAGGGTTCGAGCCGAGTTCAAGACACCCTCGACGAATCTGTTTTTAGACTTGTTTTAAGAGAACATTATGTTACACGATATTTTTACGTGTTCTAAACTCCTGCGACAGCCCTGAGACCCTGCAAACGTTTCGAGACATTTTGGAAACTCTCTCGCGATTGCGATTCGCAATTACTCTCCAACAGTCGCAGCCCAGTGAGATAATGGCATAGAGTTAGGTGGGCCTATGTGTTTATGTTATCGTATGCCTTACTGAGAGAACTTTCTTATTATTTGTTGACAGGTCCTGCACCCCCGCCACCTACCACCGTTTGTAACAGTCAGCCCGTGACGCTGACGTCAGAGACTGGTGTCATATACTCACCAGGTTATCAACAAGGGATAAATTACGGTGTCAACCAAGTATGCCAGTGGCTCATTGCTCTAACGTCATCACAGGTAAAAAGATTGGGGAAATGACTTGAATAGTTGTTTTCGCTTCTTTAAAAATTAAACTAATCTCTATTTCACAGAATTGCAAAGAGACTCATTCCTAACAACACATCCGTGTAGTAGTTAAGGTTTATCCTAAGAGTGTGGGGGCCTTATGAGGGGGGTTTATCAGTTTATTTCTGGATCAGTAGTTGGTGAAAAATATAGGGTTAACTTTTTTTAGGAATACAAAGCCTTTGATTAAAAAAAATTGCTTTTTTTTCTTTTCTTTTGCTTTCTTTTCTGTTCTTTTCCTACTGTTCTGTCCGTGTTTTCGCTAGATAGCCAACATTACTGATTAAAAAGTCACCTAAATGAGCCAACTTTGTTCTGGCGAGCCGAACTATGTTGTGCAGATTGAGTTTGGAACAGTGACAAGTTACATCTCTCGGCCCCTGTTCATACTTTATTATCTTACGTTCCACTAACCAAGGTATGATCATGATCTTGTTATATTATGGATATTGTAATCCAGAATGCTGGTGGAGGTATTTATGCGATCATTAAGTGCTTTCTGCCTACTTTTCGAATTGATGAACGATGGACATATTACCATAACCAGTCCCCTGATTTATACAACCATTAGCCGGGATGGGCGTAAGGTATCGTTTGCGGCCCTGAGACAAAATAGTCACCCAATATGTTGAGCGGAGGTATTTGCCCTCCACTAAGTGTTCTCCTTCCTCCTGATATTTGCTTGATAAAACGGCAAAATCTCATCTGGCCTCATATTACCTCAATCAAAATACCTTAGTAACATCAGTTAAATGAAGTCTATTTCAATTTAGTTGGTCCTGAGTAGAGCCCATGTACCTCCGCAGCGTTCTTCAAGTAACAACGGTCAAAGGCAAAAAAAAAAAAATAATAATAATTTGAAAGATTTAGGGTTGCTGAAAAAGGGTGGACCCAGACCGACTGGAACCCCCGCCCCATATATTTGCTAATGACAAACAACTATGGCGCCTCACTATGATATTGATGAATAAAGGATGGAACTTTTTTGTGTTAAAGTTTTGTGTTAAAATCATTTCCTTGGCATGGTTCCCAGTCTGAAAATTACAGTTTGGGAACCATGCTACGTAATTGTAGCTCAAGGCGGCTGGGAACCATGCTAACCATTTCATTTATTGTTTATTATCTATAATCTATCTTTTTCTGGTTGTAGACTATAAAGTTAACACTGGTTGACTTTCTCACGGAATCAGGGTATGACTATCTCTACGTGTATGACGGTCCAAGCCAGTCAAGTTCAAATATAAGGACATTCACAGGGAGCCATACGGGCGCAAACGTGACTAGTTCCGGTCCGAATATGCTGCTGAAATTTTATTCAGATAATGTCTACCCGGCAAAAGGATTCCATCTTATATATCAAGCAATAGGTAGGTTTATTATAATATGACACTTTAAAGGTACACAATCATTTGCAATAAGATGCGAATGATCTCACGCTACTAATTAGTTCATTTTGGCTAAGTACAAGGGTTTCCCAGCAAATACATTGAGGCACACCATCTTACTCTCCCCAGGTCACCTGGTTTTACGTATTTATGATTCTGTGTGTGAGTAAATGTGCAGTTTTTGCGCGAAGCAAGGGGAAGAAACATGAGAGAAAAATTATAGAAGAAACACGAGTTGAATGGAAGATTTAAAAGCATTATCAGTGTAGTTGCGCGGTACTGTCACCAGGTGGATTACGGGCCATGTTTATGTTTTATTTCCACTCTTCTACAGTAGTAAGCAATCGGTTTTAAAACAAAATGTTGACATTTAACATGATATTTGAAGGAGGAAACTCTATATTTCATTGATATTTAACAACCAGATAATGAAAGATTGTTATATTTTAGAGCTCGTGCTGACACTATATATATTCAACAGACTCTGGGAACAAAAAAAAAAATAAGGTGCGAGCGAGCTTTCTTTTTATTCGAGACACAATGTAAAATTTTGCAAGATTGTCAAGAAAAACGCCAAAACTTGCTTCATTTCTTGATATATTGCATATACAGTACAATGAGTCCAGTTCACATACCTTTGCACAAATCATTTGAAGGAGACGAGGTAAGAACACAGATTAGTAAGATGCCGAGGACTGGGGTCTCATTTGCAAAAACAATAATCCTTAATAACGGCGAACAGATAACACAACTATATTTTATGTGTGTCGACTTTGGCCTTATTCATTGTTGGTTTCTACTTTATATATTCAGGTGGTTCTACCAGTGGCCAAGGCACGTGGAAGGACTGGTCGCCATGGGGACAGTGCAATGTTACATGCGGTGGTGGATTCCAGAGTCGCACTCGTTCTTGTGACGGAAATGGCTGCGTAGGAAATACAACAGAATTCCAGATATGCAACACGGCCGCATGTGAGTGACCTGATCTCCCGCCTTTTTTGAGTTGTGCTTTGTTTGGAGGGAGGGTAGGGGGAGATGGGGGGGGGAGATTTCTTTTCACTTTTAATGAAACAAAACTTTTTTATGTAGAGATTTAACTATCATGAAGTTTATTGTTTCTTTATATTTTACTCTACAACTTTTCACTTGTGCATGTAAAAGTGAGGAAATATTTGATATGGTATTCATCAGTTAGCCTGTATGTTACAATATGAACATAGCCTTTTAAAGGGAAACGGTTTCCACAGTCTCTGAGCTATTTATTTTTCTTCGGTGAAAGATGTAAAAAGAATATCAAATTTTAGTGTTACATATATTGGGCAGGTATGATAGATAATCTGCAGAGATAGCATCATGATACAAATCTAGGTACGCCATTAAAAAGTAAAAGATGCATTAATTATTAAGCTTTGAGGGGTTGATGAGATTATTTCCTAATGAACATTTGGGTCCAGATTTTGTTTTTAAGAAAGAAAGGGAATGGGTAAAAAAAACATGGACGAGATTTTAAAGTTTTGTCCGTGTTTGAGCCAGACCTCTGATATGGGTAATTTTCAAATAAAAGTGGTAGAGTAATAGTCACGTGACAAATTTGAATCCCATATTATTTTATAGCGTTCTAGGGTAGGCTCGATCTCCAGTATATTAAAAAAATTGACTAGATATTTCAATTTTAGATATTTACAGGTCACAGTTCATAGGGGTTTATATAAGTTAAGATGTCCAGACTTTTGTTTCAAGCGTTTGCATACTAGATTTTTGTTGTCGATCACAGGTAACGTTGGCTCCGCATGTAACGGCCAACCTCAGACTTTGACCGACGAGTCGGGTGTTATATATTCGACGGGATACGAAACGGGTGGCAATTATGCGGTGAACCAAGTCTGCCAGTGGCTTATCTCTCTGAGCGGAGCAAGCGATGTAATTAAGTTTTAGCTTTTGGCTTGCGTCTATATATATATATATATATATATATATATATATATATATATATATATATATATATATATGTATATATATATATATATTTTAATGCAATATCAATGAAATACAACAATTTTTTTACAAATGTACAATATAATATATATATATTATAAAATTATTATCTAAAGATTTACAAATTATTATAATTTTTTTTATTTAACATGACTATGTCTATGATATTGTTTTATATTTTCTAATATAGTACTTTATTATATTTAATTTAGAGGCACTGTTGTTTTAGTAACATAGATATATTCCAATGTCTCCTATCCAGATTATAAACATGTATGATGGTAATGTAATACCAGTAAAAAAAGGTTTATATGATATAATACCTAAACAGGTTTTATGTTTGCATTACAGGAAATAGAGATAACGATAGTGGAGTTTATAGTAGAAACGAGCTACGATTACCTAGAGATTTACGATGGACCGGACACTTCAAGCACAAAACTCAAGACTTTCACTGGAACTGTAGCACCACAGACTGTGGAGAGTTCCGGCCCAAAAGTGTTTCTCCGGTTTGTCTCGGATCATATCGTCACCAAAAGGGGCTTCAAGCTGGAATACAAGGTCAAAAGTACGTGGGCACTATTTGTTTGGGTGGTATGATATTCACTTATATCCAGCATAATATTGTTCAGAATTTACTTAGAGATCGAGCACAAACCAATATATAAATATATATATATATATATATATATATATATATATATATATATATATATATATATATATATGCATGTGTTCATATTATAAAAAATCATGAGTTTAGTATAAAAGGATATTGCAATTTATTATCACATTATCACTGGATATGCACCATTCTTTATTTAAAATAACATTTTTATAATAACAAGTACCTTAAGATTTGGACAGTATTCTAACCTTTCATTTTTTTTGTTTTGTTGACAAAATTTTTTGTTTTAGAAACTGACAACAGTAACAGCTGGGACGATTGGTCGCCATGGGGAAAATGCTCCGTCACGTGCGGTGATGGAACCCAGACTCGCTCTCGTAGCTGTCCTGGAAGTGGCTGCACCGGAGATAAAACGGAAGCAAAATCTTGCTCAGAGGCCGCCTGTAAGTGACTAACACAGTATTACTAAACTTTATATTTGCCTGCGAAAGGAGGGGATGTGTTTTGTGTATGTGTGTGTGTGTTTGTGTGTGAGAATATATGACTTTGTGGAGGTAATTGCTGCATGTAAAATTAATTACTTGATGATTCCGAAAGAATGTGGCGATTTTGTTACCATGGTAAAGGTAATATTTAGTAAAATTATGAATAAAATTATGATTTAATTTTTTATCAAATGGAGTTAAATTTATGATAAAATAATGGCTCTTTTATTGTTTATTTCAATTTTAAAGGAATTAGATAACGGTCAGTATCAGATAAAAGCTCTTATAGTCTCAAATTATAAACCATAAAGGCTACATACTCCATTTTTTGCGTCTAGAGTACAATAATTTATGTTACATTTCAGGTCCGGATGTTGACCCTTGCAGTGGACAGGTGAAGGAGCTCACGGGGGATTCCGGGTTTATACAGTCGCAAAACTACGGACAGGGTACCTACGAGACGGATTCTGTCTGCCAATGGCGGTACTCTGTGCCACCACCGAAGGTAATGAACATACACGAAAAAGGGTTCCAGGTGCAACCTAAATGGGTTCCGTGCAGTGGACGTTGTGGGGAACCTTAAACAGGGTTTTTTCCCCATAACTGCTAAATGTGTAGCTATAAAAAGTGCACCGTCTCATTCAGCATCTGTTCTCGCTCGCTCTCTCTCCCTCTCCCTCTCTCTCTCTCTCTCCCTCTCCCGGCCCCTCTTTCACATAAGCCTGGGGGGGAGGGGGGGGGGGGGTAGCTTAAGTTTTCTGAGTGAAAAGCGATAGATGAGAATATTTTCTTATAATATTTTTGTCTCCAACCTTTCTACGAATATAATATCCGTATGTATTCCCCTAAAATGGTGATTATATGATGATACAACAAATTTATTATCTTTACAATCTTTATTCTCTTTTAGAAAAAAAGGGGTGGGGGGGGGGTTCTTTTTTTTTAGAGAAAAGCGATCGACGATTTTTTTTTCTTTTTCAATGTTTTTATGTTAACTTGTTTTCCAAAACTGAGCTTTGCCCAGAGTAGAAGTCACGGGTATAGGTCGGTGACTAATTCGGTCATGATAATCATTTTTCACCTGGAACTGATTTTCATTGCAAAGTCAAGACCCGGGGCAAACTCTTTGCGAGCTGCGTAATGCGGACTTCAATTCTTACATGTATTCTCTTTCTCTCTCTCTCTCTGTTACTCTCTAACATAAAATCATACTCGTATCCTCATATTCGTTATCCTTTTTATTACAAATTTTAGTATTACACATATGTAATCAGGTGTCGAGTTATATAGCTCAGGATAATTATAAATCAGAGTAAAACGTGTAAACATAAACTGAATATTCCGATAAACTGTTGTAGAAATATTCATGGTCATTCATTAAATATAATACAATTACAGTGAAACCTCTATAATGTGGCAATCCTGTAGACTGGGACAAACTGCCAAATTTTTTAGGTGCCCACTCCATGGAGACAATGACAGCAACATAGATCATATAACGTAGAAAAAACTGGACTGTTAAAAACTGCCCACAATAAAGAGGTGCAAACTTTATGTATGTGCCTTCTAGGAGAGGTTCCACATTATGCGTTTGTATGAACAAAAGCACTAATTTATGCATTTTCCCCTCTTCTCTATAGGAGATAGTGCTGGAATTCATTGATTTTTTCACGGAACAAAACTACGACTACCTCTACGTCTACAACGGAACTACTACCACAGGCAAGGTCCTTGAGAGGTTTTCTGGCAACATGACGGGATTCAAGTTATCGACTAACTCCTCCTCAGTACTGATCCGATTTGTATCTGATCCCGTGATTCCACTGAAGGGGTTCAAGATTAAATACCAGGCTATAGGTAAGGCATATTGTGGCTCGCGTATCCTTAACAAGTGGAATTTTATTTGGTTAATATATGGTTAGGATTGGCCAGCAAGCCATACACCAGCAAGCCTTGTTTTTTTTAAATCGTCTTTATTAGCATATATATATATATATATATATATTAGATGTCGGTATACACTGATAATTTCACATTTCAGGCGACTAAATAGCATTCAGCTTCATACAGAATATCTAAATTTGTTTGTTTTCTGTATTTTGTTGTGCAGAAATATAGCTCCGCAACAAGAATCATTTCATTTTTATATCCAGTGCAGTCTATTCAATCATTTAATGGTTAAGTTCTAATACTGTTCAACACGTGTAGGCCCCCCCCCCCCGGAAATAAAAAAAAAACATGTCCTTCAGTCATTTCTCTAAGCATCAAACAGCATAACTGTGAGACAGCATCCAGCTGAACACAATCCGCAGTATCGGACTCACAGGTGTACGGCTCCGCTGATTAGGGTTTGTGGGTATTGAAATCTAAGCCCTTTCTGGGCAATTAAATACACCAGCGGGGTAGACATAAATGGAGTGAAGATGGTTATATAGTCCTTAAAATATGTTAGATAAGAATGCTTTCATTGCAAAAAATGGCCAAAATTAAAAATACTCAAATGGAAAATGGAAAACATAGTCATGTTGAATACACACAATGCATACATAAATTCCTGATGCACATTAGCGCCATTGCGGCCCTCCTACATTACAAGGGTTCGAGTGCCTTTGCATCTTGTAACGATGACCACACTGTAACACTCGATGAGGATGCAAATAGTTTTGACAACGCCTAATGGCCTACAAGTACGCTGTCAGCTGAATTAATTAGCATACTATCTAGTAACACCTACCATGAGCAATAAAAAATTCGCTGAAACTCAGCAAATTAGTAAATCTGCCTGCAAGCTTTGTTTAATTTCTAACCGCATGAATACAAGCATGGCTGGCACGGGTAACTTGACGATAGCAAACTTGTACGCGATACAGAAAATTACTCGTTAAAAAAAGACGGGTTTGATTTGTAAGTTCACATGTATTCTTTGTTGTTAATCATCACTCGAGATTGTTGCCTAATGTTAGGATTATCGGCTGTTTATCGAATATCAATGCAACAGGATGGATGACAGTTGCAGTCCATTCACCCGTAAGGCTTGTATCACGGCTCCAATTGAGGGTTTCTAATCCAATATATATGGCTACTGGATCGTGAATTTACGGCTAGATGAACATTCGAATCTATTTCTTTTTATATTTTACTTTTTCAGCGCCAAGCATGTTTGGTTCATGGTCGCCGTGGGGATCGTGTTCGGTGACATGTGGTAATGGTACTCAGACTCGTAATCGTAATTGTACCACTTCCGGCTGTACCGATGTTACATCCGAGACACGCAGCTGCACGCTGGCTCCTTGTGAGTGATGACCTACACATATTTAAACATTTTTTTAAATTTTCCCGTTTTTTTATATCTATCAGGTGGTGTGGTATTATGTTTTTGTCTTGGTTATGTACAGTTACAGTTAGTCCGTTCGCATCTTTACTCGAAAAGGTACCGTTTCTGTGGTTTAGGGGTATAGTACAGGGATAAGAGCCGAGTCTCGTACAAGGAGTTATTCGAGGTCTGCCCCACTCAGGGTGAGCGCTCTGCAGGCTTAATGGGAAGACTGTGGCAAACAGCTGTGATTCACTCACATATGAATGATTTTTTTTTGGGGGGGGGGGGGGGCGGTTCGGTATCATGACCCACAAAATTGGGATGACACAAACTCAGTACACGAAGTAGCTGAACACCGTGGCCTGGTTGACGCCAGGATTATCGCGGGTAAGCCCCCGTCACGTAGTACGAAACCTGAATGGAATTCTGTATATGTACACAGTAATTGATTAAGCAAACATTAACAAGATGGAGGAGGTTACCTCTACCAACAAAATAAAATAAAAAAATACATGAAAAGTATTAACGGGTGTGAGGCCATTTTTAGGTAGGTTACGGTAACATTAAAAAAGAACAATCCATTACATCATAGAGGTACACCCATCCCTGGGTTTGCATATTTTGCGTGTAGTAATAAAATCCCAGTGAGTTTGTACATGTGGTCTCTAAATTACTGCTTTTGTCTATCCGGTATCCACGCCACGGTGCTTGTAAGAATAAACATTTATATTTACTTCCTTTTTTATACCTTTTCGAGGCAACATTACACGGCAAATGTTTCCTCTGATCCTTAAAGTTGGTGTAAATCATATACCATTACAACTACAGTTCTGGGGATAACGAAATATCTTTCTCTGTCATAACAAATGTACTTGTACAATCTGAGAGACATGTTAAATATAAAACCATATTTCTATACCTTGCACTATATACCAGTAATCTCCACATGCAACGCGCGGAGAGTTTGATGGCAAGGAAAGGTGTATCGGCAAAGTTTATAGAGGAATAACGCTTTTGGGACCATGCACGCTCATATCCTTAAATTATAATATGATGCTCATCAGTTATAGTTATTTTCGAATGAAATTGACGGGAGACCAAGGGAACATCTTGCATATCATAGGAATCATTTATATTCGTGATTTACCTCGAGTGAATATTTACTTCTACTAGGTCCATCGATGGTCGGTTGCCAGGGACAAGTCCATTCCTTGCCAGGGGTTTCAGGGTTCGCCTATTCTCCAGGATACCCGGAAGGGTTCACATACATGAACGACCTGGATTGTAAATGGCTTATAACAGTTGACCCATCAAAGGTAAAATTATAATTCACTAAAAAAAAACTAAAAAAAAAACATACTGTGCAATATGAAAACATAATACGTCACAAGTTAAAACACCATGCAGCTATTCATATATCGGAAAGTTAAGAAAATCACGCATGACACAAATGGATCATAGGCATGATTTAAATGTGGACAAAGCTGATTCAAGCTTTATAAAACATGGTTAAAATGCTTCATATATGAAAGTATCCAACTTGTGTGTTTATGTGACTGACTCTTTCCACTCTTCCAGGCTATCCTTTGTTTACATCTTCAACAACCTAAATATAACAGAAATTGCTAAAAGCTAGCTATTCACCTGAATCATCTGCAGAGTTAATAGGGTTTGTTTTGACAGCATATTTCCCGTTCTTGACTATTTCACTTAGTTTCTGTGAGAGTGCGCTGCAATAGCTTCTTCCCAAATAGCTTATCATTTATGGGAAAACATAGAAAATGGCCCCCCTTAGGACATATCCCTCGCATCTTCCCTACAGGGTTCAAACACTATGGCATACGCCAACACTGAATTTTTAGTCTCTTTGGGTGAGTGGGCGACCATTGACAGCGAACCCTCTTTAGTGATGGCGTCATTATTATCTGGTATGTATGGTGTACAGTTACGTAAAGAGCATATTGTCTTCCTTCAGGGTGTGGACCTGAACTTTGTAGATTTCATAACGGACCAGAACAAGGACTACCTTCTTGTCTATAACGGCCCGGACGAAACCAGCACACTCATAGGGAACTACTCCGGAAGCAAGACCGGTACAACCTTTCAAGCATCCAGCAACAAAGTTCTACTGCACTTCAAGACGGACGACGCACTCAGAGAGAAAGGATTTAAAATCGAGTACCAAGAAGCTAGTGAGTTCTTGAAAGTTTATTTTTCAGTGCATCGCCAGTAGACAATAGCAAACGGTGAAATTATCAGAGATTTAGGAATCGAATCCAAGACCGAACTTGGACTCGATTTAGGACTCGATTCAAATTTTGCAGCTACTCAAACTCGGTCTTGTACTCGACGGTTCTGGACTCGAACTTGTACTAGGACTCGGAGTTAGGGACTTGGGCAATCAGACTAAGTCTATCCCGAGTCCAGTAGAAAAAAAATGATCTGTCACAGACTTTACTCTAAAGACTTATATACATGTGCGAATTACCATCCTTATATAAAAAATGAGACTTTCAAAAGCCAAGTTTTTGCTATGCATTAGGAGCTAAATGTAGTCGAACATTCAACATAAAAGCACGAGTGAACTAAAATTGCGATATATATGTATATGGTAATCTTAAATTTCCATTTTAAATGTTAGTAGCGAGGAGATTCATATTTGACGAGAATAAAACTTGGATTCGGGTTCGAACTGAATAGGACTCGTAGGAGGTGGACTTGGACTCGATCCTATAGGACTCGGACTTGCACTCGGACTTGAATGTTGTGGACTCAACCATATCACCGGATTTTTTTTTATAAATAAATTTAATAAATCTGTTCGCTTGTCTAAAAATTATTACAGTTCATGAACAGTGTTCAACTGTGTGAGTATTTTGATGCTGTTCCATGCATTATATGCACAGCATTAACAACAAGTATTTATCATATTTCAGAAATATTTTGTTTAAAGGGACCTCTTTACATACTTACTCGTGTACACAGGTTGAAACAAGCTTGCGCCGGACGCGATCAGTGCCTAAGAACTGGTGGATTCCAACCTGTGTTTCTTCTGTGAATTTCTTTTATTTTTCTGCGCATGCGCAAGATCATACCTCTAGTATTGCATTCATGTTTTAGCAGAAATCGACAAATGGACTGGATTTGCTGAAACATAGGAAGAACCATAACACCAGTTAAAACGCTTTATTTTCATTTATGGTTTCAGCGGTAAACACAAGCTGGAGCCACTGGTCCCCCTGTTCAGTGACGTGTGGTTCCGGTATCAGTTCTCGCACACGGAACTGTCCAAGTACAGGTTGCAGCGGTCCTGCCACGGAGATTGTCGTCTGTAATCAGATAGCATGTAAGTTACACTATGGTGTCATCAAACCTCTCCCGTGGGATGAGGAGAATTATGGGGAATGATGAATTCAATCCTACATTCACATTTGGGTTAAACATATTGTGGACAGAGCTACTTAGTCCCTAAAACGAGTACAAAAAATCAATTCATTTTTTTTCCTTCTGTTAATTCTTCTTTTTTTACTGTTTTCGCTAAATTTCAAATATGGCTGATTTTCAAAAGATAAAATATGGACACAACATTAGTCCTAGGTCGCAGATTTGCACCGTATATTTATTTTGACCGTTACCTCATAAAAAAAATCAACAAATTAACTTTTGAATCTGTTGTTAAACATATTGTGGTTTCTGTGGTCTAGGCGTATAGCACTTTTACGACCCCTATTGTAATAACGTCCCCTATTATAATAATCATTACTCAGGACTCAAAGTCGTGAGTTCAAATCTCAGCTGAGGAATGGTGATATTTTTCAAGTCAATCTCCGTTCAGGGTGAGCTTTCTGAAGGCATAATCGGAAAGCTGTAGCTCGCAGCCGTGTATCACTCACAAACGAGTGCGATTTTTGAGATTTCCTCGGTGTTATGACCCAGCAAGGGGATCAGTAAACACCCAGGACCCGCAGGTGCGGTAGACAAGCAAAATACAAAATAACATGATAAAAGGCGAGCGCTATTGCTCTGTGACGTAGTCCGAAATAGAAACTCTACAGTTGCACATAATATGACTAAGAATTTTATAAGAGAGCAAAAAAAAGAGGCTATTGTTTAACCAAAAAAAAAATTATGAATCTCCGTACATTTATTCGTAATTAATGTTTATAATGACATTAATTGTATACCATCAGGTAGCTCTCTGGCTGGATGTGACGGTCAGCCAAAACATTACATCCAGAACCAGGGCTTTATCTTGTCCCCGGGACACCAGGCAGGGAATCCGTACGTGAACGACCTCAGCTGTACGTGGATTATTACAGTCAATGAGGAAAAGGTAAGTCAGTACACGGGCGATCTCAATACATATGGATAATTGGATTCATTTAGAAAAGGTGAAAAGCAGTGGACTCTGATTAAAACCAAAGCAGAATGTGTAAAAGGGACATAATCAGGAGCAATAATCTGCCTATTTTTCACACTATCAGTGCAATTTTGCTTTATACAAAAGTTTTTCTAACAAAAACATCCCAGAATACAGTCTTAGTACTTCACATACGGCTTTTTAACACCTTTTATGGCTCTGCGTGTTTGTCAACACAGTCCACGTGTGTCTGTTTACCATAACAAGACAGCCTGACCGGAGGTCAGATTGTGAGTCGGAACATGTGATGTTTCAGCCATTGGGAACATGTATTACATTTATAGGGCCAAGTCAGTAAGGGCATCATGTGATAGGCAGGTGTTTTGGCTCAGCGATGCACACTGTCCCACATGCTGTGTTTATGTTGACACCTGAGATCGCGCCCGGTCCACTGTTTTTAACACTCGTTTACAGGAGAAAGAAAACGGTTTCAGGGCAATATTTTTGCAGGTACAAATTTATTTTAAAGGGAGAAGCAATTTTTATTGTTAATTCAAAATGCTTTATAGGTGATTGGGCCCCTTTTGAAGGAATGAGTGATTATCCATTCACGAAGATCACATATTCTTTCCTTGTGCATCTTAATAAACAAATTTAAAGGTACGTTATCAGAGATAACCGTTGTGTTTGTAGGGAAAATTAAGTTAACAAAGAGTAAATAACAAATTTGTGACTATATAGCTAGTAAGGATTACTAAAAGTTGGCACTGAGACACTTCTTCATCCCTCCAAATCATAATAGTTACAGTTATTGAAATATAATTAATATTCATCTTAATTCATTAACAAAATATGATCTTAAATTGTTGTTCAATATATATGAGCCACATTACTAAGATTATCCAATTCAAATTATGTTCATACATATAATATATGATAAAAAATATACATATGCAAGAAGATTGGATATAAGCCGGATTGTGCTTTATACAATTTATTTTTCATTTTCAGCTTGTGCGGCTGACCTTTCATAGTTTCTACACAGAAAGCAACAATGACGTGCTGAAGATCTACGACGGTAACACGACATCAAGCCCCCTGCTCGCCTCGTACTCCGGAAACAAAACCGGAGTTGTTTACTTCACCAGTGGCAGATATGCGCTCCTGCAATTCGATTCCAACGGCGCCACCACTGATAAGGGTTTCGAAATAGAGTTTAACGCGAGGTGTAAGCATTGAGTCATTTTCACTCGTCAGCGTTACATTGTCCATGTTTTCATTTTAAAAGAATTTCTAAAAGGAGGTTATTGGGTTACTTCATATCATTTCAGCACTTAATATATCTAACCAGAAATATCTATTCTAAGGACTGCAGGCCTCCGCCATGGGGGGGGGGGGGGGGGGGGGGGGGGGGGTGGTGTCTTATTTTAGAATGTTCCCAAAACCGAGTTTGCATTCACTTATTCGGACAATGTTCCCAGGCCCATTCGAGCAAGTGACTCTACTTTTGTGAATATTCATTGTGATGTTCCTGAAGCTGGAACATGTTCCGGATCCACACCAAATCTAATCATTTCTTCATTGGTCGATTCACGAGATGCCTTGAAACTTACATTAGATTCCGTTCATGATTACGTAAGTTAAACTGTGAACAAATCCACACACACACACACATTGTTACGGAGTGACATAAAAGCAGACCGAACTGTCTCGCTAGGGAAGCTTGCTTTTCTAGCGAAGCGGTTGGAACGCCGGACATGTGCTGTTACGGGGATACTTAAAAGCGGACCAAACTGTCTCGCTAGGGAAGCTTGCTTTTCTAGCGAAGCGGTAGGAACGCGGACATGTGCGCCACCGAAATGGGTTCGAATCCTGGATTGGCCCAGTATTTTCCCCTGAACAATTGGAATTCGTAACAAAATGGGGGCTCGTCCAACGTGACGGTAAACTATGTGGCCCAGGTAATAAGCTCACAAAAGTGTGACTCCTGGGATAAGAAGTCATGTTCTGATAGCAGAACGCTCTTCAAAGGGGGTGTGTTACGGGGTGACATAAAAGCGGACCGAACTGTCTCGCTAGTGAAGCCTGTTTTTAGCTCAGCTGACTGAAAGTCATCTGAGCTATAGCGATCACCCTTTGTCCGTCGTCCGTCTGTCTGTCCGTCTGTCCGTCTGTCTGTCCGTTAACCAGGCACAAATCGTAACCGCTGGACCTAGAACCTTGTAACTTGGGATTCTGAGAGGTCTATAAAAAATCTCCTTGGAAACCAGAAATTAGGTCTCTGTTACCCATATCCTTCGAGCTATGTGGCCCCAAAGTACCCCCCAGAAAAGTCAAAAATTTCATACAAAAACTTCAATATCTCATTAACTACTTGACTGATGGTCATGATATTTGGCATACATATTGATCATGAGATGTTACATCACTTCCTGCAGACTGGTGGTGCCACCTGTATTTTACGATTTTTTACGAATTTTTTTCTCTATTTTTGAGACCTTTAAAAATGTGAACATTTGTTAACAAGGCACAAATCATAAAGACTGGACTTAGAATCTTAATTCTTGACACACTGAGAGGTCCATGAAAAATCTCCTTGGAAACCAGAAATTAGGTCTCTGTTACCCATATCCTTTGAGCTATGGGGCCCCAAAGTACCCCCCAGAATAGTCAAAAATGTCATACAAAAACTTCAATATCTCAATAACTACATCACTGATGGTCATGATTTTTGGTATACATATTGATCATGAGATGTTCGATCAGTTCCTGCAGACTGGTGGCGCCACCTGTATTGTTTGATGTTTTACAATTTTATTTCCTCTATTTTTGAGACCTTTGAGGATGCTGTCATCTGTTAGCGTGGCACAAATCTTAATGACTGGATCTAGAATCTTCATTTTCGACACACTGAGAGACCTATGAAAAGTCTCTGTGGAAACCAGAAATTAGGTCTCTGTTACCCATATCCTTTGAGCTATGGGGCCCCAAATTACCCCCCAGAATAGTCAAAGATTTCATACAAAAACTTCAATATCTCATTAACTGCATCACGGATTGTCATGATTTTCGGCATACATATTGATCACGAGATGTTTCATCAGTTTCTGCAGACTGGTGGCGCCACCTGTATTTTTCAATGTTTACGAATTGTTTTCTCCATTTTTGAGACCTTTAAGGATGTAGTTATCTGTCAACAGGGTACAAATGGTAATGACTGGACCTAGAATCTTAATTCTTGACACACAGGGAGACCCATGATAAGTCTTCATGGAAACCTGAAATTTGGTCTCTGTTACCCATATCCTTTGAGCTATGGCACTCCAAAATACAGCTCAGAATAATGGAAAATTTGATACAAAAGCTGAAGTATCTGAACAACTAATGCAGAGATAACCATAATTGTTTGCATGGATATTGATCATGGAGTGTTTCATAAGTTTCTGCAGACTGGTGGCACCACCTGTATTTGTTCGGGTTTTTTTACGAAATTTTTCTCTATTTTTGAGACCTTTAAAGATATGAACATCTGTTAACAGGGCACTAATCATAAAAACTGGACCAAGAATCTTCATTCTTGACACACAGGGAGACCCATGAAAAGTCTCCATGGAAACCTGAAATTAGGTCTCCGTTACCCATATTCTTTAAGCTGTATGGCTCCAAAATACCCCCCCCCCCCCCCAGAATAATGGAAAATTTGATACCAAAAACTGCAGTATCTAAATAACTACAACACTGATGGTCCTGATTTTCTGCATACATATTGATCATGAGCTGTTCCATCAGTTTTTGCAGACTGGGTGTGCCACCTCTATTTTTTTTCAAATTTTTACGAATTTTTTTCTTTTTTTTTGAGACCTTTAAAGATGTGGTTATCTGTCAACAGGGTACAAATCGCAACAACTGGACCTAGAATCTTCATTCTTGTCATGCAAGAAGGCCCATGAAAAGTGCCTGTGGAAACTTGAAATTAGGTCTCTGTTACCCATATCCTTCAAGCTATAGGACTCCGAAGTATCCCTCAGAATAATGGACAATTTGATACAAAAGCTGAAGTATCTGAACAACTAATGCAGAGATCACCATGATTCTTTGCATGGATATTGACCATTAAGTGTTTTTATTAGTTTCTGCAGACTGGTGGAGCCACCTGTATTTTTGTACAGACAAAACGAAGTTTTGCGGATACTATGTTTTTGACCGAGTTCCTCCGCCGCCGCGGCGTCCCTTCCCATAGAGCTCCTCGAAAACTAATGGACTGATTTTTCTGAAACTTACACTAATTGTCGGGTCACATTTGAACTGGTGCCTAACCAATTTGCGTTGACCTCTGACCTTTCCTTTCTATCCAGTGTCCATTTGTGGGCCTGTTTCCACTAATAAACCCTCATATCTCGGGAACCGTTTGACCGATCAGGAAATAAAATTGATACAAATGTAGCTCTTGAATTGCTTTATAACATACACAAAAAATGGTGGCGCCACCTGTAACCATGTTTGCACAGTGTCCATCTGTTCATCTGCCTTGGGTTAAAATCACTCATATCTCTGCAGTGAAGTGACTAATTCACCTGAAATTCGTCATGCATATACATCCTGGATAGCTTTCTTGATTTTATGACAGGGGGCGCCACCTACATTCACATTCACGCAGATGACATCCAAACTCATATCTCGGGAACCGTTTGACCGATTGGGCCAAAATTTTGCATGTGTATAGATCTCACATAGCTCTTTATCATACACAAAACTGGTGGCGCCACCTGCAACCATTTTTGCATAGCGTCTGTCTGTTATTCTGCCGTGGCCTAAAATCACTCATTTCTCTGTAGTGGTTCGACATAACTACCTAAAATTTTGCAGGTTTATACATCGTGGACAGCTTTCTTGATTTTATGACAGGTGGTGCCACCTTCATTCTTGTTAAAGCTGCACACATCCAAGCTCATATCTCAGGAACCATTTGACCAATTGGGCCAAAATTGTGCATGTGTTTAGATCTCACATAGGTCTTTATCATACACAAAACTGGAGGGGTCACCTGCAAAGATTTTTCTGCCTAAAATGTTGCAGGTGAATACAACTTGGACAGCTTTCTGGATTTGTGGTAGGTGGCACAACCTACATACATATTTAGGCTGCAGACATCCATGCGCATATGCAACATACCTCACTCTATTTCCCCTTGCCACTCAATCAATGCCTCACTTCACCCGTTCACCTCTGATTTTGGCGGATACATGAAGTCACTTGTCGGTTACCCGTATTCTAGTTTTAAAAGTTTACACATTTTTTCTATATTTTTGAGATATATAAATACAGACTAAATCTTGGCCTGTTGGTTAATCTGTTTGATGCTTCAGTTGAATGGGTTTATACTACCATTCTGATGATAAAATTTCCTTTTGCGAATCTCTTCCAAGTCAGCTGAGCGTCATGACCCATGGGTCACTTGTTCTAGCGAAGCGGTAGGAACGCGGACATGTGCGCCACCGAAATGGGTTCGAATCCTGGATTGGCCCAGTATTTTCCCCTGAACAATTGGAATTCGTAACATAATGGGGGCTCGTCCAACGTGACGGTAAACTATGTGGCCCAGGTAATAAGCTCACAAAAGTGTGACTCCTGGGATAAGAAGTCATGTTCTGATAGCAGAACGCTCTTCAGAGGGGGTGTGTTATGGGCCGACATAAAAGCGGACCGAACTGTCTCGCTAGTGAAGCTTTTTTTTTCTAGCGAAGCGGTTGAAACGCCAGACATGTCCGCCACCGACTTGGGTTCGTATCCCGGACCGGCCCAGTATTTTCCACTGAACAATTGGTCTTCGTAACAACATATATACACACAGACACACACACGAGCATGGATGAACGCATACCCTTATGGCGGAAGCAATGAGGCTCACTACGTAGGCTACTGTTGACGGACTTTTGTTTTTTCTTATTTTTAGATCCAAACCGAACCTGCAAGGGGACAAAGTTCCTCAACCAGTCATCCGGGGCGATCAATACACCCCTCTATAATAAAGGATTCAACTACGGGCCGGATCTCAACTGTAAATGGGTTATAAATGTGACAACTAATGCCGTAAGTGATCAATGACTATAGTCTGTCCCATTAGTTTATGGATATATTGATTTGCAATTTTTTTACAACTTTTTTTAAAAAACTAGGACATTACCTCAGGAGTAATGCCAAGACAGTTGCATAGTTTACATTAATAGGGTTGCATCAAATGGTTCCTAACCTGTTGCCAACAGTGCTCTGTCAATGTTGCATACTAAATGGAAATATAAGCATTTTATAATAATTATAGATAAATGGAAATAATAGCTTATTTATGATATTATCTCAGTCTACATATGACGGTTTCAGATCTAGCTACAAATCGATTAAGACTAAGACTTTAGATTTAGACGGTGGTTTTCTCGGATTCTCCGGTTTCCTCCAACCCTATACACAAAACCAAACGCCATGAAGAGTGCCACGTATTATAGTCAATATAACTAGTTGTGCAACCAATGTAAAATGAATAAAAGTGATTAAATGGAGACCACACAAAACGAATCCAAGTGCAAGTCTGAGTCCCTAAAAAGTGGCTTGAATCAAAATCCGGACTCGAGTCCTACAACATTGATCCATAAAGTTCCAATCATTGAGGACCGAGGTTAAGTCCACCATAATCTAGTCCGAGTTAATTGGAATCCGAGTCCAACATAAAACTATTTATTAGGAGAAATTTAAAATGAAACTGGAGAACATTATGTATGTTTTTTTTGTTAGTTTACAATGTGCTTTTACTTGAATGTTTAAGTACATCTAGCTCCCGATTGCGAGCTGAAGCTTATTTTTTAATATTCTGTTGGTAGTTCCCATATGTATATAATCAAAACAGTACGTGTGTGACAGTGTGTGCCTTTTATTCGAGACGAACTTGGCATGATTTCTCGAGTTATTACCTCCGAGTCAGACCCAATGTCAGAGCCACTAAAAGTGGCTTTAATCCAAGTTTAGACTCGAGTCCTGCATAACTGATTAATAAAGTTTAAAATATTATTTTGAATTTTTTTCAGACAATTAAGTTGGAGTTCGTTAGCTTTGAGACCCAGGCTGGGGCTGATGAGCTGTATATTCGGGACGGTTATCTGATCACCAGCCCGCTGATTGGTACATATTCCGGAGACAAGACGGGTACTGTGGTCGTTACACCCTCCTCCGTGGCCTTCCTTAACTTCAAGTCAGATTCAAGTGTTTCCGAGAGAGGATTCAAGATCAAGTTCTCAGAAGTAGCTGGTAATACATTCAAGTTTTAAATTCCTCTTTTATCGCCACACATGTACGTTGTACCTGTACTATTAATAATCCCCCCCCCCCCAGGGATCAGTACGGCTGCTGTATGTGTCTATATGTATGTATGTATGTATGCATGTTTTAATGTATGTGTGTATGTATGTTTTTATGTATGGCGTAGGTAGGAATGTTTGTTTATATGTGTGTATGTCTGTGTTTTCTTTTGTAGTATGTATGTTTGTATGTACATGTGTTTTTGTATATATGTATATGTGTATGTTTGCACGTGTGTATGTCCTGACCTATAACCTAATTCTACAGTATATTTTACATGACAATTTTACGTTCCTTTGATCTTCACAGTGTCTCGGTCCTCCGTGAAGATAAAATCGCACCCGAAATTCAAATTATAGAGTTCACAGGATAAACAAGAGGGATTTGTTGTTCTGCCTTTTTTCCAAAAATGGCAATAGAGTTAGGGTCTGCAGTATCCTATTGCAATTTTTAATTTACTGGTATACATGAAATTAAAGCATCGGTCAAATCTGAAAAAGTTCGAAAAGCGGGAACAGGGATTACTTACCTGACTTTTAAATTTGTGTACACTTTACTACAACTGACGAATAGTAACACGGCAAATGTTTGTTCACTTGTGATAATTTGATCCAGTTAATCTAAATACAAGATAAATAAAGTGTAAAAAATTACAAATGTTGTACTGCAGCACATAGACGACCTTGTTCACCTCACTAGTGCCACCTACTTGCAATTACTGACACTGAGTGTACGGGTACTTTATACAAACGTGTCTGTTGTTCTGAGTAGCGGAATGTCTTATTTAGAGGGGAGTCCGCAGCCCGGGGTTCACTCTTTTGACAAAAAAAGATAAGCTTTCGTTGTCTCCAAAATGATGTTAAAAATAGTTCCTTATTTCTTAAGGTGAGCTTAATGTCAGAATCTCTGGATTTGTATTAAACGACATATCCTTGATTCAGTATGTAAAAGTATCGTGCACTCTATATCAACATAATTTATTTATTCATGACCATACAATGAAAATTATTATTAAATTGTCACATAATTATTTTAATCGGCCATGGTATATATCCACAAAGTCTAGATATTTAAGCCAGCCATTAATCTACCTATTTATTTAATTTATGTGATTTACATATTTATGAATTTATGGCAACGTAAAGTTCTTATAACGCCTCTGTGACGGATGTTTGAGTTAATTGTTTATGTACACACTGTAAGCAAACACAACAATGTTGACAACTGGGGAAAAGTCGGTACCTAAGGTGGGTTGCATATGTGCAGAAATCAAAAGGTCACTAGTTGCAAAAGGCCCTTTTAAGAACTCTCATTCTCCTGACTTCAGGCCACTCCACTTGTAATAAAAACGTGGATTTAAACAACACGAGCAGTCTGCGTTCAGTGGATTGGACGTTTTCTGATCCATTTCCATAAAATGTTCAAGGAATTTTCTTCAGTAAATCTACCTCAGATATCGGATAAGTTCCAAAAATAAAGCAAAATCATTAATTGAATTAATGATTACTGATCATTAAAAATCATTACTGAATTACTTGAATTATCTGATTGGGACTCAAGCACTCCTTTTTTACCATTACAGGAACACCCGCATATACTGAAGCACTTGTAACTTAATATAACATGGGATGTTACAACGATGTGATAGGGAGATATTACTATAGCTGCATGTATTCGTACCCTTATCTATCTATTTCAGGGTCTAAGTCTAATTCGGGAAACATACCCTGAAGTCCACGTACTCAAGGTGAGCATTTTCGACCAACATTTCTATCGTATCCTCATACATAATGTTTGCAATATTAATCATATGCAAGTGGGATAAAATGTCAAAATTATAGCTCATAGTGGCCAAATGCAGATGGAATGGTTGCTTTTAACATGCTTCTCGTGTACAATAAGAACACCTTAAGATCTGTTTTATCGGCACGAAAAATCGCTCATATGATTTTGTAACATGGGCTGTTCCCATGCGTCTGTCAGCGTATATGCGTATATATACGTACACTAATCACCACAGGTGTGATTTATGTACGTACGGTATCTGTGTGAATTTAAGTGTCCCTGGTAAAATAACATTTCTGTAGCATCATTTTTGTGACTGTTAGATGCACTTTACAACCATACCTCTACCAGCCCACGCATATACGCACATACGTGCACATGGAAACAACATTAAGCTGTGTATATGCGTTTATACATTAACTGAAAGAAATACAGCCATGAAAGGATAACAGTTACAAAATCTTATAGGGCCCATTCACCTATCTGACCTTTATAAAACTAAAGGTAATCCCTTAGAGCTTTTATGAAAATATACCAGAAAACGTGGATATCACTACTCGCAAGCTGCTTGTTTTGTTTATATCAACGTGTGTATAATATGTAGGGGCCCGCCAAAATAATCAAAACAAATTCAACAAGGGCATCTGGCAGCAAGTCGGATATATGCCAGAGCTTTGCGAATGGCTTTTTGCAACAAGCGAACTTTCTACCTCCGCATATATGCAATCTACCACCTGAGGTTACATGTTTTTCCCGTTTGCCAACATTGCTGTGTTTACAAACATTTTGTTGAGAAACAAGTTCATACATCCTTCACAAAATCCTTAATTAGAACTTTTCACAACCAAAATTACCCCTAGAGCATTAGTATATACACCGAGGAAGCCAGAAATAACATAAATTTTTTTTCAAAGGTAGGTAAAAGGGCCCCTTTATGCGCGATTTTGATCGCATATACGGGTAAATGGAAAACCGTTTGATGCATTAGGCAGCACGATGTTAACTCTGTTAATACGTATAATCTCGATGGAGATATTTATGCTGTGTTTAAACTTGTTTAAACGTGTTTATACATGAGTGTGGCCAGTCAACAACTAAACATGAGCGGGGAATAAGTTATGCTGCCTTGAAGATCATAAGCATCCAAGCACATTTAATGTTATAGACACCGAACTGTAAAATAAGGAACCACTCTAAATAGTAGAACTATGGTCTGGGCCTACATGAATACCTCCACAAAGAGCCTAATTAAACTTTCCTGTCTTCTGGTCAGCGTCTCTGTTCATTGACACGGTATGTGAGCTCTAGAACGATATCGGCAAACTATACCAAAGAATGGCTCCGTTCCTAGTTAAAAGAAGCTGCTCTATTTCACAATACAAAACATCATTTAAATATATATATATATATATATATATATATATATATATATATTGGGTTATAAAGGTAATTGTCAAGTTGTATTGTTCTTTTTTACTATGATATCACCCAAACCATCCTCAAATATCATCTTTCGTTATTTTCAAGATAACATTTCTAACCAAAAAGCCAAAAAAGGAAAGATATATTTACCTGGCCAGAGAGAGAGATAACAAACATAGGTGACGATTTCTCATAATGATCAAATTTTGTAAAGCATAATTAATTTGTTCCTTTGCTGACCTTCACAATAATTTACTAAATATAATACATTTATAACAATATAGAGCTTTCTTGTATGTTTTAATCATTTGCTGTTTGTTTACTTTCATATACTTATTTCTTTCAGACCATTCAACAGGACCCCTGCACGGAGTTATGTGACAACCCACAAAAGATGTGACGACCTTTCAAACTGTAGCCTGCGTTTTTAAACGGAGACTGCTTAAATTATTTTCTCCATTTTATCAGTATAGCTTTTGCTTGGGATAAGTCTCATCATATCCATGATAGTATTTTGCATGCACGTGTGTGTGTTATTATATAGTATTTTCCTGCATGTAATAATATAATCACTGTGACAGATACAGAATAACATGTAGGCTAAAGAACATATATAATAAAAATATTAATAATAATAATAATTATAATTATTATTATTATTATTATTATACATATATATATATATTTATATATTTATATACTACCTGATTTGTGAATGTTTAAATAAGTGTAATCCTAGTTGTTTAACTGTGTAATAGCAGATTGACGCAATAATTATGGCTTTATAATATGAGAAATAACAGAACCTGTAGCAAAAAGTGTTCCTTGCTGGGAGAGGTCCACAGATTAAATGTATATTTTATTCTGTACTTTTTTTCTTCTCAAACGTTTATTCAAGATTGGAATGTATAAATACAAATGTGAATAAAAGGTGTATTTATGATGATTGTTTGTTCAACTTTTTTTATCAGTATTTTTGCTTGTATGTGTATGCCTGTGAATTCACAAGTGAGACGTGAATTTTATTCATGTTAAAACGTTTTCCCGGGGATCTTTTTATCAAACAAAACCATGCAGTCCCAATTAAAGAGAAATTGTGACAATGACATATGGACATCTTGACCACTGACAAATGTATGTGTGGATCCCAATTAATGACACAATACAGTTAACTAGAAAAAGAAAGATTATTTTGCTTTATGGCTTAATGTAGAACAGCCGGCAAAAAAAAACAATATATCTAAAATCAGTCCAAACGTTGTTTTCAATTCAAATTAGACCCCATAAAGTATGCATTACAATGGAACTTGTCTGAAAGACCACACTGTCTAATAAGACCACCTGTCAATTGAGACCATCCTTTGGTAACCGAATGCCTTCACATTATTTATAACAGACCTGTATTATAAGACCTTCTGTGAATTAAGACCACTTTTGGCCAGGTGATCGTATAACACTGAGGTCCTGTGTATAACAACAATTCTAAACACAAGATACAATAGGGTAGGTGACATATTTGATAGTCCAGTTGTATTTCCACAAGATTAATAAAGTTTACACGAGGACGTTGAATAAACGATGAAATATATATAATGTCTACATGGGTCATTGCTAATAGCTAAATATATAACATGGAAAAAGAGTTGCTCTGTATATAAAAACAAAACTAAGATGAATATCAGGTAAACCTAACTTAATCATCTTGTGGAAATACAACTTGATTGACAAATATGTCCCTTACCCTCATATTGTACTCATGCAGTTATGTCATCTGTATTTGTTGTATCTCGTGTTTTAAACTGGAGCAGGACTGTTGAAAAACAGCGCTTAATGAATGAGCTATCCTGTTGACATATATTGAAATTAATAAATAAATATAAAACCATACTAAAACGATTAGTTTAACATTTCAATTTTAACATGCAAAATAGGGATTATTAATCGTGAAAACCCTACCATCAAAAGTCCATCATAAAACCTCAAATTATAAACAGGCATAGTTTCTATATGGAAAATATATAGGTGGCAACTCGACGTTATCCAAAGGAGAGCATTGCAAAGTCATACGTCGGTCAAAATATTGGTTACAGCCGCTGCCGGAAGACTGTTCGGGGGTCCAATCCTGGATTTACTCCCATAGCTCTTCTTCTGGTGAAGATTCCAGCAAGGAAGCGTGGATGGGAAATCTACCCCTAATGCGCTAAATCCAATGATTTTGTTTGTAGTTGTCTTTTGTTGAGACCACACACGCCTGAATCCCTATTGTGTTAGGTTTAGGCTACGCTCCATAAGCAGCGGTTACGCTATGCTCAACTATTCGCTACACTACCCGCTGCAATAAACTGCCGTTGCCGGTCAGGTTTTGCCACCAGGCGGTGCTGTCTCTGTGAAATTCCCCATGCGTAACATTTAACCAATCACATTGCAGATATCACAAGCACAATCGGATGTTCTTCGAGGTACCGGCGGAAAGCACTTTGTGGCACAGACTTTTTCCAAGTCCCCCCCCCCCACTTGTAATACACACGATGCAATCGTCAACTTTCAACACAGTCTCAGTACAGACTTGCTGGTGGGGCCTGCGGTCAGTTATCGCCTACTGTCTGCATGTTTCCTTTCTTGCAGTGCAACACGAGTTTTCCACCGGCGCAGCCGTGTTTGTTTACACGCTAAGCCAATCAGATTTCTTCTACCAGTTCTGCAGATTTGTTTAGACGCAGAGCCAATCAGATTTTACTTTACCCAGCGCAAACTGACTGATAGTTGCCAAACCTGAAGAATCCTGCTATTTCTCACAGCGTGTGGGTGGAAGGTCACAAGGAGATTACGCGCTGTGTTCAGAGCGTAGGTTTAGGCGTACACAATTTCAATATATTTTATAAACATTGCCCTGTCATTTACTGAGCGCGAAAATACTAAATAATAATATTACCAGTAACTTGTCTATGCAGAGAGACACAAGGCAGAATGTTCATTTTCGACTGTATTGCATTAATTAAGTTGTAGTCCCGCACAGCATTTTTGTCAACTTGTGATTGACCACAATGCGCAGAAAAGAAGCGACTCTGCTGGTTAGGAATTGTGGGTTTTTCAAACTGCCAACGATGCGCCATGGCATCCAAATTCACCAGCGGAGAATATATATATATATATATATATATATATATATATATATATATATATACATATAAATATGTATATTGAACAGGGTAACGTAGTCCTTTTTAAGTACGTTGAATAAGATTTAAAAAAAATTAAATAACATGAAAATTGGTGTTTTTTGTGGTAGGGAATTTGCGGAATAAGTAATATTTTGTACGCATGCGCATGTGAAATGTACACAGAGGGTATTTCACATTTGATCGATACTGAAGTTTAGAGCTGAATCAAGTGGTCCCGGTCGTCCAACAGTGCTTTTACCCGAAGTTTCGCTTTGAGCAGAACGGCCTCTGGCGGAAGGATGGTGACTGACTATAAACAAGTATATATTTACTGGTATTCAGCACAATTATCACAGGCTAATCACAAGATTGCAGATAATTCAGTGCGGGCCTACTCTTATGCATGGCCGCAATGCAGTTTGCAAACTTAGATTCCCACCTTGTGTCTTTTCACATAAACAGAACTACTGCCTGTATTATTTAATGAGTCAGAATGTGTACAAAAAAGAGATTCAAGCGAATGTGCTCAGAAAAGTTGCTTGTTGCGTCTGATGGACTAGATCTGTCAAACTATTTTACACATAATATGGACTTGGTAGATGGAGGACGAAGTGTATTCCTCATCTGTGGAGCCCCAGATTCTCCGAGATCAACTGCAGTTCAGCCCGGGGATGCAGGGCACCGAGTTGAAATGTAGAGTTACGGAGAGGCACTGCAGGAGTCTTGGCACACTGTGCAGATTCAAACGACGACTCTTCTGGCTAGGATTGTGGACATTGGAATCTGAGTTCCATAATGCACCGGGGCTTCTAAATACACCAACAGCGTAGGAGTAAATGTAGTGAAGGGGTAATGTGGTGCATTCGAATATGTTGGATAAGAATTGTTTCAAGGCAAATTACATAAACATGGAAGTTTTTGTGGTAAGAACTTCACGCTATCTATAATATAATTCTAGAAGTCTGTCCCGTTGTCCTTTATGGATGCTCCCATATGCATATTTTCAACTTCCGCATTTGCCACCTGCATTCCGGATGGTTTTAGGCTGCATCCCGCTTTCAGCCGTGCTCATATTTTCAGAATAATAACAAAGAAAACTTTCACTACGTATTAGGCTTTCAAAGGCAGTTCGGCTACGTTCAAACAAATACCTTTCTTTTTGGCTGCCAGATACGTAGTGAATGTATAGACAGTTGTCCCACTTCGTGACCCTTCCCGCCCGCTTTGCACTCGCTGTGATCCTGTTCACGAAGGGGTAACCCTTACATCTCCCCTACCTACCTTACACCCATATTTTCCTGCATTGTAATCGGAAACAAACACATGATATCTTAGCTTTAATATCATTCTAAAAAGGGGTATAGATTTCTTATATTGGCCTCTCCTGTTCCTTAGTCTTTTTTAAGTTGGCACCTTCGTAAACCTGGTCAGTGTCTGAGTGTAATAACCCAAAATCTGTCCTAGAGTTTTCGCTATGCATATTCCCTTTATCCATGTATTAGGGCCCCGCTTGAATAAGCGGATGCCCTGTCTGTCCGTCTGTTCGTCCACAAATTTGTTTACGTAAATAAATCATGTTTGGATTGACATATATATTTCAAACTTGACTTATATATGGCTAACCACTAAAGCAATACCCCTACTGCTTTAGGGGTGATGAGGTCAAAGGTCAAGGTCGCAGGACCCACTTTAAAAACAATTTTAATGCTTTTTAATCCAAACTCATCATCCCAAATCTTCCATCTTCCACATATAGCTGACCTGTCAATAGGTGAAAAACACTATCCATTTTGTGGTCACAAAAACAAATGTCAAGGTCACAAGGGTCATCTGTCCACAATTTTTTTTTTCAGATTATAACTCCTGTTTAGATTGAAATATTGTTTTTTAACTAGGTTTATGTATGGCCTACTACAAAAGCAAGAACCCTTTTGATTTTTAGGTCACGAGGTCAAAGGTCAAGGTCACAGGACCTCGATTTTTAAAAAAGGTTGTGGATGCATTTCAAGCCAAAATTTTCATCACAGACCTTCCATCTTGCACACATAGCTTACCGTCCGATAGGGGAAGATTCTTTCGATTTGAGGGTCAAGAGGTCTAAGGTCTGTGGTCACAGGAGCCATCAGTCCAAACATTTGTTTCCAGATGATAACTCCTGTTTGATTTGACATATGGATTTCATACTTGATTTATTAATGGCCAACCACTAATGTAAGGAACCTTTTGATTTCAGGGTCACAAGGTCACAGGTGAAGGTTTCATCCATAAGTCTTTCACGTTGGGATTGCCTAACAATATGGGAAGAACCATATTTATTTCATTATCACTAGTTCAGAGGTCAAGGTCACATGATGATTTATATGCTGCCTAGGCTTAGAGTTTAATACATCAGATCTAATTATGCCCGATGTATTAAAAATCAGAACCGACTCCACAAAGTCCGTAAAATTCATCGTTCCCAACAGCAGCGTTCTTCTGACAGAAAGGTAGCTTTTTGCATTTTTTATTTTGAGACCAATTAAAATATTTTTTTTTTCTTGTTTAATAGACTTTTTTTTATTCGATAAATCGACATACAAATAAAATGATATGACAGTTCAATACGATCAAATAAATCGACTTACAAAAAATATTATGACAGTACAATACAAGTCAAGTTGCATTGCGAAGAATTACATAGGAATATTTTGTTTCTTATCAATATAAGGAACCGAACACTCATTGTTAATTGTCGGCGGCAGGGGGCGTCAGTAGGATGGAAAGATTTAGTTGTTGGCTTTGAGATGTGCGGATCTTTGCCATAAAAAAGCAAGCCGCACGCACATTTCTGGATCCATGCCCAGTTATGAGTACATGTATGCATGTTTGTACATTTATATATTCAGGAGTTTTGAACCGTAGTAGCAGCGCTTATTCAGTGTGCATAATTAATTAGAGCCTGTCGCGGTTCACTCATTAAATACACGGTACAATTAATTTTCTGCACCGGGGGACCGCGCATGGTAGATGATGGTACAAGATTTGTACAGTGATAACGCTTTAACGCCTATGAGAAGATATATAAAAAGTCCCATTACAATGAATCTCAGAAAATAATCATTTCATCTATCTCTACTGTACTAATTTTAATACAAACACGCGTATTAATGGGCCTATTAAAAGATGATGTCAATTCCTTAATGCACAGTGGGGCTAACATTAGACAACTAAACAAGCATGACACGTTTACAAAGGCATCCGAACTTTAAGTACAAATACATAAAGGGCCGGCCCAAGGTTTCCGCATCACATGACTTTGTGATGCGTTAACGTCACTCAGCTGGCCTAATCTCCACTCCATCAGGAAATCATCAATGGTATTGTGGTAGCAATTCCCTACCGTGGTTATAATGAAATCGTCGACTATGGCGGTGCATGCAGGGCGGTTAATGGTTGTCCTGAGTTTGTCACTGGTGGTACATTCACTGCCGCAGAGAAACCCTGTGACGCCAGCCCCCTCAAGCAGAAAGCCAGTGGTCTCTACAGAAAGTTCCGAGTGGAATAATACATTGACAACCACGTAAGTGCACCTGTATATTGTCTTTTTTATGTTTATATCTTCGCCAGGAAGATAATGTGTTTTCCCCTAAGTTGGATGGTTCGTCTGTTAAGAACTTCAACACAATTTCATGGAAGAATTTTGATTAAATTTCCTGGAAGGTTAGGGTTAAACACAATGACAATTCCGTTATTTTTTTTAAGTAATCTGGATTACATTATCATATTTCTTAATTCAATAATATAAATCAATGTGATAAAGGGCGGTTTCTTTGTGTACCGGAGACGCTCCATCCATGGGTATTAGGGTCAGCATTTGTTCAGCAAATCCAGAATAAAACTCGTGTAGCTTAAGCGTCGCACTGTAGTACAACACACTTAAATTTGATATAGGGGTTGGGGTGGGGTGGGGTGGGGTGGGGGGGTATCCTTACTGGGATTATTCTGTCAGTCGTGCGACTACACACATTTAATGTTTTCATCATCATTCCTTTTACCCGTCGTAAGTTCAATAACCCTCCTCTTTTTTCTCATTATTATTATTATTATTATTATTATTATTTTTATTATTATTATTATTATTATTATTATTATTATTATTATTTTTTTTTTTTTATTATTATTATTAAATGAAACTAAAAATACCTTACATAAAATATTAATTATTTATTGTATTACACTGTTCTATATTACATCTATTAAGATGTACATCATTATACATGTAGTTATAATATCCTACAATATCCTGTATGTTACAATATATTATATTACATTATATTACCTTAAAACACGCAAGTCGAATTCTGCTGAATTTTATTTCGGCTATGTCCAATCCAAATAGACTATCAGTGTAAAAAAACAGTCAGGTTACAATCCCTCAAAAGAATGTATGTAGCCTTGCTCTTAAAAGAGATTTATTATCTTTCTATGACTGTTTGTCAACTTATTCCGCAGTCTTAAAGACTTCCTCGTGTAGTTAACAGATTTTTTTTATTGTAACACAAACGTAAACAATAAGCCAACATGACGGTCTGCATAAAAAATCCCTGCCATAGCAACAGTATCCAAGGGGCGTGGCTAGGTCAAATGACTGGCAGGTGGTTTATTTCAAGGTGTGACAGAACTCATCCGGGTCTATTTGTAGTATATGTATTAATATACAACCTAGGTTTTGCCGTAGGTGCAATGAGGGAGAACAGTGATGCATAGTCCGGACTCGAGTCCACTTTATTAGGGACTTGGACTCGGACCTGGACTCGACGTTCATGGACTCGGACTGATACTGGGACTCGAAGGTCTTGTCCATCTGGAGTCCAGTAGAAAACAATACTCTGTAAAGATGTTGGAAGGGTAAACTACTGACAGAATATATACAAAAAATAACATAATATATTTCAAATTTTTAGTTCGTCATCGGGTGCGAAGTTTAATTAATCATTATGGGAAAAGCATGTGTAAACTAACATAAAAATGTAAATGATGAACTGAAATTTCCATTTAAAAATTCTGTTCACGAAAAATGTGTCGGACTCGGATCAGATATGGACTTGGGTTCGAAATGACTCGGACTCAAATAAGGTAGACTTGGACTAGATGTTCAATGACTCAAACTTTAACTAGAGTGGCCTAGACACGGACATGCACTCGGACTCGGTTGGTGTGGACACGACTACATTACTGATACAAAAATAAATCCAAGATTATTTATTTAAAAATATTCATACAGAGTAACTGCTTATGTCATGATAATCAACACTTTAAAGAGGCCCTGTTGCACAATACAGTTTGCACAATATAAACTAGAATAACGACAGAACACAGGTTTAAGCTACATTAAGGTTGACATTGGTATAATTAAAAAAAGCTTCATTTTCAGTAGCAAAAGTGTTCATAATAATGTATGAGATACCATGCGTAAAAGCATGGTCCGCTGTGCCTATGTTATAAATACCACGTGAATCGTGTTGGGATTACGTGTATTGCGTACCGTAAGAATCCAGTTGGCTTGTATACAGAGACATATTGCAAAGGAAATGCCATACAGCCTTATAAGCAATTGTCATTTTTTTTGGTGATGTAAATAGCTTTATGGCACTGTCACATTTCATCCATGAATATTATTTCGTTGGTATTACTTCTATTATTGAAACTGCCAAAAGCTTTTTTTTATTAAATCGTACTATGAATAATCTGTCTAGCTGTCTGTCTGTCGGTCTATCTATCTCTCTCTGCCTGTTTGTCTCTTTCTCTTTCACTCTCTCTCTCTTTCTCTCGCTCGATATATATATATATATATATATATATATATATATATATATATATATATATATGTATATATATATGAACATGTATATATATATATATATATTTATACATATATATTAGTAAGTCTAAAACTATAGACTAACACGGCTTTATCATTTATTATTATTATACTTAATATATATATATATATATATATATATATATATATATATATATATATATATATATATAGAGAGAGAGAGAGAGAGAGAGAGAGAGAAAGAGAGAGAGAACATGTACGTCAATCAGAGATCCTATGAGATATTATCCTATCTTTGAGATGTTATTCACGGAGTTACCTTCAACTTTCTTTGCAGATTACCTCCAGCAGTGACAGAAGAGCTGGTGAGTGAATTTTGTAACCTGATCATTATTATCACGCATCATTATTTGTTTATCTGTTTATTTGTTTATCTCTTTATCTGTTTTTTTTTTTAGTTTATTTATTTACTTAATTAATGCCTCATAAGCGTCATATTCATGACCTGTAATGATAATTCAATCCCTTCACTCAAAATGCCATAAAGGAAAACAAAGTCTTATTTTCTTTACGTTCAACCAGTCATCTTTTACAGGAATGGATCCAGGATGAAGAAAAGGAAGGGTCTAACCCAGGAGGACGAATGATAAAACTATAAAAAAGCGGTCCAAACGGGACCCAAAGGGAGGGGGGATCCATTATGTACATCTGCATAATAGGTTTGGGACCACGTGAGGGGGTGGCGGGGGGGGGGGGGGGCGTCTTATCACGTTATTTGCATATCCTGTTGTCTGTCGCACCTGCAGGTCCGGGGTGTATAATGAGCCCCAATGTTGACCATAACACCTTGGAACCTCCCGAACATGCACTCGTTTGTGAGTGATCTAATAAAACTTCGGAGCGATCCCCGTGGACGGGGGTTACCGTGAAAAATCTGCCCTCTAATCGGTAAAGCAGCTGACAGTAATGTGCTCTGCCCCTAGTTCCCAGAAGCCGTCCGGCTTCAATCCATAATATTTTTCCAGCTATTATTACTAAAGTTTCAATAATTAAAAATTTGATGACTAGTGTAACCACATCTGCTGCTTCTAACTATTGTTTGTTTCTTGTTTGCTATAAATTAATGAATATTATTTTAAAGAAAAAAGTGATGGAGTTAATAAAACTTGACTGAATTACTTTTTGCGTTAAAAGCAAGCTTCATAAGTCTCAATAGTTGTTTTATTGCTACAGTTGGAAACAGAACCAGAATCAAAACGAAAAGTGGACAAACAAAAGCCAGGTAATGCATGTGTTCACACCAACGCTATGTTTTAATTTACTTTTTTTTTGTGTATACTTGTATTTTATAAATAAACAATAATATCGACGGGACATGAAATGTTTTTGTGTAAAACCATAATAAATGTATTGCAGTAACATCAGATTTTGCAACATATTTTTTGCAACGTATAAGTTAAGCACACAAATCAAACAAGTACCTCGTTTTGGACTTAAGACGAAATAGCCAATTCTTCATTTGCCTGGAATAAAAAAAAAGATTATATTTTTAAGAAAGAATAACTCTTTGGAGACGAGAAAGATCATCGTTAAACATAGAGTTCAACATAAATTATATATATATATATATATATATATATATATATATATAATATATATATATATATATATAAATATATATATATATATATATATATATATATATATATATATATATATAGTCTATAGATAATATCTGATTTATAATGTAAATGTCTCATTTCACAGGGTTAAACTCTACAAAAGACGACAGCTCTAATGAACTGACAGTACAGGGTAAGTAAAAAATTTTAATATTAAGGTCATAGAAATTTTATAATTAAATCGTGACAAAAACAAATGTTTTCTTAAGTTTACTGGTTTAGGTAAAATAGACTGAAGCTTTTCACCTTGCAGCAAGTACCGATATATGAATGTGATTCAATATTTGAAATTGCACTTATGAATACCTCATTTACCAAAATAAAAAAGAAAGAAAAATACGAGCATCGATTGCGTTAAACAACATATATGTATAAATGTGTGTATGGTTAGCTTCTCTTTTTTGGTACTACAAAGAGTACATTGATTTTATATAACGAGATAGCAAACAATGAAAGTGAATAATAAAATACATATATAGGATCATTCAGTCCACATATATCAAATCATCAGAAGACTAATCATTAATTAACACGTAAACTTTCTCGGATGTTATGTGAGAAGTACATATTCCATCTTTGCAATCAATTTATGATAATATTTATCCTATGTTTACACCTGTTTGTAATGACTCTTAATCATATAAAAATTACCTTTCGCATACAGTATTCCATATTTATCCATCTCATGTCCAAGATATCTCAGATTGTTTCTAAGTACTCTAGCAGATGTAGACTTAGCTCTTTTTGCTAAGAAATGTACAATATTATTCTCAACAATGAACACGGTGGGTATATATATATATCACAGAAGAAGACCCTGCAAGACCATGAACAATACTTCTGTGCGAGTTGTGTGCAAATATCAGATATGACCTTATAACCCATGGGTGTTAGTATTCAACATGCATGTCATGTCAGAGACACATATGTCAATAAATTACACATGTTGATACGATCATATAGAACAATATAAAAATAATATAGGTAAATAAAAAAGAAAATGGTTTCCTAGAGAAAAGTTTTAAATAGATTACATTATTCTGCTCCTTTTATAAAATATATTTTGTTTGAAGAAAACTTGGGAAAAAAAGATCAAATGAGTAAATGTTAAGAAAGGGAATATTCTGAGACATGAAGTATGTTAAAAAAATAATAACAGAGTACTGATAAGTCAAAATACACTATATACAGTTAGGATTACATACATTGAACTTCTCAGGATTATACAAGCACTTTACAAGTTTTTGGTGCTTCCTGAAGAAGTGTATCGAATATCGTAAGGTCACATACAAATATTAGTTCTACGGACTCTTTGAACAGAAAAATGATGGGAGTCGGCGTTTGTATTAATTTATATTTTATAACATAATGAGAGGAGTTTGCAGACTTGCTCGGAAAAATACGAAAATCACTTCAATTCTTGTAATGATGCTTATAATCAGTACAAGATTTATTCCATTTTCATCACAGGCACTTGGCACAATATATTCACCGGGTGAGCGATATTACAAGCATCACTGGGCCCATCTCTTGCACTGTCACCTATCTAACCAACGAACCTACTAATTTAACATGGTTCCCTTACTTTGACTGCTCGTCAGCCTTAATTATGCTATAATGACCTCTAAATAAAGCTTAAAACAACTTTTCAATCTTCCTACTTAATCGCTTCCACTCACTCTCTAATTTATTATAAAGCATGAGTGGCAGCAGCCTTATTTGCAAAAATAAAAAAGATATCCATGAAAAATTAGAGCGGCGAATCCGTAAAACAATTACTTTAGTTTGGTGCGGCCTGACGAGCACCTTTTCTGATACTCTGTTCCAACACCCCTGTTCACCTAATTTTTCGCGATATTTCTTTCAAATATATTCTGTTTGCCACTACAAAGAAGCTTTTATCAAAAGAGGTAATGTGGCGATATTTGATTATTTACTTAAGTATGGGATAAACATATTTACTTTGCGACGCCGGGACGTGTCTAGAACGAGGTGTAAAAATGATGACGTCAGTTCAAGTGGCCATATCTGTTTATCCATGCGATGTAGGAGGGACGTAGGTGTGACGTAAGAAACATTAAAAACACCACTGTGACGTCATCACTACGAATCGTCAAGTGGATGTAGGCCTAGTTTAAGTCCGTCATCTTAGGTCGTCACTGATATGTCGCAAGACCGTTCATCTGTTCAGTCATATTTATTTATTAAATGGTACCCATTTGTAAGGGTAAAGGGAAACTTTCTGATACTAACAATTACCGGCCAATTTCGATCACCAGCCATGTGATTAAAATCTTAGAGAAGCACATTTAACGTCATCTCCTTAATTTCTTAAACCACAAACGCTTGATATCTCCTGAACAAACTGCCTTTTTTGCAAACAACTCTACCCAAACTGCATTACATAGAATAGTTGATAATTGGCTGACAGTTATGAACTGCGGACGTGTAAACTCCATATGCTTTCTGGACCTTAAAAAAGGTTTTGATTCCCTAAATCACGATATATTATTGGGTAAATTAAAACAGTATGGCGTAAATGGAAACTCGCACACCTGGATTTATAATTATTTATACGACCGAAAGCAATTTGTCTGCTTCAATAACTATAATTCTGAGGTGAAAATCATCGATACAGGTGTACCACAAGGCACTGTACTTGGACCCATTCTTTTCCTACTATATCTTAATGACTTGCCCGATAATGTAACAGACGCAAAATGCTCGATTTATGCTGACGACATCACGCTATACGCAGACGGCATCGATCGCGAATCAGCACAACATTATAAGTTACAGGCTGCTGTAGACCAAGTTACTAAATGACTTAATAAAAACAAACTAATTGCAAACGCCACAAAATCAGCTACTATGCTTGTGAGTTCCAAGCACCGCAAACAATCAAATTCATTACAAATAATTATCGATAAAGATATTGTCCCGAATGTCGATGAATTTTCTCACCTTGGCTTGATCATTGACGCCCATCTCACATGGAAATCTCACACTTCTACCGTTTTTAAAAAGCTATGTTGCAAAATTGGACTTTTACATCGGCTCTGCAAATTTCTACCACAGAAGTTTTTAGTCACTATATATCACGCCTTTGTTCAACCCTCAATAGATTATAGCCTAACAGTATGGGGCAGCTGTCCCAGCACATTCCGTGCCGCAATCCAACGAATGCAGTGTCGTGCGGCTAGGATAATAACAAAAAATTACGACCCAACTCAAAGAAGTTTAGATTTAGTGAAAGAAATAGGCTTAATGACAATTGAACAGCGATATTTGTACCTCTTATCTATTTTAACCTATAAATGCATAAATGATTTAGCCCCTTCATATTTATGTAAGAATTTTTATATGGCGAAGGGCATTCATAATTATTCGACGCGGTTAACCGAAAACAAAAACTGTATCCTTCCGAAACCGCGTATTGAAGCCTTCAAGGCTACCTCTTTTTATGCAGGCAGTACTCTATGGAACTCCCTTCCTCGACACATTAAGTTTGCTTCTAATTTGCAGCATTTTAAAAAATTATCACGTTCGTACTTCTCCGATTTTACAATGATGTCATAATCTTATCACAGCACGAAATTGTTCTAGATGTAATCGTTGCTCTTACCGCTGTTAGTACCGTCCCTTTTATTAATTTTATGATATTATCATTCCTTTGTAATGATTTTACAGTCTCATTATGTCTTTTATATTTCGCATTGTACATGTACTTTTATGTATTTTTATTATCATGTTCCATTGTTTATAATATATTGTATATCTTGGAAGAGGGCCCTGCTTATAACAGAATTCTTATTCTGGTACAGGCCACCCTTCACAATATTATAATAAATAAATAAATAATAAATAAATAATAAATTTCTGAATTTATCATATGGAATCCATACACGGGAGAGAATAAATTTGCTGTTAGGTATAGGCCAAAAAAAATAAAAGTTATGGTTCTCAGGCACCGCCCGCATCAACTTTAAACCACCGCATCAAAAATTTTTATTTTGATTTTTAATTGAAACTTACCAATTTTGAGCTGCAGCCGCTCGGACATTTCTTTCGAGAAGATAAAAATCATACAATTTCCTTTGTTATATAGTGCTTTTATTTGTTTACAGAATAAATCTGATTTTATCATGCTTTTCCCTTATCATTTGAAATTTTTATCGAAACATACAAAAAAATTAAAAACAAAAAAACCGCCCGCCCGCATTGATTTCTGAAAAAAAGTGCCTGAGAACCATACCTTTTTTTTATTTTGGCCTTAGATAATCGCCACATTTGTCTGACTAGCCTCTTGGGTAAATAAAGGTAGGCTTTAGTGCAGTGTATAAAAATAATCCCGAAAAACCAGGTGGACAGGTGTCGTGGAATTGAGTATATTATATTGTGAACCCGAAGCTGCCTTAACAAAAAAAGTGATAAATAGGGTTATCAATATATTTTATTTCTTGCTGTTAATAAACGTATTGTATGTTACCTGCACACACCAGTGTAACACATACTGCACCCAAATACCTCAGCATGAAGGTTAGAGGTATCTATAAGGCATGGATCAGTGACTATCATTGAAACTATCCTACGTCTTCTCACATAAAACCATGCAACCGTTATAATAGAGAAATATAGCCTGTCAATAAATGAATGCATTACCGTGGCAATTAAACTGTCGTTTGGATATCATATCAGTCAAAACCCGATTTCTTCCTGGATGCTGTTTCATAGTTTTTACATGGTTTTGTCATGTTATTTGCATGGTACAGTATTGACATATATAGTCATGGTAATAATACTGTCAAAACTGATAATGGAATCAGAGCGGGTGTTTATGATGGCATGTAATTTGTTCGACTTGAAAGCCACATTCCTTTTACAAACACATTATTCCATCATCAATCTGACATTAAATCTGACAACAACGTAGTTTATGGCTATGATTTATTATGTTATTACTAATACAGGGACAGTTACTGAGGATATATTTCTACATGTTTATAGAGTCACATTCATATAAAACAATACACAGGAATAAATGCGCATATTTTGAAATTCAAAATTAAAAACCAGAATTATGCGCATAAAATGTGGTCTTTATTTTAAAGGAGCTGAAAGCCATGGGACCCGGGTTATCAGAGACAGAAGACTTTTGATACTAAGGATGAATTAATACCAGTTGATATCGAGATATTATTAGCTCATTTATATTATACATTACATTAATATTATAAATGGAAATATGACAACATATTAAAAAAATATAACAGAATGTTTCTAAACTCATACCGGGGCTATTTAAATAGTTTTTATATCCTTGATCAGAGTGTTTAAAAATTCACTTCCAGTTTGAGACGATACTAAACTACATCCACTTTGATACCCCCCTCCCCCAAACACACACACAAACAAATATACGCCCTTGTAACGGGGTATTCCACATATGCTCCTCCTATTTCTCAATATAGTATAATAATCAATAAAATGTTATAATCCATTTAAATGATCACTAAAGTGTTATGATTCAGAGCCAAGTTCGGAGTTTGTGGGGGGGGGGGGGGTGTCTTTAAGGAATCTTGACAGTAGAGTCTGAGGGGTTGGGCATGGGAGGGGTATCCCCCAACTGCGGTGTAGGCATTTGAAGTTTATAATCAAATTTAAGTAATATTGAAGCAATCTTAGAATAGAATAAGAGGGAATGATAATACCAAGATATAAAAATGTTTTCATTCCTTAAAAGTTCCGATCTTTAAAACTTGCATGATTTTTAAGCGTTAAGTTGCTGACTACCACAGTGTGTTGAGAATGATATCATATTATCAGTCATTTGCTATTTTATTCATTTATGAAACTCTGCATTTGAATGAATTTTTTGAAATGTACATTAGCAAGCAACGAAATCATGCATGCCATTCGACATAAGTATGAGAAAGAAGGCCCCACGGATAATTCTAAACTCAGGCGTATCGTCAATTGAAATCAACGATAATTTCTAAATTAAATTCATATCATCAATCAGGTAGCAGCCCTGGCAAAATAAACCTTTATTCCAAAAACAATCCAAAAGTTATTTAGAATTAATGCTAGACACATACAATGAATGGCACGTTAAACCCTGTGCAATGTTCTTGCTAATGATATACAAGTTTTTTTATTATTTTTTAAAATTCATTTTCATATGATATTTAAATGTTAATCAAATAAATGAAATTATCCCCTATTTTAAGCTTCCAAAAAAAGGACAGCCAAGTTTATTGAGCTAATATCAAATTATGTGATAACATCTCAGGTTCTTACTATTTGATCTTTAAGACTCATCGATCTAGCTTAAAACTGAAATCTTAAAATTAAATTATTTAAGATAAAAATAAATTTAATTTAAAAAGGAAAATTAAGAAGATTAGTGCCTTTGAGATAAAGATGGTTTTAAACTATCATCACCAAAATTATAGCACTGCGGACAAAAAAAACTGTTGTTTCCTAATTAAATCAATTAATATTGTTTAAATTTCATAAATTTTCCTCCTCCATATCTTCTTCATTGTAATTTTAATCATAATCTGTGTTTATTGTTACTTTTCGTCTAGATATTCTCAGCTGTAACTTTGACCAATATACCTGCTTCTTCAACATGCAAGGCCAGTTCCAGTGGGTTCATACCGACGCGAGAAGCAACAATTTTCCCTATCGTCCAGGAACTGATCATACTTCTGGCACTGATACAGGTGATGTTTTTACATATCGTTCAGCTTATCTTTGTACGCTGATCCACTCAGAACATTTTATCTTCGGTATTTTTGGTTTAATTTCACAGAGGCTCATAGAGTTTCATTGACTCATCATTGACTCACACAAAAGGCAGTTTCAATTACCGTATTTCCTTGATTAAACGCCCTATGTAGAAACCGGGCGCCTAGCTTTGACCCGGCGTCTATACTAGGTAGGTATGTCATTTCCCGCGCTTTAACGATACATGATAGACCGATACAAAGTCAGACATCATACCGGTATCATCAGCTTCAAGATACACTGGTGATATTTGATAATATTAGATCATCCAACAGCCAAATCAAATAATTTTCACTCAGTGTCATATTAAGCATTATTAACGGGGGCGTCATTGGCAAGATGTCAGTTGAAATCAATATATGGTCAATTAAACACCGGTTTCCAAAAAAAGCATCAACATTTCGTGAATCATTCAAGTAAAGACGGGGCAAAAATTGAGCTTTATGTATGGTTTATATATACATTTTCTTAGAAGTTATAAGGAAGTTTATTTGGGTTCCTGTACAAACCAGGAAAATGTTTATGTGGAAACAAAACTATATAATATACCTCAGATGTATCGTACCATGCACCGCAATGTGAGATAATACAGGTCTAGTTATGTCTATAAACTGCTGTTCATATGCCATTATTTCTAAATTCCTACCGGTGAAGAATTAAACCATCTTTTTGTCCCTGGCTTCCGCGGAATTTGGGTTTGTCTGTCTGCATGTCGTCCATCTGTCTGTCTGTCCCTCTGTTTATCTGTCTGTCAGGTTCGTTTCCGTGCGATAACTTTCCTAAATATAACCAAATTTTGGTAAGTGATTGCTCTCATGTATACCTTGGTTGGGACTGGTTTTGGAGTGTCTAACTGAAAAATTATTCTATCCAGCTCAAAACGAAATCATCAAATTTCTCAATGTGTTTTAGTTTTTATGTTCGCATGCAGATGTCTGCACGTGTCACAGTGGATTTTGGAACTATTTCCCAATGTGTTTTAGTTTTTATGTTCGCCTGCAGATGTCTCCACATGTCATATCGCACCTGTTTAAGTTTTCATGTGCCCTCAAGATTTTCTCCACGTCATAATTTTGGTTGCTTATTAAGCATGAAAGACAACAAGATCCAAAAGCGTTAATTCCGCGAATTTGCTTGCTAACATTCAAGTCAGAAGCTGAAGTTTTGAGGCCCATTCTTCGTAACTCCGCCAGGAGATATATATTTATCCTGTTAACTTTGTTAGATATTTTGTGAACAACGTAACTAAATATTTCCAAATACATTTTGATTTAATTTGTGGGAAGAGTATCAACCCAAAGAACAATCCATGACATTTATAAGTAATATATATAACTATAATGTGTTTTAAGTATATATTTTTTTTCATTGAGATAGAGTAACAGTCATTCACTAGTATAAGGGAGCCCCTTTGTTCTGGCGGACAGGGAAACCCTGTCGGATAGTTTTTATATTTACCAATTTTTTGCAGGGAAATTCATGATAGCGTCCATGTCCCCGACCTTAACAACCGGGAGTGCCGCGACGATGGGTTCCCAGTTTGTGTTTACAGGAGGGACTAATAATTTATGCCTATTTTTCGAAATGTACTCCAGTGGGTCCATCCCTGGCTATTTGTCAGTGGACATCCAAACTGCAAGCTCAGGAACTCCATCTCAAATATGGCGGCGTCAAGGTTTGTTAATTTTACTTTCATACATCTTGTGAAATGCTAATCTTGTTTACCGTTGTCATGATCCTATAAAGTCGTCATGTCCCGACCTTCGTATTATGCGCATGTGCATGGACGTCGTGTCCTTTGCACTTGTGACAGTGTATATCAACTGACAGCGCAACCTACGCACACGAGAAAGATCTTTTGCGGCAATTATAGGCCCCTGCCATTGGTTGTTCACCCGACTACGGTACTTCAGCGGCCTTGACAGACATTAACCTACTTTGCTGGGGCAACAACTATACAAAATAGCGGACCCCATGGAGCCGGACGTCAACCCTGAATCACGCCCATCCCATTTACCACACACGTAGTAGTTCCCCACGTAGTATTGCTTGTATACATTCACTACGCCACTTCACCGGTATCGCGCTTCAGTGTAGTTCCCCAAGTTTTACGTAATTTCAAACAAAAAAAAAAGACAATTATATTCTTTATAGTCGTTACAATTTTAACTAATGAAGTCAATGTATGCTATATAATTGTTCCATTGACGTAGTTATTAAAATTTAGAATTTCCATGCGCAATTGCTCGATTTCAGCGTAAAGGTGTGCTGTGCGAATGACTATGTGCATGAGACTATCCCTGAGACTCATAGACAGATCTCATGTGTAAGGAATGCTGACAGCGGTGTAGTGACAGCTTTTCACCCCAAACGTCGATTTTAGATGAACTGAAGACGATTGGGTGACAGTACAAGCTATTGGGTTCGCATCAATTCTAGTATGTACAGATGTGCACGCCATTTTTGACACTACTTTTTAATTTTCATCTACTTCTCGAACTGTCATTTTCTTGAGTTAAGACAAAAAGTGACGTTATTCTGTTGGGGGAAAATAATAATTATTACATCCACGGTAGACTTACGTGTATTCGTGCAGCAGGTTTTAATTCCGAGGCTGGTTTTACTCGAAAAACTCGTCTCCACGTCTGTCAGCGGGAGAACCATAACTTCCGGTAGGAGATTTCCAAACGCCTTTGTGTAAAACTCGGAAGTCCGAAGTCGGAAGCAAGGATTTTTTTAAATAAAGCAATATTGGAAGCATAATTAAAATACTACTACATCAATGGAAAGTACCATTTTATTTTATATTGATAGAATAAGGTCTTTTCTATAATTATGTAAAAAATCTAAGTTATCCATCCGAAGTTATAGACTATTTTTTGCTCGGAAATGCCCGGATATGATCCAAATGTGTATAACTCGGAAGCCAGTAATGGCTTTAATGCACTGGTCATCATATCGTCAGCAAACGTGTCAAGCATTTTCAGTTTCTTCAATATCACATGTTTTAAAAAAAAACTCAAACTGTTTTGTACCATTCATGATGTTGTTTTTTTTCATAATATATTATATTGATATTTTATTTCATTTTGTAAAACAAGATTATTTTAACTCATCCATATTTTACGCTGTTACCGTATTTTATGTTGGTGGAAAGTGGAAACATGAAAAAAATGAAGGTTTTGATAATATTTTATTCACGTTACAAATGTTCCCCTATAAAAATCACCCTGATAATATCAAAGGGACTTAAACAGAAAATTTGACAGAACCAAAAAACGTCCAGTAAATGTTTTTACAAGTTGTTTCGAACAAAATATTTTATTTTTAATTTATGAATTGAAAAACCTTTTCCTCTTCCATTGACCAAAAAATTTATTATGAATCTCTTAAACTCTTATCTATTATGTAATACTTTTTATGCCAAATTATATTTTACATTTTATGGTCAGGTTGCCCATATTGATTTATTTATATATATATATATATATATATATATATATATATATATATATATATAATCACAATGTGATATTTTCCCCATATGTTCCTGCTGTAAATGGAACCTTTTTCATTTCATGTTTTGAAATTTTGCCAAAAAAGCATAATATACATGATGCTTTACAATAATTTGTTTGATAATGATTTCATCAGACGTATCCTGCAAAATTAAAAAATAAACACAAACATAAACAATACCTTGACAGACAAAAAATACACAATGCATTTGTAAATAGATATGATGCCGATTGTAACATTTTAAAATCATAAAAAAACAATAGTTTCTGTTTATGCAGAACGATTCAATATGTAATCGATATTTTTTATGCTGGTAGGTACAATATTCATCGTATTAATATTAACATTTGCAAAACCAAAGGACACAAACATTTATACTTTATGAATATATATTGTAAAATACATCAACTGAAAAAACAATAAAACATCTTGCATAGCCAAAAAAGGTTCAGTAAATATTTTAAAAATAATTTGTTACAGAGCAAATGTTATAGATATAAAAATTCTGTTTAATTATAGAACCTGATACCAGCAGCTATTAAGTTCGGAGAGAAGGAGGTTCCGAAAGCGCACGGTACTACTGTATCGAGAATTCCGACTACAGTCCATTTAATTTTGTTTCTTAGGATAATAATATAAGAATCAAATAAAAATAGTGAGTATTCACGGAATATTCAGATGCGTGGATTTTTATTTAAAGATAAAAAATTACTATACAGCAAAAGTAGAATGGGAATAATTAATATTTGTTATTGAAATATTTATCTTAGCGGTAAATATCTAACTTGATTTATCAAAACTGTTCCATTATTGCATGGTGTCATCATTTTTATGTGGAATTTCAAGGAATGAATCATATAGATGAACAACAGGTGCAATAAAAATGCCTATATCCATTAGCATCTTTAAGACACCAGGTTACCTCCAGACAGACTTTTACTTGAAGCCCCAAATTCTTCCCTGTCGAAAAAGATTCAATATGGGTTATTTTACATTCAACGATCTCCTCTGTAAACAAAATTGTAATTTCTTATCGAGATCCTTGTAATCGTACAGTGATATGAAGTTGAAGGGAGCACATTCTGTTTAGATGGCCTTATCATGCACATTATTACGTTTGAGAGTGAAATAAGTTGCAAACATACTTTAAAATATTATTAAATATCCATATATTTGAAGTTGAAATGTGATGTTGAAACATCAGGAGTTAAATTATTGTAATATAAATATCAAGATTGAAACAGTTTGAAAGGAAGAGTTAAAAACTTGAAAAAGAATTAATTTTAGTTTAAAAAAAAATATTTGTTTTAAAACACACAATTCGATCAGATTTTTTAATAACACATGTATTAGTATGTTATATATTATCTGAACTGTTGTATTCCTTTTCTAAGATATAAATTTAACCTTTTTTAAATATCGTTTAACTCTTACATATTGAAAGACATTTCATTTTGTGTATGATACATGTATTTTTGCTCCAGCGAAGACCTACTGGGATATATTGAATTTTCATATTTGTTTAACGTATGGAAAATATATTACTGTTTTTATTTTGAATGACATCGTAATTTATAACTAAATTTGTAATGAGTATACTAGTATATTGAGAGAGGAAGTCTTTCCGTTATCACACTTTTCTCGGTCATAACACCGAGGAATCCCATCCCCCCCCCCCCCCCCCCCCCCCCCATCGCATTACCGTGTTAGTCATGCACGGTCTCCCTCAAGAGCTCAGCTCGGGGTTGGATCGACCGTGAAAAATCTCATGGCTCCTCTGCTGATACTCACGCTCGCGCACTGTTCTCTGCTGTGCGAGCCTGTGCGCTCACAGATCACAAATGTCACAGATGTCATAAATGACAAAGATTGTCATAAGACTTAAACATATCAATTATTTTACGAGTACTACATTTAAATACTAGTGGTGACATTTTGCACAAATGTATAGACGCGCAATTCATAATTGACATTAACAAGTTATGAACTTTTCATTATTTGGACTTTCCAGTTTATACCGTAATTTTATAGAAATATAAATATTAAAGCACAAGTCTGAATACATTATTAAAAAAAACATGTGGGAGAATAGTTGCGGAACAGAAAAGCCTCATAATCTTCTGTTTAAGGTGCCTCAAAATGTCCTCTTTACATTGCATATTTTAAACATAAATCCCTTCCTATACCATCCCCATGTAAATGTAAATATCTTTCACAAAAACATGGCTCTAGATGGGGTAGAATATATTGCGTGAAAATACACACACATATATGTATGTATATATATATATATATATGTTAAATTTACAAATAAAAAATTAAGAACTGATTATGTATCATGCATTGTATTATACACTCATTTAAAGCAGAATCATGCATAAGCAATTTTAATATATGCATGCAACTATAGTTATAATGAAACTGCATTTGGCTTGTGGCTATTAACTGACCACGAGTTAATTAGTGCGTCTCCGTGACTTCCGAGTTATACACACTGGATAGCATCCCAGCACATGTGACTGACTTCCGAGATGGCTTCCGAGCACAAAATCTTCCATAACGTTCAGATTTAACAATGGATAACTATTATTCTTCACAGAATGATAATATAGATCTTATTCTATCGGGGAAAAAAACAAAACGGCATTGAAGCGAAGCGTTAGCATTTTGTATATGCTTTAAACTGCTTTCCTTGGTTTCCGGCTTCCGACTTCCAAGTTTACATATACACGACCGCGCCATGACACATTTAGTTTTGAATGAGATGTACCGCTTCACGTGAATCGGTAAAAGAGTAAATAAATGTTATTATTTTTGTGTAACAATATTTCTTCTTCAATATTAAGCGCATATAATACGACGTGATGCCAAATAATATCAGACAGGAAATATTTTGATCCGACCCTTAGAATGGGCGTTCTGTTGGGACTGCCATCATGACTCCAGGCCCTATCAGTTTATTTCATAAGGCCTGAGTGTCATGTTGTCATTGCTAACAGCAGTGCGGATCCTTGCACATGCGTATTACAGAAGCCAGGAACAAGGACCGTATACGAAAGGCCCATGCAAGCGCCGCGGGGACATGATCATAGAGAAAGCTCGTACGTTGTTAGCAAATGGCGCTACTTTCGATCTAAAAGCCATATGGTGAACTCAATAAGTTCATCCTTTTGCTTATTACCCCGGACAATGAGAGTGGCGGAGGGTTATGTTGTCAACTTTGTTTGTTTGTGTATGTTATGCATACTGTCCAAGCTATATTTACGATTTTTTTTTCGATGGATTTTTGTGGAATGATTTGCACTGCACAAAACAGAAGAAAAAAAACTTAGTATTACAATGACCGGTAAAATCAAATACACATTTTAATCCAGCCGGATATGACCTTTTTGTTCGCCGTATTGTTTTTATTCCTCCAAAGAGATCTTCAAATTTATATAATAATTGAATTTTTGGCCTATGGCCCGATCTCCAACAAAGTTATAAAACTTTTAAAACAACAAAGTTAAAATGAAATCAAGAATTTGTAAAGATATCAAGTTATATAGAACCTTTCGAGTGCCGCTGGCGATTGAATGGCATCGTCTGAATGACGTATTTATGGAACAACAACGCTGCCAGCACATTATCATTATTATAAACCTCGCCCAGAACCTACCAATTTTATTTTTATTCTATCCTTCGGAAATTTTTTTAAGAAAGGTTCGGGTTTCATTGACTGGCGGATCCATCCGCATCATTAGTCTCAGTGTAGCAACCAACTAGATTTTCAGTCAATTTTAGCAACTTCTATTGTAGTCTACTGGACGAGTATTGTCTTCATGAATAATGAAAGAAGGAAATGTGATGACTACCTGCTTACTTTTCATGCGACAGATTCGAAGTCGGGCAGTTCTTTGCTATATCAACGAATTTTCGACAAAATCGTATGACAAACACGCTATCGGCATAGTATGCATGAACATTGGAAAGATATTTGTCGGATATATTAGTTAACATGTTGTCTCAGGTTAGTCAGTTGATACCGCAAAATAGCGAATATGGAGCATAGAAGTTGTGTTCGTTAAGCTGACATCAGTGTTATCTGTGCAAAAGGTAGGGCCAATGAGTTCTTCCTATACTTGAAGACGCGTCATGTCCCGAATTATAGGTTAAGATACTGCGACACACGTCTCACCATAGAGATCGGCATGATGTGCGCCCTGATTAAAGACCTGTTTGTTTCTTTGTTAGAAATCGGCAGAAATAATAATAATCAAAACGAAGCGGACGTACGACCTTGTCTTACTTGAACCGACTCTCTGCTTGGTGTGGTGGCATCCACGTCTTCGACTCTAATCAAAATTTTACGCTTAGGGAGCTCCAAGGGAACGGGTCTAAGACCCCTTTAACTGGACCGGTCGGAGGGCTTAATACATCTTCAGTCAGCAGCTGGGCTTTAAAGACTAGTGTGCTTCTAAACGTTTTTTTAATCATTTTTTTTCAGTGGCATCGGTGACATGCGAAAAAAATGTTAAATATTTTTTTTTAATTAACCATACATGTATTTATTTATAATAATAATAATAATAATAAAAATAATAATAATAATAAAAATAATAATAATAATAATAATTATTATTATTATTTTTATTATTATTATTTATTATTATTATTATTATTATAATTAGCATTTGTCTGCAGCATATAAATACATTCTTATCAGGTACGTTGATAATGATTTTAAAATTAAAATCATTATAAAGTAATGAAAAAAAAGTTTTTAATGAACTTTATGTATTAAGGGCTCCTCAACGGAGTCTGGGAACAGAAGATGGTTTCAGTGTCTGTACAGAATTACGCCATTCGGGTATTTTTCACCGCTGAGACCAACACGGGATCTGACGCTGTCATTGCCGTTGACGACGTCAGACTGACACGTGGCAACTGTGCAGGTAGGTAGATTATTTTATAGGGGCCTTTTCCGATATCTGAGGTCAATTAACAAGGCCAACCATGTTTACACAAAAATGTAAACGTTTACACGAAGGGGAAAATCGAAACCTTTTTAACGATGGAAATTGAAATAGTAGATAATAATAGATAAACTACTTAATGCCGCCCCCCCCCACACACACACACAAACTCTTAAAAATGACGTTTTCTGGCAAGAAAATATTATTAAACTACTTTAATCAAATCGTCCACTAACGGCGGTTTAACTGCAAAAGAAACGCGGACACACCAACTTATAATTACAGTCATCACAGTTTTTAGAAATACCGTCGGCATTAGAGATTCTAAGGGCCGTCAGGTGTACAAGATAACTAGACCTACCGTGAAAAAATCGCCTTGACCAAAATATCCTAATGAGCTACTAAAACCCATGCAAATCTTAAATAACCATGAGATATTTGTGATTCCATAAGAACCATAAGATTCCTGGGGTCGAATCGGTGGAGTAAAAAAGTTACTCAGGGTCAGAGGTCACCCCGAGTACAGCCAGTCGGCAATTTTTGGAAGAGTTTCGTCTCGGGCAATGCAAATGAATTGTAATGAACCAATGACATGACGTGTCGTCACTTCCTAACCATGGTTACCAATTCGGATAATTGTGTACTCCTGTTTGTTCTGTCACCTGAATCATAGGTCGTGCGCTGGCAGGAGTAAAAAGAGCGTATAAATGAACGTTTGACGGTAACATAAGGTGTAACGCATATATGGTGGCAAAACGGAGTGATCATTCATTTTTTGGGAGTTATATATATACTTTTTTTAAGACGGCGCATATGAAAATATATTCACAAGGGCGATGTCAAATTGCAAACTGGCGGCGCCAAAGTACATCCTGTGAAAAAAACCCTTTTTATAAATATAAACCAGAGGCTAAAGTTCTTGTTTATGTTTATAACTGTAAAAATACCCATTAAATTTGCCAACGAAAGTCCACCTAAGTACACAATGGTTGTCGCGTCTTCACATAATATTTGCTGATCACAGATTTACCGACGATGTTGCCAGGCTTAGAGAAAACTTTAAGCCAAATAACAGAGAATATTATTGTCTTTCGTGTAAACGGTCTGTCGTTCTGTAAACGTTTAAAGAAGTTTATAGAAATGACGTCTTTTCAACGTGTAAACGTGGCAGACCTACTGAATTAACTAACGCTAATCCCTTGATCTTTTTTAAAAAGGAATAGGCAAGAAAAGCCAGCCGTCGATCGCGAGGTTGTTCGTTTTGCTTATTTCCGCCAAATAATCTGAATACAGTTAACAAGGCCCTCTGGCGGCAAATCAGACAAACCAGCATTTTGCAAAGGACGTTTTGCAAATAGTGACCTTTCAACCTCCGCAAATATGCAACCAAAAACCTTAGTTTTGTTCTGTTGGTCAAAATTGACTCATGTATTAAATAACAACTGAGGAGCGGTCAGATTTTCACGGTCGGCCCCCGACCAGGGGTGAGAGCGCTGCAGGGTAAATTGGAAGGCTGTAAACCGCAGCCGCATAGGATTCATGAACGAGTGCGTCTTTGGGAAGATTACATGTGCGGTAGACACTGGGCCTATTTGACACCAGGATATATATGACAGGAAGCGAAAAGGAACTCTGCAGTAGTACACACTTAGGTTAATCTTTAGGACAAATCAGCATTAAAAATGAAAGATCTGCTTTGAAGTACATGGGAGGAATTTACTGTAAATTTGACATGACATCAGCACAATTCTTCACATATTCATGCATACGATTTTCATCTCCGCTAACGTTTATTTTTACCCGTGTCTGTCTGTTAGTTAAATTTATTTAATAAAACTATGCAAGGGGTTGAACATTCGCCAGGGAAGATCATATCTGATTTAATTGTGAATCCATGGTCTAGGTGCAGAACACAGGGCTCAAAGCCTGGCGATAGTGAATTCAAATCTCAGCCGAGGCGGTGAGATTTTTCTTGGGCGGCTTTACAGGCTGACCGCTCGGTAGACTTAATTGGGGACTTTTCCCATAGGTCGTGTTTAATACACAAACGAGTGCGCCTTTCGCGGGTTTTTCGGAGTCATAACCCAGTACATGGAATTACACACATCAAAGGACCAGCAGGAGGTGGTTGACACCAGAATTTTCGCGTTTAAGCCCCAGTAAAAAAAAAATGGTAGAATTTGTTTTCCTCAGGCCATACCAAAAACAAATCTTGTTCTGCGGATACGCAGCTCCCGTGGATAATTTTTTTGCAAATGAAGACCAGGTCTTTTGTATTGTTGCAGTTTCCCTAAAAAATTCTTAAAAGCATGGAACATAGCATTCATTTTGTGTTGGTAATATGTACATCTTTTCAAGAATTTAAGCAAATTTTTATTATTAGACATGTGAAAATAAAGAGAATAAATTGACAATTTTTATTCCAACAGTCCGCAAAACGAAATTTTTTCGTGTGGACGAAGCGGATGAATGCAGTTTCTGGATACTATGACATTTTATATCTTCAGCCCCACAATCCTGTTCATGGAGCCGATGGGGAGCTTGTAGCGCGACCTGCGGTACGGGAGTCCAGCAAAGTATACAAAGCTGCCAGGGCAGAGTGCAGCATAAAGACAGAGCTTGCAAAATGGCTGATTGTGGCTGGACGACCTGGCGAGAATGGGGTGGCTGCTCCAGTAATTGTGATGGTACACGCCAGAGATTCAGATATTGTATCCGAAATCCGTGCCCCGGAAGTTATCACATGACCGAAAAATGCGGGTCGTGCGCAAATTCCTGGGGCACTTGGACTCAATGGGGATCTTGCTCGGTCACGTGCGGCTATGGATCGTCTTCAAGGTCACGTAACTGCCAAGGGAACGCCTGTCAGGGCGCGGCGTCAGAGCAAAGGATTTGTTTCATGGGCACCTGTGAGTAGCTATTTTTCATTGTTACTCACATGTATAATTGTAATGTGCCAGAATATCCGGATTTTAGTTCCAAACTTTATAATTTATATATCACGATCACGTTTAATATTAAAATGATGAATGTACCAGATACATGTATGTATTATAGGAGTTTGATTTGTAACGTCAAAGCAAGGTAATTTGATTTTTAAATTAAAAAAAGAAAGCGAATTCTTTCATGTGTTCACTTCCTATACCTCTTATACGTTTTTTATATGATATCTTAGTATATGTTTTTTTATATTATATCTTTATAAGTTTACGTTCTGATATAGAGATTTTTTCCCATGTTTAGCTCTTAATGATGGCCTTTGTAGTCACCGGATATTTTTAATTCTTCAATCGTCATTTTTTATTCAGTTATTCATTCAGTAATAGTTTTCAATAGTCACATATTTCTATTGCATCATTCTTGTTCATACAAAATTCTAAAATTGCATGTCTGCCATATTAAAACCTACTTTCACAGATTTTAAATAAACAGATAAACATCTGCACACCGCCTGGCATATTTATGCTGAACAAATATTTTCTGAAAAGGTTGTTACATGTAATCGTTTCTTCTCCATAAACATTCTACGGCTTTACACAAGACAGGGAAATGTTCTAATGTATCCTGAACTTTACAAATGTTACACAATTCATTATTACAGAACCCCATTTTACACAGCCAGATCTCTGTTGGTAAATATTGTTCTCAGTCTTCTCCATTAAGGAAGATGTTCTTCCTTCTCTTAAAGCAAGACAATGATTGGTTCAGACAAATATCCGAAGCAAATTTCACTGATGGAAACTTTGTTTCCCGTATACTTTGACATATCGATAAACAATATAATTTCTCAGCTATGATAAGATCCTAATATCTCTTGGTACAAGATCAAATGTATTACTCTTTCTAATTAAGAACATAATTACATTTTTTACTTTATACAATGCCACATATCGTAATCTACTTCTTGATGGTACTCATGTCTATATATATATGTCAATTTTATTTATTATATATTTTATTTTATTTATTATTAGGTTCTTATCTGTAGCAGGGCCTCATTAAAACGTACAGCACTTGCTTTATGAGCTATCCTGATGAAATATATTGTAATAAATAAATAAATTAATTAATTACTAACTAAATATATTATCATGAAGCTTCCTTTAACATGAACGCCCAAAAGAGAATCACTCTAAAAAGACTTAGAGACCGAATTATTTTTCATTATGAGATTTATACTCGGTCATCATCATAATAGTTGAATTGCATGGCGCCATCCAGAAGTTCTACGTGTATGATGTCAGGGTAAAGACTTATTCTGAAAGACTTCGCCTTTGAGTCAATCAAAGTTGAACGTGACTTGCATTGCACATAAAATGTCCACATAAAAATTTAAATGTTCGTTTAAAAAAGTAAAAGAAAAAATAGTTTCGAGGAAGTAAGTGTAATCAAAGCCTGATCAGGTCAATATACACTAGCCATTTTCATTAGAAGTGGATAAGAGTAATTTTTTTAGATATCCCTTCGCCTTTGAATTGTTTTCGGATGGCCATTTGGAAGGAAAGACAGCTGGACGGAAAACGTTAGACCGTTTCACTTTATTCCCTGCTCCAATAAAACAAGCTGATTTCATTTCATGACGTCAGAGATACATTAAAATGAACCTTTTATAGTAGACATTGTGAGTGCATGAATTCCCACCTAGTTGAGCAATACAATATGTATTTTTACTTGTTGCCGTACAATATCATGTTTCATCTTTTGCCCACCAGGCGCCACTGTTTGCCAGTGGTCAAACTGGGGGAGTTGTAACGCAACCTGCGGGGGCGGCCACAAGAGACGTCAGCGGTCTTGTGGCACCAATATGTCTGTAATGTTGGAAACCTGTAACTCGTCTCCGTGTGGGTGGGGAGAGTGGCAAACATGGAGTCGATGCTCTAAGACCTGCTCTGGAGGCGTCCGGCAGAGACACCGGATATGCCTACAAAACCCGTGCACCGGAAGTCGAACAAGCAGTAGTTCCTGCGGAAGTGGATTGTGCCTTGGACCGTGGTCTCCATGGACTACATGTTCTAAGACATGTGGAGATGGTTTAAAGGAACGATCTCGAACGTGCACGGGAGGGATCTGCACAGGCCTAACCTTTGAGAAAGTTGGCTGTCAAAATTCTGATTGTAAGTCATCTGGTTTGTTTATTTAACGATACGTTACATAGAAATGACTGGTCTTCCAAGTCATACAAGATATTTATTGGGACCTCCTAACAAAGGATCAGCGGTTCAGTTGCTGGGTGATAGTTTATGTGGATGGATTTGTGCGAAGTGCTCTGGAATATTTTGTGACGTAATTCTTGGGTATGAAAAGGTATCATACATGGGGGATTCTGGTATATAAATTAGGTTGCACGTGTTTGTTGCTGTTTATAAAGTATTACTTTTTAACTTCTGTTAAAATTCCTGGCTACGTTTACGACAACTTTATATCACAATGTAATATAACAATGGACAATGAGAGAGAGAGAGAGAGAGAGAGAGAGAGAGAGAGAGAGAGAGAGAGAGAGAGAGAGAGAGAGAATCTGAGTATGAGTCTGGTGACGTGTATTAATTGGTTAAGAAAGCAATAGATCGAACCAAATATTATTCACTGATAAGAATAAATTCATTGATTACAGGATTCCATCTTTACTGCATATTTTAAAAGGACATATTTATGATAAATGCACCAGCTGTTCAAAATGGAGAAAAGTATTGCTGCAGGAATAGTTGGTTTATGAAAATATCAGCCAAGAGATAAATAAGTAATAACCATAACATACGAGAAATTTGCTCATTCTGCCCCCTCACACCTTCTTTTCAATATAATGTTTCGATTTTACATATTTCATATTATGAAAATCTCATGAGTGTTGTCTGAGTCCAAGTTGCATCATTTCAGGTCTCAGCATATTAAGCCCGCTCCATATGCATTCAAATTATGGACCATAGTCTTCATCCAATTTAGAAAAACGTGCATAAGGATTTTAGATGTAGTTGTTACTGTATTGTCTATCTAGATTTATATCGGTCCGATGCGATAATTATCGCCATGAGATATATCGCCTTGGAACGAGAGAATTATCGTATGGCCACGAGATACTATTTCGTGGGAACGAAATAATAATCGCGTGGCCACCAGATACTATGTTGATTCCTTGACAGCAGCTGGCCAGAGTAGCATCTGGAAACAGTGGTTGCCATGGGGATCATGCACAGTGACGTGTGGTAATGGTAGGAAAACTCGAACCCGAACCTGCAACGGGAACAGCTGTATTGGTCAAAGTTAAGAGACAAAAGATTGCTCATTGACCGCTTGTTAGTTAATCTTTCTACGATATTAAACTTTTTATATTATTTTATACGGAACGAAGTGAAGATTTATTAAAGCGAATATATTATCAAGCTGAAAGTCAGACCTGTATAATAATAAATATAATAATAATAATATTAATAATAATAATAATAATATAATAATAATAATAAAAATAATAATGATAATTATTATTATTTATTATTTATTGATATTTATTATTATTTATTATTTTCATTCTTCTTCTTCTTCTTATTATTATTATTATTATTATTATCATTATTATTATTTGGCTTTAAGTTATGCTAAGCGATAGAAATATGTCTCTGTCCATCGTCCTTCTGGCCGTCTGTCGGTCCGTTAGAATAACATAATATTGTAATCTTTAGCCCAGCAACTTCTTACTTAATATATAGACAATTGGTTGTAAAATCTCTGTCAAGGTGACCTGTATTCTACGAACTTTTAACTATCAGAGTCAAACTGAGTATTCCAGGCTTTAAAAAAAACCCACCCTGACTTGTGTGTATGTTTTTTTGGCATTGAAATAAGCGTTATCTTTACCTCACTTTCGACAAATCAAGAAATCTCATCTAGAATTTTTGTCATCTTCTTGCGCTGCCAGCAGTGGAACAAAATAGCCGCGACACACACCGGTGGAAAAAAGAGGGGGAGGGTCTCAGTAAACAAACTGTTTTCTCGACCTCCGTACAGAATCAAGGTCTATTAAGACAATGATAGGTCCCTGCAAGGGGATGTGCACCCGACACGGAACTAAGCGGGGTTTAACCTGGATTGCTTGGGCGACCACTGTATAAAAACGTGGCGGACGACATGCACCTGGACGTCACCTGTCACCCCGGAATCGCGCCCATTAAACAAACACATGCTTAAACCGTGCAGCACGTGCTATTGTTTGAATACATTTACACCACTACGTGACCGATATCGTGCCGCAATGTAGTTCCCCGAGTTATATAACATGTAAAAAACAAACAGACAATCATTTTCTTTACAACCGTTCGATGTGAAATGAATCTTGTCAGTGTTTGTTCTATATTTGCTCCAAGGCCTTAATTATTGTAATTTTCAATTATCAGGCGATGTAGCTTGCGTTCGACTGAAATAGTGACTTGCGAACATTGAAAGGCAGGGATTGATCCCCTTCATAGACGAGATCTCGTGCTGGAGATGCTGCCTTCTACATAATCGTCGCGCCGCGATAGCCCCTCCAGAATAATTTGAAATCTATGGATTTGTGGTGAAAGAATTTGTTCAAGACCAAACACGTGCACAACCGAGGCATGACCACAGAGGACATTTGTGTCAAAAAGAGCAGTGCGAACACCGTCAATTATTATATAGATTATTACGATCTTTATTCATTGTTATTATAATAATCATATTATTATTATTATTATTATTATTATTATTATTATTATTAATATTAGTAATAGTAGTAGTAGTAGTAGTAGTAGTAGCAGGAGTAGTAGTAGCAGCAGCAGTAGTAGTAAAGTAGTATTACTAATATTCCTTAGGTTAAGTAAATCAAAATTCAATGTTGTAGATAATTATATACCACTGATCATCAAGTATCTGACCGGAATTATGCGGTAAGTATGACTGACATTTGTGAATCTTAGGCATGAATGTCATGATAGCCTGCTGAGCGTCATGGCCTATGGATCACTGTTTATAATAATAATAATAATAATAAATAATATTTTTTGCTGTTATTATTATTATCATAATTAAGGAATTAATTGATTTTTATATCCTAAAAACTGATTTACTGAAACTGAAACTAATTCCCTATATTCATTATTGTTATATTTTTACCAGCTTACCGGCATGGAATTCTCGGGTTCATACATTCATGGCCTCATCCAAATGTTTTCATGATCCAAACAAAATAATAAGATAAGTTTAAGGCTTAAGAACTTAAAACAATCAGACAGATAAAAACACCTCATGGTATTCCATTGAACAAATAAATATTAAGCCTGAATAATGTAGTATTGAATATAATGTAATCCATATTTAATTATGGAAACATTTTTCCAGGCCCGCCTCTTCTGACTTGTGACAAACAACCGAGAATGCATTCAGGTAGTTACGGTTTAGTGTACTCCCCGGGTTACCTAGATCACAGAAACTACAGCAGTAACTTAGACTGTTCGTGGATCGTCACTGTATCCTCACCTCAGGCAAGTATACATCTCTCACGAACTGGTCGCCTTACATTCGTTCATTTAAAATTAAGCAATTAGATTCGAGTGTCTTCCCAATACAATTTATTATTATTATTATTATTATTATTATTATTATTATTATTATTATTATATAAATATGTCTGTGTGTGTTCTTTTTTGGTCTTTTAATAAGCTTATCCACGAATGTGACAAATAAAAAGAGGGGTTTCTTCAAAATAAGATAAACATGTCATTCTACTTATTATTATTATTTTAATAAATATTATAATACCTATGAACATTTATATACTTAACACGTTTAAACTTAAATTATTAACCTAATAGTTTAAATTAAATCATTTGCCTAATAATTTTTAATTACTTATAATACCTCATTTTATATCATGCCTTGCATAATTTGCCTACAACAGATAGTGGAGCTAGAATTGATGGATTTTGCTACCGAGAAGGGTTACGATTTTCTCTACATTCACGACGGCGGTACCAAATCAAGCGCTCTCTTGCATAAATTGTCTGGAGATAAGGCCGGAATTCCGTCAACTCCGGTAAAAACTTCCGGTAATAGGGCATTTCTGCACTTCACAAGCGACCAGTATGTCAACGACAGAGGCTTCAAAATCAGATATAGAGGTAGTTTACCATTAATTTGTTTCCCTGCTGTACATGACTTTCATTAGGAAGAACTGTAGCGGTTGATGGGTAATAAACAATATATATATATATGCAATATTTTATAACCAATATATATATATATATATATATATATATATATATATATATTTATATATATATAATTATATATTACCCGTATGTCAACGACAGAAGCTTCAAAATCAGATACAGAGGTAAATCATATAATGTATATTCATACGAATTCCAAAGAAAATTTAAAGAGAGAATTACTACATTGAAATGTAAGTTCTAGTAAGATATCCCAGGTGTAATGGAGTTGAATTCTCGTTGATCCATCCGTAAGTGAATAATTAAAGCATAAATGTTGATCCCTGCAAGTAACAATTTCATTTTGATTTTTCTAGAAAAAAAATGACCGATTTTGAACGCAAGCTGGGAGAACATTTCTTTCTTGAAAATAAAAAATAGCAAAAAAAGATGATGTTTTGATGCAATATAAAGTGGTTTGACGTTTTAGTCTGTTATTAACATGTTTTTCCTTGATCATATTATTATTTGGATAAAATGGAAAAAATAAATTCGCCCACCGGCACTGAAATACTTAAATGTTTCTGGAAAAACAACTTTTTTTGCCTAGTAGTTTTTTATTTATTCTCTTTGATAAGTAGCCTGAAACAATCCCAGACAAATAAAGAAATGGATGACCTTTCGCCGAAGCGAAAGTAGCAACAATGAAAATTATAGGTTTATATTTAAAGTGAAAAGGAGGTACATGCTTTATGGAAGATACTCTTACATCAGCGGATGAAACAACAAAACTTCAATACTGAAAGATTCGTAAATATTTCCAAATCGTCTTTCAACCAATTTATTAAATTTTTCAGGAAAGGAGATGATTTTTCGTTTTATGGTATTTTGTGGTACTGCAAATAACGTATTACTTTCACTTTCTATGTATTTTATAATATGCAAAAGCTGGCCAGAACAGTATATGGACGGCATGGTCGTCATGGGGACCGTGTTCAGTCACGTGTGGCGATGGAAGGAAAACCCGGACTCGGACCTGCAAAGGAAACGGCTGTGTCGGCCGAACCACAGACGCGATGACCTGCTCAATGCCCGACTGTAAGTTCACCCTACAGTGGTCTATGTTTAGCAAAAACAACCATAAAAATTTTGTTAATAGAATGAACCTTATATTGAATAAAGCTAATACAAAAAGGTTCCCGTCCCCCCTTTGTCACAAATGAAGTAACTTATCTATCTATCTATCTATCTATCTATATATATATATATATATATATATATATATATATATATATATATATATATATATATATATACACACAATATATATATTCTTCTGTAGTGTTACAGATGTCTGTTTTATTGTGCGCAGGGATGTTCCGTGTGTTGTTAACATTTGGTTCGTGTAGCACGCATAGCTTGTTGCTATGGAAGCATCGCCTGGCCGAGCCGGGTCGGCCCATGTGTGAACCCTGACATGTAGAAACACAGCGTTCTTTGTTCTAGTGTGTTCTTTGGGCACATGAGTACTATGTATTACTGGGTTCTTTGGATTGTTCGGGAAATGGAAAGTTCTCGGCTTTAGGTGCAAAGTTATGATAAAGGGGCTGTGTTTAGAGCCGAGGAGAGAAGAGAGAGAAATAATCCAGCATACACGGAACACGGAAGAGTGCGAGTCAGTTTGTGGGCCTTCCCGATAACTGCAGCAGTTATAGATCTTCTTTGAATTTGTGACGGATTTTAATTAGTCTTTAGTTTGCCTTTCGGGTCACTATCAGAACTTCACTTTTGGATAACAACAAATTGATTTTGTGATTGAACTTACGCTCCCTAGGCAGCGGAAATCTTGAGCTTCTAAAGAAGCTACTGATTTCCGCTGCCTGCTTTGACCGTTTATGATGCACTTAAACACCAGCTGGTGCACATGGGCCTGTCTGCTGAAAAAAAACTGCTGATGTGACGAGCAGCGAACTAAATGCAAGTCAACAAACACTCGACAGGCATCAGGCTCCGCCCAGAAACCACGTGCGGGGCAATTCTCTCTGAGCCTGTGGCCTGTTCAAACAGTCGCCGGGGCGATGAGTTGTCACTCAAAACGAAATGAACAACATTGGCTTCGTGTATTTCTCGCTTGGCTGGTAAACCGTTTTGTCTTCAGCACAGGGTCTCATCTGGTTGGACCAAAATACAGTGCTCTCCTCTGGTGTAGAGATGCAGGATACAAGGTCATAACAGACAGCGCTTACGATATAGTAAGATGGCCTATGGGTAAAGCGCTGTGTAAAGAGCGTAGATTGAACTGGACTGTTATTCTCTAAGAAGATTTGTGGGAACTGTTCATCTTGATTATATATTTTAAAGGACTTGTTGTCGCTGTGACAGTGGTGGTATCCAGGTACTGTCCACTTTATTTATTATACTGTGTAATTGTATTGATTTGCTGTTGTACTGTTGTTATACTGTGTAATTGTATTGATTTAGTGTGTTGTAATGTTAGGATTGTTTTAAGAATATATTATAGTTATTTGTTATCAAAAAACTACTGACTTCTTTATTCATTCTCCTAGACATTTCACGCTGCCTAGTGTTATAGAATCTGATTTTTTCCCTCCATAACAACATTTGTGCTCAACATTTGACTGCGTGATCTGTTGATATAAGGTTCCGTAACAGTAGTAACTGCTGCATGTTCTAGTCTTCAGCTTGAGTGTACTGTGTTTTAGTCATTTTAGGCTTTAGTTCGCATAAAGTCTTTTACTGCATGTACTGCGTCAACGGCAAAACAAATTCTTGTAGACCTGTGTATTAGTGGCTGATAAAGCGTATCTTCATCGTTATAAAAAAGGTGGATGAATGATATGTAAGACACTATTTAAGTCGGTTTTGAAGACCTTTTTCAACCCTGAGTAACTGTTCTTATCCGTCACTTCCGATACATCGCATAATTGCACGGAATTTCAAATGGGGGAAATTAAATTTATATTATAATTTACCTTGGTACCACTCAACTTTTTCTACACATATTCTCTGTGCCCACACCTTCGATATGATCTGTTATTTCCTGCTTTAAACATTCGAAAAAGGTGCCAAGTGTGTCCTAAGGGGTTCATTTCTCATATACTCCCATAAAATACTGAGAAATATAACCTTTTCTTGCGAAAAGGTTATCAGTGAATCCTATCAGGAACTGCAAAAATGTATGCTGAGGAGGAACTTGCAGTGCCACCTGTTCGTATTTTGAATGAAACTACACAAGAAGAAAACATACATTATATAATAAAATATTTTCTCTACAGGTCTTCCCCCGATAACATGCCCGAGTCATCCTCAGTTGTTACCGGGTACTTCCGGTACTCTGTACTCCCCCGGTTACCTACAAGGTCAGAACTATACCAGCAACTTGAACTGTTCGTGGGCCATCAGTGTAACGTCTTCTGAGGCAAGTTGACTCTGTTTTTATATTTTTTCTGCTTTATCCCCCGTTCATTGCACTAGTTATTCTTTTGATATTTTTTATATATATATATTCCTGCATATTCTATGCTATTTTACCATAAAATAAGGTCCTATAAGACGCGGCCATATGATAAGTACTGCCGATGTACTTTGTTGTTCTGGTAGTCTGGTTCCTATGTTCTGAGACTTATATTGAAGAAGCGGTGACGTGGAGAATGTGGGCGGAGAACCAGTCTATTGTGACAGTGCTAGACTATTATTTTTGTTATTACATTGTATTTTTAAAATATGTAAATGACAGGCAAGTTGCCTGTGTTCACGGGGTTAGTAATGACCCAGAAGCCATAAACTGTCGTTAAGACATGAGAGCGGATTCTGTAAGCCTTCGTCGAGTTTTCACCATTTTGCCATTAATATTTAGGTAACGGCAGATTCGAACCTTGGATCTTCCGTCTAGTAGTCCAGTGCCTAAACCACGAGGCTACGTCTAAACCACTAGGCTATTTCTAAACCACAAGGCTACGTCCCACCTTGCTAGACTGCTAATAGATCGCTCACTAGAATATTTACTGACCTCAGGTATATCGGAATAGGTCCCCTTCACACAATTGTGCTACATTATCCTATGCCCCAACAACGTGACTGGAACCTAATGTTTTCCCATTTTGTTCTCAATGTTCATGCATTGTTTCACATGCGAAGGAATTTTTTGACAATAAATACCAAGTGTGTGTAACCACAGCCACCGGGCCTCAACGGTAAATAACTCCGTATTTGAGGAACGGAAAATAACGTGTTTGTCGGGTATACACACTTCGTTACGCCCTTTTATCCCCATCTTTACACTCAGCTGGTTATCTGTGTTTTAAGATAAACCTATGGCACAAAGTGGTGAAGACCTGAAGTTTCAGAGCCTGCGCGGATGGCGACGTGCCAAAATAGCACACCTGTCATTTAAGCAAGCTGGCTAATGATCAGTTTAAAACATGGCGACCCAAAAAGCCAACACGGGTTGTCCTTATAACCAGCTGGTTGAATCAAATTTTTGAAGAAGAAAATTGGAATGATAGTTTATATTGAACTAGGTTGACCAGTTTGGAATAAAAGATTTGAAAAATGTAAAATGAATTTATAGCACGGAAACTGTCTTAGAATGAACAAGACACTATGCTTGTGTTGCGCAAAGAAAGACTTATATGTCAATAACTGTCATGAAAACAACATTTTTAATTTGTCTTATCTATACCTAAAGTAGGTTAACCTTACTCACTTTAGTAATTTTATAATATATTTACAATTAATGAGTGTACCTGTGACCCTTTCTTTATGACTGGGGAATATTAGAAAGAGGGAAATTTGAGAAAAAATAGGTCACTGAACAGGGTTATACACGATGTGAAAATAAAATAAAATTAAAAATGAAAGGTTGCAGATATCTTAGTGTCTTGGAGGATGAAACTGAAACTCATCTTACGCGTTTCATGTATACATCATAAGGTTCGAGTCCAAGTCCATCTTCTTAGAGCCCGAATCACTTGGAACCGGAGCCCAAGTTCGAGTTTGATTACTATACAAAAATCCTCAAAACGCATTATCATGAATACTTAAAGTTAGTTCACACGTTTTTCCTATAATGGTTAATTGCACTTGTAGCTCTCGGTTCTGAGTAATGGTTGGTATATACCGTGTTATTATTTTGTAATATTCTGTCAGTAGTTTGCACGTGTATACAAGTCTTTAGTGGCAGACGTTCAATGGATTCGGCCTGATATCTCGAGTCCTTAACTCTGAGTCCGAGTACAAGTCCGAGTCCCGGATCTTCAAGTACAAGTCCGAGTCCCGAATCTTCAAGTACAAGTCCGAGTCCCGGATCTTCAAGTACAAGTCCGAGTCCCGGACCTTCAAGTACAAGTCCGAGTACCGGACCTTCAAGTACAAGTCCGAGTCTTTAAAAAATGGACTCGAGTCCTGGCTCCAAACCTGCATTAATGGACACAAACACAAATCTGTTAAAGACGCCCTCGATATTTCTTTGTTATTATAGGTGGTTCAGCTAGAATTCGTGGATTTTGCTACCGAGAAGGGTTACGATTTTCTCTACGTTCACGACGGCGGAACCAAATCAAGCGCTGTGTTACATAAATTGTCTGGAGGTAAGGCCGAAACTCCCTCAACTCCGGTAACCACTTCCGGTTATGGCGCATTCCTGCACTTCACAAGCGACGCTCTCGTAAATGACAGAGGATTCAAAATCACATACCGAGGAATAGGTAAATAACGAATATAACAAGAATTCTGCATTATAATGAATGCAAACCTCCGCCATTCACTTATGTAGCCCATATTCCCAAGGTTCATTTATATTTAAGTGACTCTAATTAATATCTTTTTCTTGATATTCAATCCTTCTCTTTACCACCACTTTACATTACTTTTTAAAATAATTTTATTGACTATATGTTTATAAGACATACACCCGAGTCTGATTGTGAATGTCACAAGAATATCGGTTTTCCTTATGACCAAAAAAAAAAGACCAAAAACAATCCAAAATATCATGTTTGATTAAGATTGCTTCCTACTTACATCCGTAGGCTGAGGAACATGTTAAAAGTATTGGTGAGGGAATTTTATTATCTTGGGTATAATTATTTTTTTTTTAGAATATAGTTGTGCGAAACCGAAGAACAATTTACTAATAAAATTACAATGTGGTTCAAAATGTTAAAAATTTAGAAAATAATCTAAGAAAATACTCTTTAGGCGAAGAAGAGAACTGCATTCTATACATTTTGACACCCCGTCCGCAAACAAAGAGTAGCACACACAAAATACAACATATCCTTAGGGTCGTCAAGATGGTTTACATGTACCTAAAACGACGCAGGATGTCTACATCTCTATTTGACAGTTCCACAGCAATCGTGAACATAAGTAGATGCTTGAGTGCCAACAGAAAAGGAAGTTTTGCATCTCAAAAGATATGGTTTTGGGATTAAAATGTAATAATATTCCATATTCGATGTTTTAATTTACTTTTTAATTATTTCTAAAACAGTTATTGCTTCAGAAACGGAGATTGCGCTTGTGCGACTTATATTGCTATGATACTACTTGGTATTGTAAATTAAATTGTAAAGGTAACCGTACGACTACTTTGTTTCGTACTTTTATGTACTCTGTTCATCAGTTAGTCAGACCGGCAGTTGGGGGCCATGGTTGTCATGGGGTTCGTGTTCGGTCACGTGTGGCAGTGGAAGGAAAGCCCGAACTCGAACGTGCAACGGAAACGGCTGCGTCGGCCAAAGCACAGACACGAAAGACTGCTCTATGCCAACCTGTAAGTTCAGTGTTGTTACGGGAGTGTCATCGGGTCTGTGTGAATATACAATTGCGGAATATTTAAAGCTAGCTATTCACCGACCTAATCTGTAGGATTTATGTGATTTCTGGCTTACTCTGCATACATATTAAATATATTAATGGACTAATTCCTGCCAGGAAAAGTTCATTTAATGCCTCTGTGATGGAAGTATGACCTTATTTTTCTAAAACTTTTAGTAACCGTGGCATATGCTACAATTTTAACAAAGTGAAAAGGTCTGTAACTGGATGTGGATGGCTGCATATACAGCAGTTAAAAAGTCACCGACTGCAAAATGCCATTTGCAAAACACGAGAGTGGGTGTCGCATGTTCAGGATTTGGAGCTGGATGCACAATGCGATACCACCCTCTCATTAGCCTGATTTAGATTCTTTGCTCTGTGCGCACCCTGGTGTTCAGACGCAGAATATATAAATCTGGGACGATAGTAGTGTTTAACCGCTGAGTGTGGAGCGTCACATATGTATAGTGCGCATGCATAGTGCATTCCATTTGTCTTTATAATAAAAAAAATATCAATTGATTTTGAATACAATTGTCAATGGCTACTATAGAGGTGTTTAAATGGGCCGATTCTTAAAAGAAAGACGAATTCTCATTAGAATCTATATTTCGATTTCCGACTAAAGTTTAGATTGACAGGTAACATAACCTATATGTTATAATTTATTATAAAAAATCTTTTGTCTTTCGATTTTAAACCCGCAGCGCGTGGATAATAAATTCAAAAAAAGCTAAATTATATATGACCGTTTGCCTGTATAGATGCAGCATCTCATTCACGAAGGTTTCGTTATCAACACAATTTGAAACCTTCGCGAACATAATCCAACTATAGTATATGAACGCCTACGCCTCGGTTGAAAAAAAAACTTCAGTATCCAGCCTTTTGTCCAGAGCTCCATCACATACACTTTGAAAATGGATTTTTATTTTTTTTCGTAAAACTGCTAACAAACAAACTAACTGACAAATAGACGTAAACTAATTGTGATAGATTGATAGATTATATTTTAAATATGTTTGATATTAAAACATTACGCATGAGTATTTATAATTTAAACTACTTTGAAGATTGTCAGGTTACATATTCCAATGCTCTTATCGTAACTCTCTTCTAGTGTAAGAATTTATAATTAGTTAATATGATAATTTTGAATGTTGTTCCGTAATCCTTATTAAGATACCTACAGACACAGTGTGTGTGTATGTGTGTGTGTGTGTGTGTGTGTGAGAGAGAGAGAGAGAGAGAGAGAGAGAGAGATAGAGAGAGAGAGAGAGAGAGAGAAATATTTTACATTGTGCACATGATTGCTATTTCATAAATAATAAAAAATTATTAAATATATTTTTGCCATTTTATCCTTCTGATCTGGTGTCAGGTAATACCGCTACTGCGTGTGAGGGACAAGCAAAGCGCATGACCGGAAGTAACGGCATCGTGTCCACACCGGGGTTTGAACTCGGCAACCATTACACTGGCAATATGGACTGTGCCTGGATTATCACGGTTTCAGTCTCAAAGGTGAGTATTAAAGGGGCCTATTCACAGTATGTTAAATAAAATGAAACTGTTGTGATTCTGTTTCCTGTTTTTAGCGGCGTCTCAGACATATAACACCGCAAAGTATAATTCATAGATAAAATGTTTAAAGATCACATACTTTTATTTTGATTATATATGGAATGGAATTTTGTCGATGTATGCTCCATTTACATAAGTAGTCTAATTTTCAATTCTTAGGCGATATACCTCGAATTCGGCGTAAAGGAATGCCCTCGTCAAACTACCCCTCTTTTGCATCTGCTATATATCAATATCATTTTAGAATTTTTTTTTTTCTGTCATCTTCATTATATCTCCTTCCTGGTTAAAAGACACAGGCCCCAAACAAGAGAAATTTGTTCTTTTCATTACAAAGAGCAGCATGCCATTAATGCAATGATAGTTTTATATTGACATATATATTGGGTTGGAAGCAAAATCACGTTTCATAAGACTCATGTGCTTGTAATGGCTCTTTTTATATCCTTTTCTTGTAACTCGCTCACTATCTATTCTCTCTTAGTTGACGTTTTTGATAGATGGCGCTTCAATAGCCGTTAAGGAAACAATATTGGAAATGCATCTATCAGGATACACTTGGTTTCGTTCCTGGCTGTCCGATACCAAAACTGAGCATTTTCGTAGGAGTTGCATGACAAAAGTCCAGTGTATGAGAAAGATTTCAAGCATCAAAAGGTTCATGAAAAAAAACTAAAAATTAACAAAAGAAATTTCTTCTAATTTTAGAAAATACAGCTTGAAATTCTGGATTTTGAGACAGAGGCCAGCTACGACATCCTGTATGTTTACGACGGTCCAACCAATTCTAGCTCCCTTTTAGTGCAATATTCCGGAAACGCTACCGGAAGCCGCTTCAGAACTTCCGGTTCAAGTGCTTTGCTGCATTTCAAGTCTGACGCCCTTCTTAATAAAAAGGGGTTCAAAATAGAATACAGAGCTGTAGGTGAGTACTACAAATGATTAATAGTTAATAATAAATTAATTTAAAAAAAAGATAAATTCAGTCATGCTGTCTCACTAGGCGATCCTTCTTTTCCTCTACTTCTTTTAAATTTCATCTCTATTATACCACTCCGAAGCCATAAGGGCCATGAAGAAAATAGATCTGTTCAAACGAATATCCACCAAACCCTGGAAGCGCTCCCTTAGCTAAGAATTACACATTATCTCATTGTTTTAAGAAAAGAGAAATGTCATATCAGCACATTACTAAGGCCGTTCCCGCACTAACAAATAATCCGGATCGTGAATCAGTTTACTATGGACGCACTAAGCCACTAATTTGTATCAGTTCGGTTTACTGTAGTTTGCTTGAAAGGCGGTCTGCAGCAGTCCGGTTACAGTTTCAACGAACGGCCTTGATCTCTACCCGTGATGTTGCCCAAGTATGCGTTGCGCAAGGAAGCGCTCATTTGCAGGCCTGAATCGAATTACGAACCAAGTGCGGACAACAAACTCAAATTGTGTTATATAAACCGGTATGGCTTTTGTAAAGCAAACTACAGGGAGGGCGCGATGAGGGCTTCTTCGAGACTAAAGAAAACCGGTTGAGTGTAATCTGGTTTAGATGCGAACTTTGTGCGGATACGGCCTTACACTTTATCCAACATGTGTATAATTATGATGAAAATTGTAAATAGCGAGAAACCATTTTAGGGTAAATTTTTTTGGATTTTGGAGAAAATTCAATGAGTAATCGACCGAGTGTTCCAGACATGAGGTGGCACCTACATATTATTTGCAGAACTGTAATTTCATCAGTCAGCAGCTTTTGCAATGTAATAATGCAAAATAACTACTTTTACCTGGAAAGTTATACTGATTTCAACAATTATAACGGAACCGCCCCCCCCCCCCGATTTTTTAAAGCTCCGTATTATGGCATTACAAGGGCAGAATTTGTTAAAGTCCCAGCTACACCTGAATAATTTATTACTCATTTTCATTATTTTATACTTCAACGTCACAGTCATTTAGCCAAACAAGCATATAATTTGGAATATTTTTATTCGTATATAAAAGAGAATAATGCGCTCCTAATATTTTTATATTAATGTTCCAATATAACCTTATGGAATATTTTAGAAAATCATAAATGTGCGTGTAAAACAAACAAAAAAAAAAAATAAGCCTAAATCAATTATGTAAATGTTTCTACATTTTTTAATTGGTAATTAGATGTGCATTAACTGATCTCTTTCGAACAGATGGGGGCGCGCCGAACTCGGGATCGTGGTTGCCATGGGGAGCGTGCTCGGTGTCGTGTGGAAGTGGCACGAAAACCCGAAGTCGTCTCTGCCCCCGAAGTGGTTGTGACGGACCGTCAACGGGCACAGCTGTCTGTGTACTGCCAGCTTGTGAGTGAATTCCTGCTACTAACAACATCAAGTATTAAAAGTACATATCATATGAATATATATACAGTGGGGCCTCTCCTTATTAACGGGCACCTCTGTACTAAAAGTACCTTTTTACGGCCACTTACGGGCAGTCCCATTAAAATAGGTCCCAAATTCAATAACCTTCCTACCAAAGGCACCTCTCTATTGCGAGCAGAATGTCCTGTCCCATCGGTGTCCATAATATATATATATATATATATATATATATATATATATAATGAGAAAGAGAAAGAGAGAGAGAGAGTCTAACGGAAAACATTTTTACGCTGATGGTGACCTACCAAAGTGAAATGAAACCTGTGTAATAGGACTACCATTCTGTCTTAATTAACAGGGAGCTTATTATATTGATAATCAAGGTGTGTGCTTTTGGTTCATCTAAGGGTGGTTTTAATATACAGGTAGTTGTATTAGGCAGATGGTCTTTCAGGCAAGTTCCACTTTATCTAGTCAACATTCAATTTTTATAAGTTACTAAGATAAAGTTTTAGAAAATAAGGGGTTAAAGGCGAATCCAGGATTTAGGAAAAGGAAGAGTCCAACCAACCAGGTCCGGAAAAAAAGGGGGGGGGGGGGGGTTCCAGGCTGCAAAAATTGGTCTGAAACCAAAAAAAAAGGTTACGGCGGGTGAAAAGGGGGGGGGGGGGGGGGGGGGGGGGGGCTTCTGCGGTTCCGTTTCTAGTATACAGATTAACTTTAAACAAGGATTGGATATATAGAATATTTGACAGTAAACTCATTAATGGAACCAAAGTCTTTCATTCTCATTATTGATATATTTAATTTTCAATACAAAAATATTAGTTTCTGAATAGCAAGGGATATGATTTCATAGACAACCCCTTGCTAAAAATTGGTGGGATATATACCCCCCCCCCCCCATATTGATGCTTCTTAGGGTGCACACGAAGAAACCAAACTATAAAGGGTGGGATCTCATACCTCCCGCAAGCTGGCGGATGTGTAATATTAATACCCCGTTCCATTTATATACACTTTTACCTTAATTTCTTACTTTTAATCCCTGGACAGGCGGCCCTTCTAATGTGTGCAGCGGCCAAACTCAGCCACTAGGTGGCGACTCCGGTTATGTATACTCACCGGGTTACCAGCAGGGACAGCCGTACGGTAATAACTTGGACTGCAAGTGGCTGATCACCGTAACGTCATCCAAGGTAACCTTCTGGTTTTCCTCTAAGAAATTTCGGGAGGGGAAGATATAGATAGGATTCTTAACGGTAACGGTTCTGAAGCATAATAGACTCTTGAATACACGCGCACCCACCTGTGAGAGATACAGAAAATATGATTTCTCTTTAATACCTGAATTATACATTACTTAGTAATACATATGAAAACACACATAAAAACTTAGGGATTCCTACGTGTATCGTATATTGAAAACTATATGCGGCATTTGCCTTAGCAGCCTTATAAAAGAAAGAAGAAAAAAAAGACATAAAAATTGCTTAAGTAACAACTAGAAGATAACGACTAGCAGATTATCCAGTCTTTTCTTAGAATACCCTTATCTTCAAATATCTGGAACTTAAATTTATCTGAAAATTGATTTAAAGCGACATCACAGCATACTATTTGTCCTACCGCAAATGTAAAAAAATACAGGAGAAAATGAAGGGGAGAATATAATCAGGAATTATAAAATCAGTGGATATAAACATCAAAGTGTCACTTGCTGCTTTCTGTCATGCATAGGTGATTGAACTTACGTTTGAAGACTTCATGACAGAAGCGCGATATGATTCCCTCGCCATTTACGATGGCAGCGCCACCTCTAGCCGAGTGATAGGAAGCTTTTCCGGCATCCAGACAAGGAATTCCAAGAAGAGTTCTGGGTCCACTGTCCTGCTGCACTTCACAACGGACAGCACGAATACTTACAGAGGATTTAAACTGTCTTACCAGGCGAAAGGTGATCTCACATATATGCCGCCTATAATGTTCTGCTTTCTGCTTCCTGTATATGTGTGCCCTGTGATAGATGCATTCATGAGCTTGTATATCTGGATGCTGGCAGTAATGATTTTACCTGCACCAGTGCTGACGAACAGAAAAAAAAACAAATAACTCAAGATGGTAGGTTGCATATACGAACGCCTATTGCAAAAATATGGTTTAATTTGGCGGGCTTCCCACCTTATATCAACACGTGGATACAAACTAAACGAACAGCCTATATGGCGGTGGGATCTACATGTTCGGGCTTATATTTGTAAAAGGTTCGAGTGGTTATATTCAGTTGAAAGATGTAAGAAATTGGAATAGGCCCCTTAATGATATGAGGTTGGTTTAAAATATTATGTTCTGATCTCTTTGGTGTGGGTAGTATTGTGGCAACCTTTATTACGCGAATGAACGAGATTCATTGGTTTGGAAAACGTGCTATCACATCCTGCTTTTGGTATGCGTGTCCGTCAGACTAATTATTTACTTAAAGCCTAGAGCTCTTTAGTGGTGGTTATACAACTTATTGGGCATGGGGCATACAGTCAGGTTTGAATATCAACAGACAACTTAAGAATAGTGGTCACTTTTAAAATGTCAATATTTCACCATAATTTAAAAGTATAATATAAATCAGAAACAGATCCAGGAAAGAGGTCCTGGGAGTCTGCCGCGGCCCCCTTCAGGCGTTGCAAACATTTTTAAGGGTTTCAGACCATTTTTGCGGCCTGGAACCCCCCCCCCCCCCCGCCCTTTCGGACCTTGGGACCTTTTTTAGGATAAGACATTAGCCTCCTGGGTTGGGTCTCACCTTTTCTTATATCCTAAACCCGCTCCTGGAAAAACAGAATTAAAAATCTAGAATTTTTTGGTATACCCTGATGGGGCTAACGGTTTCTCCAATTCCCGCCAGGTGTCTCTTTAAGTCGTTCCTATCAACTTTACCTTCAACGGGGCAGCTATAAAATTATTAATTAACCCAACACATATCCGTATCCGTATGGTTATGAGCTTTTCTTTTAAATCTGGATTTATTTTCAGGTTCCAGCAACGACTGCGGCGGGATCCAGACCTTAACTAGAAGTACTGGATACATTCGCTCTCCAGGCTACCAGTCTGGATCCAATTACCCTCCGGACCTGGACTGTAAATGGATAGTCAATGTTACTAAGAATAAAGTGAGTGTTAGACCAACTTTAAAGTTGGTAATTATCTGCAGGAGGGTATGCGTTCATCCCCGTTCGTATGTGTAAGTGTGTGTGTGTGTTCATATTTTAACTCATTGATTAGCATGAGAGATATTGATAAGATATATTATTACTCGTACTAAATCTTGTCAGACCATCGAAAATCATTTCGGTTCTGTTGGCTCAATGTATAAACATATCCTGTCATTTAGTTAAGAATGTTACCAGTAGATAAGTTGTGGAAGGGTATTAATATTAATATTAATGTTAAAATTAATAGAGGGTATAGATAAAAAATAGAATAGAATAAACATAACGACAAATGAATAAAAATTTCGTGAATTAATTAATTTTTACATAAATAAGTATAAGACCCAATGGGTACCCTGAACGATATGAATGACGTGTCGTTATTCAGATTACCAGATTTTGGAATTATCCAGATCTCATACCCAGTATTTAAAACACATAGTCGAATCGCTAAGGTTTCATTCCGCATTAACCGTTTTTGAAACATTGACACGGTTTGAACCGGCTTTTATTCTTCTGAAATTCAACGTAACATCATAAATACTATCCGCAGTAATACAACGCACACACACACACACACAAATTAATCTAGGCCCGAGAAGAATATGCTGTGAACGAGTGATTGTTTTATGTTCTTTCTAATTTTCGAAAGACACACAATTAGCATTTTATTGCTTACGTAATTCTAACTTACAAGAAATAAAATCAGGCAAAATAATCAGAATTCGTTAGAATAAATATTTTTTTTGGTGTGTGTGGTCTGAATCAAATTTAATATTTCTTTCTTTCAGATAATTGAGCTTAAATTCGTCCACTTCAGCAGCCAATCAGGAGTTGATGAACTTTTTGTGCGGAAAGGTTCGTCAGAGACAAGTCTGTTAGTGGACGTTTACTCCGGGGATAAATCGGGCACTTCCGTCTCCATTTACAGCTCTGTCGCCCTCCTTAACTTTAAATCAGACTCGAGTGTATCAGATCGGGGATTTGAAATACAGTTCACAGAAGTTGGTAAGTAAGCTCGCTCAATTATGTTTTTGGGTAGAGTAGAGCCTGTACGAAAGACCACCTGTCTGTAAATACTACGTTTGGTCAGTCCTAATGGTGGTCTTATCTCACGTATCTCTATTATAATTGACGGTGGCCCAACTCGAATTTTTGTCACGGATGGCACCTGTGACCACAACTCGGATATGCACGATTTTGGTCTTGGACTGTCGGATGATGTACACGTGTATCCTAAGGGGATTTATATTCCATATTTTCAATGAATCCAGAGAAATTTCTAATTATTTTTCGAAGGGGCTATCGTAGCGCCATCTATCAGCAAATACGACTGTGTATCCAGTGGGTTGACGTGATTCGCCACGTATCGTAATTGGGATGAGACCAAACTGGTCTTTGAGTGGAAAATAAATAACGGGTAATAAGCTAGAGTGTTTAAAGGACAGTACTGATCCGGCGTACCCACAGTCCTTATGTCGCGAATAACACGCCTAGAAATGTTCGTGGTGAAAATGATTTTTTTACCTGTTGTGGCCTACTAAAAGGTAAGCCTTATAAAGAAAAATCGATAAACAAAACCAATCACCCAATTATCCAGTTCTGATTGGTTACTATATATGTATACTCATTAGGGCTTGGTATCATATACAAATTTCATATTGTAATAAATGGCGATATGTGTTTGCGTAATTTACGGAATATAAAGTCATAAACGTATATGCAGATCACTTTATTTCACAAAGGTAATATGGCATTATTACTTAGTTAAATATTTTTTTAAGCACATACTTATTGTTGACGGTACACAACGAATCGTCACATACATCGAGCCAATTTACAAACTCTATCGGCTGACCTTCATTCATATGATCTTGAAGTTTTCATGTTTTTTTTGGCTTATTTTATTTTTAATTGACTTAGTTAAAAATTTTAATGTGCTATATTTTATTTTACATCACATTATATTACATAATATTCCATTCCATTATATTATATTATATTATATTATATTATATTATATTATATTATATTATATTATTAGTTTATTTATTTAATTATATCTTATTTCATCGACTAAAATATTGCTTAAAAATAACGAAATCCTTAAGCTGGACTAGGTTGTTAACGTCATCATGATACTTCATAAGAAAAGAGTCAATAGTTATATTTCTGTTTCGGTTTCAGACGGCATGTGGCCATAGACGGTAAGTTACTTCGATAATCTGAACAATCATAGCTGCACTATTCTATGTCAAAGGCTTGAGTCACAGTTGTGTTATTTATCAGAAAGAGTAACTGTGCGAAGTCTCATAAATGTTGGTTCATCACTTTGTGGCTTTCCACTTACTTTAATTAAAACAAACCCAGCTGAAAACATATCCTCCATGTCGGAAGTATAACATTTTCAGCAAAGCACGGCATAATAAAATTACACCTTAATTGTCTAAGGTTATACGATTATCACATTTATTGGTTTTCTTTCATGCAGGAGTTTCCGTCAGTTAATCTTAGAAATGAAGAAAAATCCAAGTCAACCATGAAATTCTCCAGACGCTAGACAGATTCTTCAGCAACATTATTTATTCAGACAAGCCGACGGTGTGTGCATGAAATGCTTTCATAAAACAAAAACTTTACTAGGGATTGCTAATGAAAATAAATCCGCACCTATGGATTCGAAAAACAATTTTCATTGAAAATCCGCAGAATCGTGTATGTCAAGTACCACCGGTGGCGCCATCTAAGTGCCTTAACCAGAAGCAATATGTCCATTGCCGTTACCTGTTCTCTGCCGATATGTGTTCCATTGTTACTTCTATATGCTTATGCCCAGCTGTGTGTAATTAACATTTTGTATGCTGAATAAAATAATTAACTTGAGTTTCTATATTGAAATCATTGCACACATTGTGTAATTTCTTTCTTCTTCGTCAATATGTTCCACACAAGTAATCAATAAAACATTAAAAAGGATGATTTATTATTCTTTCAATTGTAACCTTTCAAAATCTGAAATCGTGTATACATTTTGCGTATTTAACATTTTGGAGAAATTTTAAGAGCCCTGATCACCTTAAAGAATTATTCCTGTATAAGACTGTAACAAAAAAGTGGACCGGGCGCGATCACAGGCATCAACATAAACACAATGCGTGGGACTCCGTGTATCGCTGAGCAACAACACCTGTAAATCTTGAGATGCCTTGACTGACTTGGCCAAGTATAATACATGTTCCCGCTGCCTGAAACATCGCAACTTGTAGTCACTCAGGCCAGGGATCCAGTACACGAACTATGCTCCTCGTGTCATCTCCACTGTGGTCCCTGGACCTATCCTGCACGTCTGTTGCGACAGGTTCTACAGTGAATTCACATGTGGCCCATGGACTGTAATGTCCATTTAGCAGAGGTATATCAGAAGACATGAAAGGTCCTTGTCTGGACTAGTTTGGACTTCTCTTGGTTTGGGATCTGTCGCACATGCGCAAAATAGGACCAGTGCACTGTGTTTTCTAACAGGTAAAGCCATAACAAGGTGTTAACAGCTCAAAGGGAGGAACTGAGGCAGTGTATTGTGATGGTTTTGCCTGGAAATTTTTATATAAAGCAAACGTGAACTGACGATGTGAAGGAATAGGCATATTATTGCTCCTGATTATGTCCCTTTAACGAAATAAATGTGGGTTAACTTGATACTTTAATGTGATAAAATGATCCACTGCGGGTCTTTGAAGATATTTCCTAATATTTGATGTAGAAATTTACATTTTTTTTGGTATGTAGAAGAGATTCCACGAAAACACATTAAGAAAAACAAATCGATTACCGTCAGTTTGCCTGCTTTATTCAAATTAAATTCAATTATTTAGATTCATTTGGCTTTTCTCTTGTCCATTTCTCATATCTCAACAAAGGCCCTTTGGAAATCCTGCAAGTGCCACCCTCTGTACAACCGGACTCTACGCAGAACCGAAAATGAAAACGACTCTGCACATTAGAATTTATAAAGGCTTTGGAATATAAGCCCAGCAATGCACCGGAGCTTCTTAATACACAAGTGGCGTAGGGATAAATGTATTAAACAGGGGAATGTAGTCCGTTCAAGATTGTTGTATAAGAATTGCTTCAAGACAATTTAAACATGTTTTGTGGTAAAGACTTCACGATATAAGTTATATTTTGTAAGTATTCACAATGGAAATGTAAATCGGTATTTCCTTGAAATGTAACAATTTTCGATTTGAAGTTAGAAAGTTGAGGCATGTATAGTCCCAGCCATCTTTACATTTCCAGCCTGGAAGAGTTCCGTTTTTAGTTGAAGTGACCTCTGGCGGAAGAGTGGCAATTGGTTTGTATATACGTCCCTCTGAGCTTTCGTCAGTCCATCCGTTAATTTTAAGAAACATCTCTAATCACAAAATTCACTGACTACTTAGCTATAGATTATCTCGCTCCAGCTCGATTCTTAGAACGATCAATTTAATGTCAGAGGTCATACGGTTTTCTTGTGGCTAACTTACCAGTATAGAGAAATATTAACCAACATAGAATCTCACGTAAGTTCGAATATCGGCAAATTCCACGTATATTAAAGGATGGCAACGCAATGACTTTCTCGAAATCTGTTGAAACTCACTGTAAATATTCTCACGCATATATAATGATATCAGAGATCACCCGACGTCTTTGTGGTTTGCTGTAATAACTTGAAATTTGATTAGTTTTGATGACATTCAATATGAATGCTTCACCATAAAAGTAGCTCCCCTGAGTTCACCTGTCTGCAAAATATGTGCATATTAAATAAGGTTCGAGGTCACACGACATAAGACGCACTCGCACGACATAATGCACTCTCGCTCTTGCAGGCGCGAATCCAGGATTTTTTTTTTTGCAAAGGGGGGGGGGGGGGGTGTCATTGTATGATTATTCTGAGCAATTTACCTGTCATGATTTAAAATTGATCTGAAAAAAGGTTTGTGGTAAAGAGCAGTGGGGGGGGGGGGGGGGGGGGGCTGTCGACCCCAAACCCCTGGATCCGCGCCTGTCATGTTTTATAATCCTGCTGATTAACAAAGAACAACCAATTCAATCAAACAGGATAAAAACATAACCACTTCGTGGGGAACTGTTTTTCACCGGGTGGCATTACGATCGTATTATTTCGCCGCAAATTTACAGGGTTTTCCATTTTTAAACCCTGTCCGAGATATTTTATTATAAACACAAGAAAAATAAGTGACAGCGTTTTAAACGTATTGTCAATAAAAAGGATATGCCAAGGTTTTTACTTCACACAGGCAGTAACGAGGACTGTCTTTGTGTCAGGCGCAGATTAAGAGGTTAGGAGGGGCAGGGGTGGGCCAGTGTTTCAAGGTGGAGACATTGTTTCAGTTCAGCCAAATTGTGAATTATGCAACAACAAACCTGCTCAGAATATAATAAAATACACTTTTTACTATACGTTTGTATTCTTCATATTAGCTATTGTAAAAACTTAGTGGCTTACCCGTGGCCTAAACTTTTGAAGTAACCATTTATGTATGTATTGCCCGTGATTCCCTCGCTTATCTTCCATTTAACAAAAGTAACATTTATCGATACTTAAACTCAAAGACAATGACAAAGTATCACTGAAATACCGAAAAAAACACATTTTCAGGGATTGACGACCTCCTGGACCACAATCCAGGATCCATACCTGTGAAGCCGAATGGATATTTTGAAATTTTTTCCTTGCGGGAAAAGCTGAACCACACTTGAATTATAATATCAAATAGATGCTCCCTGCGCCAATCACGACTGATGAAGATGGAAGACAGAGGCTAAGCTCAAGCTCTCTCTCTCTCTCTGAAAAATAATACAGGACACTGCTTTTGAATGAATAGAAATAGAGTCTTTTATCCGATTCTCAAAATATTTTATACATTTAGGGTATTATGATATCGAATTTAATGTTTAAAGTTATGTTTCTATGTTTTTTCTCTCTCCCCTCTCTTTCTTTCTTTCTTCCTCCCTCTTTATATATATATATATATTTCTCTTTAAAACATGGCACATAGATGCCAAAAAGATAAGGGCTATGTCAATGCTTAGAACGTCACACACACACGCACACACACCTACCCACACCATCACACACACAACCATTCCCACACACAAACACACAAATGATAAACACAGAGGGATAAATGAACTGAAAAAATTACGAAACTACGGATGTTTGCTTTTGTTTATTAGTATTAAGAGGGCGTATTTCTCAGTGGGAGCATGGGTTTGGTCCACGTTCAGACAGTCATGCCCGCTTAACAAGACTTATAATCGTAACGTCTCAGCTGGGAACAGAAGCGCTCACCGCCCGACACAGCAAACAGAGATAAGTAAGTTTAATGACATCTCATTGGTGTAGCTGATAAACCATGCCTCCATGACAAAGTCGTCTTGAAATAAATTCGGATGTACCACTAAACTCACGTTCAATACCACGCTCAGGAGACAGTCCTGGTTACAAATCAACGTAGGTTGCACCACTGGGGGCAATTTTGTATTGTAGAGACTAAACGGATTTCAGGGTTTGTGGCACGGTTTTGTTCCTCTGTCAGCAAAATGGAAAATAAAATGGTTAAAAAAAAGAATTGTTTACTGATGTTATTGTAGAAACTTATTTGTGACTTTATTTTTTAATTCAAATTCAAGTAAACCTGAAACTTCATGTGGAGCATTGATTCACAGTTTTTCCCTTACTTTTCAGACTTTACCTAGGACAGCCAATAATATTCTATATATATTAGCGGAACAACTTTTTCATTCATGAGTGTTCATTTTATCTAATTGTCATAAGATTTTTTACTTGCTACCCTCGGATATTAAAATGATTATACACGTAAATATTGAGTGACTCATTGTCATTGTGAAGGAAAACGAGAAATATAAATAAGTTAAACGATATTCAACAGTTAAGACTTATTAAAACTATATTCAAACATTTTATGCATGGCGATGACGTGCAACAATTAAAAAAAAAACAGGGCAGCTTTCAAAGAAAACTTAAATATCGTCATTAACCGGGTAATATGACAGAAACTTTTATTTGATAATACAACATTTAAACATTTAAGTTACAGATTTCGACAGCCGCACAGAGCCATACATTGCAATATTTTTATTTCATGTTATTGTTGTAGGTAACCGCCACCATCCTTCTAATGCTAGCTTAAATAAGTATATGGACACATGATTTTTACATATACAAAATTCCATTCTAAATTTGGACATCGTGGCAGGGAAGTATCACGCGCTTCCTCTCATTTTTTTATATCCTGGTGTTACCCAGACCCGGAGACTACTGCACCCGCGGTCCTGTGTGTGAAATCATTCCCATTGATGGCTCATACCACCTAAGAAACCCCGAAAGGCCCATTCGGTTATGCGTGAATATATTGCAATAACTAAACTCCATTCAAAGCAGTAAACGGGATATAAAAAAGGGTAAATGTTTTAAATGTTCTTTATATGCATGGCCTTTAAACATATGCTTTTTAAACAATAATTCGCTGTAACTCGCTTTACTGCGAAACATATCTAAAGTTATTAAGCATCCACTCGTAGTTATGTGAGACCTGTAAGGGTTGAAGAGTTTATTTCTATAACCTATTATCGGGTAAAACCAAATTTATGGGTGGACCAAGTGCAAAACCATTGGTTTCATTTTTTCTGCCTTCTGTCATTAACTGTTTGCGCTAGATCTCCAATACAACTGATTTTAGAAAGCTGAAATTTGGGCACAATATTAGTACGAGGTCACCGATTTGCAAATCTGATGTTTATTTTTGACCCTTGACCTTATTCCTAAGAGTAAGGAATTCTAAATTTGAAAGAAGTGGATACATTTTACATTTTGTGCTGAAAAGTAATGAAAAGCAAAAATCCATGTAATATGGAAAACTGTAAGGGCTCAAATATCGGCAAAACTAAATTTCGTTATGTAGTTTTTGCCTCATACAGCACGTGCTAATTACAGTCGTGTTGAAATGATACCCGTAAGAACAACGTTTTATCCAAGTACGGAAAGAGATATATTTTCAGACTAAATCTGATTTGTTCTTCACAACAATTCATATCATTAGTGCTTATGGGTCAAGATGCAAGGAAGGTGATGTAAACCGAGGGTTGCTGGATTGCTTTTGGAATACTAGTAATGTGCAAATAGGGCACACGTGTTTGTATGTGTATACACACACAAACACACACACATATATATATAAATGTATGTATGTATGTATGTGTGTATTCTCTACTGAGTGTCTATGCGTGACCTGTAAGATTGAAAAACCTAATAAATGATTTTCAATTCTGCCGAGAATCAGCCTAGAAATGTAATATCCTCGTAACAGAGAGCTGCCACAAAATGGATGAGAAAAATTGATGGAGAGCGGCATAGCAGTCATACTTGGAGGGTTTTTCCGATGTCGAGGGCGACCAACGGCGATCTACTAGGTCGCCGTGGTGGCCGTAAGGTCTTCATCAAGTGTGATGGGGCCCTTAGGACACACAATAACGAAACATGTTGTAAACCTTTTTTACATGTTTTGAAAATTACTTTCATATGTTCATATTCTAAAGTATATGGTGTCCTTAAATTAATCATCAAAGCGTTGCGAGGTCGAGATGAAGAGGGCGTAATCACTTGCGGGATCCCCCAGATGGTTACGCCGCTGTAACCCTTCATGAGGTCGGCATCTAGACACTAAAGCGTATACATTTCATGGGAGGTAATGGTTTCAGAGCAAGAAATTCAAATTTTTAAAAGTCCCATAAACTTGTCCCAAAATTGTACTGGTAAAACATAATGCTTTGCAAAAATCCATGAAATTTGGAAAATACAATAGATTCAAATTACGGCGAAACTAGGTTTCTTGTTGTCGTTTTGACAGATTACAGCGACATGAAAATGACACCTGGGAGAACAATATTTTTTATCCAAGTATGGGAACACATATAGTATCAGATTTTATCTGAATTGCTCTTCACAACAATTTCTTATTACAAGTGTTTATGGGTCAAGCTACGAGGTGAAGTAAACTGTTGCTAAACTTGAGGGAAATTAGAGAATTAATTGCATTAATTATGGGTCGCAGATTTTGACGCCCACAAACCCTTACCAGCAGAGACGTCCTCTTATGAGCCCGGTTCTACGCAAGCTGTAGCGTATGAATGTCTTCTCTTTTCACGCTCTAATTAATTTAACTTCCTGCTGGCATGGAATTCACTCTAAGTCACTTTCAAATGATACCGTTTCTTACCCTTTACTGGTGTATACATTACCAGAAACTAAAGCTCACGTTTCAACACCCACCAGCTAATTCCTGTCCTGTTAGGGTAAAGTTGCCTTTTTCAATTACCAGGGCTTAGGTCGTGATACCGACCAATACCTAATTACCGGGTATGTCACATGATCTGTGAATGTATATCATCATTTTCGTCTTCATCATAATCTTCCCAAACCTGTATGTCTGTTCTTTCTGTTGTAGCCCCGTTTAAATCATACGACAACACAGCTTAGGTTTAATGAGAAATGATGCAACTGCGGCCAATGTAACAAATGTATTTGTAAATATTCCAAGCCTGATTACTTAAATGAAGATTTTATACTTGAAAGTTACATACACTATGTACACAATGGTTCTGCAGCAGTAACAGGCAAATGTGCCACCAACATTAAGTGAATGCGCTTGTTAAAATGTGTGTAAGAAGGATATCACAAATCTCTTACCTTGTTGTATTATCTCGAAGCTCATGTTGCCGCTGAATATTCAGAAGATCACGACATAATTCTTCCCTAGAGCTGGTAACTGACCCTATATACGAAAGGACACGGTACCTACACACTAGGGCCCTGCGCGGGCCGAAAAATCAGCCCTCCCCACCCGCAGTTATATGATTCTTTCAGCCTGCACCTGCCCCACCCGCATGTTTCAAGTTTTCGGCCCGCAGTCCAGCCCGCAAAATATTAAAAAAAAGCTTTCGGATCCAAAGGTTTACATATCAAGAAAGTTTTTCAGCAGATATATAAAGCACGCTTATTATTTTTATATATGAAATGTTTGATTTGAATGAAAAATTAATTTTAATACGTTTTTGCAATCATTCAAACCATAATTCATAAAATAATAATTCAAAAGACATGTTTGATTGGTTAAACGGATTTAATATACACATAATAATTTTATCTTTTACAGGGGAAATAAACAAACCTTTGGTTTTATTGTGTCTGTTTCTACTTAAATTAAAAAAAAAAATAAAGGAAAATAGATTTCTTCAAAGCATGTATTCCCAAAGTTACCCTTTGGAATAGTATAGGCTTATCACAAGCCATTCAACTACTGAGATGTGTTGCTGGGTAAAATCTTTTCAGTCATTATCTGCTTATTATCTGAAACTGAGACTTATCTGACGGTCAAGGGAGTAAAGGGGTAATCTGACAGATGTGGCTTTAGGTTCAGGATGTTCATGGAGATAAACAAGACCAGAGCGGTGTTTCTTATAGCAGTCATTACCACATTATGCAGTCAGTAAAAAATAGATCTTGGAGTAACCATTACATAAGGAGTCCACCTTAGGCTTTGTGGAGTTCTACGTCAATTGAGTCACCTACAGAGCCAGCTGTAGCCAAACACTTTCTGTTACAAGATCAAAGGTAATCAAGCCCTTGCTTTACTCCCAGCCATATTATGTAATATGTGAGACCTGACACAAGTACAGGGTTACAGTCCATATACAACATCAGGCCAGGTAACTTTATACAAAGTTATGACCAGCGCCTATTGCAAGAACAATTGTTTAAAATCTAGATTTCAGATAAACGATGCATCATCAATTTGTATCACAAATTGACGTTATACCTAAAGAAAGACACACACATATATATTTATATTTGTGTGTGTTGGATAGTTAATTTCGATAGACGGATCATCTATTGAATATTTTCAGATCAACAATAACGGCCCAAATGCAGAGAACGCTTTGAGATATGCTTCAGCTCTCTTCAGGTCTTGGCCGCGATCTTGGATCCTATGATCTCAGTTTTATTCTCGATCTCGTAATACATAGTCCCAGTTTTTTCTTGGAACCAATGATATTTTTCTCGGTTTCGGGTCCCATGAATTTGGTCTCTGGCTTGAATCCCATTATTAGTTTTGGTCTCGGATCCTTGGTTTCAGGTTTTCTATTAATCTCGGATCCCATGATTTATGTTTTGTTCTCGGTTTTGGTTTGTTGGATTCAGTCCCGATCTCCGGCAAGGCCTCGGATCACTGAGAGCTGTTTGCCGAAAGCTGATAGCTGTGAAATTTGAGTATAGGAAAGCAGGGGGAGATCACTTTTTGCCTGGACTAGTTTTTAAACTTGAACATTTAACTGTTTGATGTTTTGATGGATTCAAGGGTTTGAGAAATATAGCTGTCAAACACACAGTTATTTGAAGGTAGGACTGTATATATGTAAACAGCAAGACAAAAGTAGAACTGATAATAGAATGTGGATAAAAGTTATATACATGAAAACATACTTAAAAAAATGTTTACGTCCATGGTGCGTAGCATGTATCTGCAGTCATGCAACCCCCCCCCCCCCCCCCACCCCACCCCAGTAGTAATACAGCTTTTGGACACTGTATATTATAGTAAAAAGAAATGTTGGAAAAAGTAAGAAAGAGTAAGAAAGAGTGGAAATTCTCAAGAGAACGTAAGTAGGAAAATAGCAATAAAGCTAAACAAATTAGGAAAAAGTAGGAATCCCTGGACAACCTGGAAAAAATGTAAGTAGAAGGGTTACAAGTCTAGACTGGGTCAACTAAATGGTATGAAATCTCGCGTGACCAGATGAGAATTTAGTATATCAGGTGTGATCCAAAATGATCCGTCCGTCTATTGTGTGACAAGGGACTTTCGTCTGACTTAGCACTATGACGTGAACACGGAGTGTCGGTTTTTGCATGTGACCCATATGGACTAAATAAATCCCAAATCGTATGTTAATGCACCAAAATATTTCAGGTTGGAATGACGCGCAAAATTCAATAAAAATATTAAAAAAATATTAAATCACTATATAGTTCTTTGATGTTATGCTTTTACACCAAAAGACCTACTCGATTTGCAGGGGGAACAGATGGGTACTGCCGTGTACTACGCCTACACAGGGGATCATGGTTAATAAATATAACAATATAACACTTAATATCCAATCGGAAAGAAACTGCACTGTGCCTTGCAATATCGGTTTAATTCATTGTTATTCAACGATATATTAACACCGAAATCTCTATCCGTTCCCACCTACCATATTTCAATATGATTTCAATACTTGGAAAGCTTGTGTGGAATTAATTAACACAAATAATGTAAATAATTCCCGGTTCACCACTCTGCCGCCGAAGCAAAGTCGGCTTCGCATATTCAATTTTAAAACATTCAGCTACGTTTCGAAATTTACACTTAACATTGGTGAATGGCAACGATCGCGATTGCCCCATCTGGCAATGTTAACGGCCCCTTTCACGGGAAATATATAATACTAGCTTATAAAAACGGTAACCGGACCCTCATCGGGACTTGGGGACGTATTAAATGAGATGAGGAATGTTGCCTCAAATTTTTTATTCAAAAGTTAAGATCAAATATATATATTGTCAGTAAGATACTGTCTTAATAAGATATGTAGAAATATGTTAACATTTATTTTTACATAAAAATGTTAACCCTGATGTGTACATTAAAATTAATAATTTCATGTCAGTGAGGCTAATACGGGGAAAATAACCTTAATGATGTATCGCAGTGTAATACGCAATGCGGTTCCAGAGAACTTTGAGGATAAAAGAAGATCAACTTCCTTTTATAAATATAACATAAAATCGTATAACACCTTTTGGGGGTTACCCTATAACTTTCCCCAAAATTTCATGAAAATGTTTCTTGAAAAACTAATATGGTAAAGTTGCCAACCAATTTTATCATTTAAATGTTTTTGCAACTGACTACTTTGAGACGCTGATATACGAAATTTAAATTTGCGACGTATTGTGATCTTGATTGATCATATACCTATACATATTTATTAACGTGTATCTAGATCTTGTACACGTATTATTCAAGGTATACCATTTTATCTGTAAGACGTACCTTTTAAGAATAACTAATAACTCAACAGGAAAATTTCTCATGAGTGAATTTATATTGGTTAGAAAATGTTAAAAACAAACAACACACAGCACATCCGCGAGTTCAATTGAAGAGGAACTACGACCTCCAGCGCAGGGTTAAGGTCTATTGTCATATGAATTGACATTCATAGACAGACCTTCTGTCTGGATGCCCCTGAGTGGAAAGGAAACACGTGAAAGTATCCATGTGTTCACGTGGGCCATGTCTGTCTTCGATGGACCATGGGTTCGTCCTTGCCTGACCCATCATTCCTCTGAGGTCTTTAAGCTCGGAATCAGTCAATACGATGCAACTGTTCAGTCACAACTGGAGACTACCTGTATTTTCTCTATCAATGAGATCATCGGCTTAAAATTCGGCAATATCTTGTTAGGTAAAGATCCACTCGGACTTCATGCACAAAGGATGGCGTAAAAGTTAAGAAATTTCCCGTCTAAATTACAGAAAGAAATTCGTTCTGAATTAGTGATTGATTCACCTACGATGGGGCCAATTATGTTATAATATATATATATATATATGTATATATATATATATATATATATATATATATATATATATAAATACCTGTTCTTCAGCGAATTGCTTGGTATTCATAACTCACCCTGGTTTCGCTGATATTTACCACATCACAGTCCGAAATTTCAATTACGCAATTCTTTCATGGAGATGGTAAAACTTTTTCAGACTTTCAAAAGCTTAAAACTAGTGTATAATATTCTAAAAGTATATTTTTAAATTAATGGTACAAAATCATTTCCATAATCCAAAAATATGATAATTAAACAAAATTGGAACTTTTGAAAGCGTTCTGTCAGATAGACGAAGAAAGAAAGAATGAGAGAACGAAAGAAGGAACGATAAGATAAATAACATACAAAGAGACAGACAAACGACAAACACGGAGGGACACCTGTAAGAATAAACAAAAAGGGAACCATATACACTAAGACCCAGGTCGAATATGTAACCCTATTGGGACAAAAATAGTAACATTGAGTCCCACGTTCCAAATGGCTAATGACTTGGTAAGCTGCAATGGCCGTGGGCGCTGTACCGCCCCTTAGCCTGTAGTGCGTCGCTTTTCTCCTACTTGCATGACTGTGCCCAATGAGGTCTGGACTAATTACAAAAGCAAGACCCCCCTGAACTTCCGCTCCTCTCCCCTTCACCTCCAAATGGCTGATTACTTCAGTATACAAGGTCACAATGGTCATTACCGTGATTACACTACACGTACAGGACGTCATATTCATTATCCACGACATGAGACACGATAGAATATACTAAAGATATATAAGATATACGTAAATTTGCTACAACCGTTATTTACAATTAAATGTTATTATCTCCATCTATGGAATCCATAGGTGTAGATATTTGTTGTTGGCATTCTTATTTTCTTTTAAATTAAAATTCTGCCACTTTATTCATCCGATTTCGTTGAATCTTACCCAGGATGTATCTTACTATGGCCCAATTATTTTAACCGATAACGGTTACAAGAAGTTTAGTTATTATGATATATTATGATGATGATGATGAATATTATTATTTTTATTGTTATTGGGTATTAAATAAACTTTATCATAAAGGAATGTGGTCGATATAACACTGTCAGGAGGAAATAGACGTAAATAAAACGAAAGACTATAGCGACGAAAAACATTATTTGCAGTAACATATATAAAGTACTCTATAATATATGTCCCATTCTGGCGTATATTTGAAAAGAAATGTCTGAAGGTTAAAGAGAATTCTCCAAATGCCAAGGCAATGTGTGCATTTATATCCAAGACATTTGAGCTTTGGTTTGCCCCATTTTTAAATTCGAGAAATTGAAATGGGACATGATTCACATGTTGTGATATATATCTTCACACATCCGGAGCAATATATCAAGTCTCTCTTTGACGGAGGTCTAAATCTTTTTTTTTTATTTTGCTATGAAGTTCCCCAGTTTATAAAATATAGCAATAAACTTGTTTTCTGGGTTTTCTTTAGATTCCATTGGGGGCCTGTCTGGAAGTAGAGATACCTATTCAAATATTAGGTATGTTAAATATATATAAAGTGTGATGTTTCACCATTACAATATAATGGTATCTTTAACAATTTCATGCTAATAATGTTTACTTCTCCTGTACATAATTAAAAAAAAAAAAAAAACTTGCACCAGACCCGATCAGCGGTGTAAAATATAAACATAGCGTGCTTGCCACCTCGTGCCCATTCCGTGCGACTTCACATGTAGCTCAGATGAAGTCGTTCTATATGTCTCCATTGTTATAACCTGTGATTTTTAAAGCAAGACTATCCGGGTTGTCCCACCAAGGCCGTCACAGGACAAGGAATTGAGAACTGAGGCCATGGTACATGGTATCGCATTATGTTCAAGTCCAAGTTACAAACCCGCGACACTTTGCTCTTGTTGGTTTTATGCACAATGCTATACTTTTTTATTGGTCTGAATACACTTCTTGACCTGTGCCAGCTCCGCTGCCGGAAACCCGAAAAAAAGTGCTACATAGAGCAGCGGTTAGAGCGAAGGAGATACTACATTGTAAAACCTCTGCGTAAGGAGGGCCTAGCAGGCTGAGCTTATGATAAAAATGCAGCAAAATGTAAAGAAATTTCGATATATCAGGAAGGTTAAGGAGCTTTAAATCTACAAATTTCATGTGGAACCAAAGCGAAATAAATTTTCCTGTTTTCAATGATAAAAAAAAAAACAATTTTGGGGGAAATATATCAGCCAGAAATTCAATGAGTACTCTTAAATACATATTATTCTTTAAAATGTGTAATGTTTTGAATATGAATTAAAAAGGCATATCATGTTTTCTTTACAAATATATAAACGGAGAAGCATCAACAAGACTGCTCTTAAAGTCACAAGGATGGGCCATGATGTGTTGAATCAAGTAAAATCTATACACAAGCAGAAAGTTCATTTTAGTTAAATAAGTCATCTTTGATACATAGAGGCTACAAAGGAGGCGCTTAATATAAAGGAAAACTTAGTCAATAAACTTAGCAAATTAGCACGAAGAAACCCTAAACACGCAATGAAGAAACATACCTTCATGATGAGCCAAGCTCTTGTTTATTTTTCTTTTTAATTATGAGCAAGATATGTGATGAAAGTTATACAGTATATTATAGTCGTATAATATATCTTAGTCAGATAATATATCTTAATTTTATAATGGATCTTAGTAATATAATGTATCTCATGTATCTCTGTTATACAATGTACCATTTTTGCACGTAATTATGTATCACACAGGCATACCCTTAAACTTATAACAAAAGTTTCTGCTCATCAACCTTACAATTGTCATTTTCTTTGGCTTGATTAACTATTTTATGTTATGTTACTTTTTGTTATATTATGTTATCTAACCTAAATAATAAGAGGATCTTCTGAAGGAAAAATCCAAGCTTGAATGAGTGATTTTCTTCTGTGGGATATTGTACAAAAAAATGAACAGAAGTATATCTGACTACAAATGAACCATTATCTCCAAAGTATTTTCTAATACAAATCAAAAGAGTGTCAAATGATTCTGTTCTAAAGAAAGGTGACTCCGGACGTTCACAATGAGGTTGCCTTGTAAAACTGGAAAAAGGACCACAAAGTGATTTTGTTTGGATAAGGATACAAAGAGGAGTATTGTGATGAATCTTAAAATGGATGCTTTTCTATGAAAAAGCTCTTGATAATTAGGAAAAGGTCGATCAACTCTAAAATGCTAATTTTACGTTACCACTTAATAATGCGCTTTATTGCTTCAGTATAATACAATAGAATAATACTTTATTGTCTAATGCATAAATATATATTTTGGATGAGAGGTCACATATGTCACAGACAGCTACATCTAAAACACAACAGGAATATACATTACAGGAATTATACATTATTGTCTAATGCATAGAGAACCAATCTGGAATGACCTTTTTTATAGAAAGCTCTCATGTATTATAGGTCATTACATCTAAAAGCACATTATGCAAACATTATTTGCAAATAACCCATAGACTATCACCCAAAGTTATATATAATAATGTTCGACACAATAGTTTAATTTACACCATTTTCAGCTGATAGTATGTTACGGAAGACGTAATAAAATATACCATATTGGCATTTAGATCATTATAACAGGTTGATAGCAGGAAAAGTACGTAGCTGCCAACTAAAACGGAACAGATGCTAGAAACGTCTGACAGGGTCGTTCAAATACTGTCGTCTGCCGTGTATCTCTTGTAACTAGAAAGTAGTCAGAGACTACATATACACCTACGCCCAGATTCTAAGAAAATGTGAATAACTGTTTACCACCCTCATGGTTGGATCTCAGGTTAACTGTGCTCGCTAGAACAAAAGCAGTCCCTAATATAAGTGAACATGTCTACCCCTTGGTCGGAATAAACAAAATGCTCTATCTTACGGTGATAAATTTCCTTAAAAACATATCATATTGATCCGAACACGTCCAAAAGATTAAAAACTCTTCCTTGGAGCTAGTCCTCAAAATTTCATCAACATCTGTTCATTTATTTATTTATTTATTTATTTATAATACATATTTAACCAGGATAGCCTATTCAGCAAAAGCTGTTTTTCAATAGGGTCCTGGTCTAGATGATATAGATAAGTACACAGATAAAAAAGCAAATATGAAAGAACTGAAACTAAAATACATGCATACATAAAAAACAGTTATACATACATGGTTTAAAATGATCATAGAAAAAAAATTCTTAAATGATATACACGAATATTGAGTAAATAAATTTAAATAAGAGGCCTGACTAAAAATTAAAACATGCAAGATCATGATTTCACAATAAATATATTACATAGTGACACAGAAAAGGCACCTGTGAACAAGCTATGAAAAATTATATGGCATAAATTGCTTGTACAATGATTTAAACTGGCAGAGACTGGTTGCAGATTTGACACTTACAGGTAAAGAATTCCAGTGGATGGGACCAGCATATGCAAGACTTGCTTTGAAGGATTCTCTGTTTGGTTTAGGTAATGATAAATTGAAGCCCTGAGAAAAACGAGTATTATATGCACTATTAACACGGTTGAACGTATGCGTGAGAGAGGGAGGGACATTACCAGACAAACATTTAAAGACCATTAAAGAAACAAAATATTGGTATCTCTGTTTAACATTCATCCAACCCAATGTTGCAATCAATGATGTAGAGGATATATTGGTATCATAAGTTTTAGTAACAATTCTAGCAGCTCTATTTTGAAGTTTTTGGAGTTGTAATAAATACGTTTTGGAGGAATTACCCCAGACAGATATACAATAATCAATGTGACTCTGAATTAAGGCATTGTAAAGTGTGTTTAAGCTAAAGACATCTAAGGTTTTACTTAATCTGAAAAGGAGACCTAGTTTTGATACTATTTTGTCGCACACCAGTTGAATATGTTTTTTCCATGTAAGACCAGCGTCGATGATAACACCTAAAAGCTTTGTGTGTTCAACCGGCATCACTGTAATGTTATCCATGGAAATGTTCAGTTGATTTCCATTGGTTTTAGACTTGGGGCCAAATAATATGAATGATGATTTTTGGGGATTTATACTCAGTCGATTCTCTCTAAACCATTTAAGTGCAATTTCGAGATTTACTTGTAATGACTCTATAGCTTTAGCGGCTGAATTCGCTGAAGAATAAATTGAAATATCATCAGCATAAATGACGCATTTCTCACTGAGGAACATTGGAAGATCATTTAGATAAAAAAGGAAAAATATAGGTCCAAGGACAGTGCCCTGTGGGGTACCTATGTCCAAGGTGCGTGGTTCTGAAAGCAATCCATTAGAATAAACCACTTGCTTACGATTAGACAGGTAGTTTTCGAACCACATAAGCGGTATACCTTTTATGCCATAATCGCTCATTTTTGTAAGTAAGACAGTATGATCAAGGCTATCAAAACCTTTTTTTACATCGAGGAAACATGCGGCGGTAACATTATTGTTATTAAGACTGATTAAGCATTCGTCAATTATGCTGTGAAAGGCAAATGAAGTTGAACGATTAGGAAGATAAGCGAATTGTTTATCCGAAAACAGATTATTACTTTCAAAAAACGTAATGAGGCGCGATTTAACGAATTGTTCTATTATTTTTGGCACATGGCCTATAACTGAGATCGGTCGGTAGTTATTTGGATCATCCTTACATCCAGATCCTTTGTATATAGGAGTGATCCTAGCGGTCTTCCAATCTGCTGGAAACTCGCCGGTTTGAAGTGAGATGTTAAATATGTGGGCTAATGGAGCTGAAATATAAGGTGCGGCTATCTTAAGGAAAAATCCTGACATTCCCAGTATATCTTCTTTCATACTGGAGTTTACTTTCAACAACTGTGATAAAACAAATTGACTCGAAACTGAATTAAAATCAAAAGATTCCAAATTCGGGTTACCAATATGATCGCAGGTAAATATTGTTTTCGGAAATTTATCGTTAATATTTTTTCCAACAGAAGTAAAGTAATGGTTAAATTTATCAGGGTCAATCTTTCCGCTTTCTTTATTCGAGGAGGTTTTCGAAGGCAGTATGTGTTTTAAAGCTTTCCACACTCAACCAGGGTTGGAGCCATTTTTTTGTATCAGCGTGGCATAATACTGGCTACGAGTGGATCTGATAAGATTTGTAACATAATTTCGCTGATGTCGGTACGCAGACCAGTCATTACTGTGATTTGTTCTTAATGCGTTCCGATGTGCATAATCACGCAAGTGAATCTCATTAAGTAAATCATTATTGAACCATTTATTTTCGCGAGCTTTGGTGCGACGTCGAATAAAAGGCGCGTTGTTATTAGAAATTCTCAGAAATTCATAGCGCCACATTTCCCAGGCTAAGTTTACATCAGAAAGTTGCATAATTCTTGAAAAAAAATTGGATTTCGATAATTCATCGATAAATTTGTATTCATTGAATTTACGAAGGGTACGGTAATATCCGGATTTTGTTACTGTGACCCTAGGTGGTCTATTCAAAACGGTAGTCACAAGAAAATGATCACTTATACATAAAGGATGAACTTTCACATTTGAATGCATGCTAGGATGTGAAGAAAATATCAAGTCGATCATTGTAGAGGTGAGCTGAGTAATACGAGTAGGCTCTGTTACAAGTTGTTTAAGACCTAAGATTTTTTCGAGCAAGTCCAGTTTACTAGCAATATAAGTTTCAGAGCGTAAGCAGTCTACATTGAAATCGCCAAGTAATACAACATGTTTGAATGAGTTAAGGGCAGAAGCAAGTAAATCGAGTAATTCATCAATGTAACTGGAACTGGAATTAGGCGGTCTATATATAGAACCGATTAAGACCGGTTTTCTCCCCAAAATTATTTTAACCCATACACATTCAACGACATTTGAGTTTAAAGTGACCAACTCCGGTTTTAACGACGATAACACATACGTGAGAACTCCTCCGCCATGCCGATTCCTGTCTGATCTAAAAATCGTATAATCATCAATTTGTATCTCTGAATCAAAAACGTGGTTATCTAAACATGATTCTGTTAATGATAAAACATGAGGGTTTAAACTAGAACACAAGAGGCGAATCTCCTCTATTTTGGGTAGCAAACTACGAACGTTAAGATGACCTAATATGGTACCCTGGTTAGCTAGTCGATATTGCTTAAAATCAGAATATATACTTGGGTTTTGAGACAAAATAGAAGGAAGAGAGGGTGGAATTTCATTATCGGGTGTAATTGGTTTGGTGCTAGGTAATGCTTGATAAATATCTGATAAGTGAGAGCTTGTTTGTTCTGTAATACTAACGTTAGGACTTTTAACCTGATCAGAGTACACATCCACTGAATTCCTTAGTAAATAATCATCTGTTATATGGATGTTTTTGTTTGATCTCCGTGAAAATTTTGAGATTCCATTAGGCTGTCTTCACTAGTGTACATCGATTTTTGAAAATATCGAACGCTAGAGGCAATTTGTCCGGTCATTGCAATTGTGCCGAATTTACTAAAGTGTATACCATCATATCGATAGTAAGACCTTTTCAAAGGTGGTGAGCAGTCACAAAATATGATATTCTCAAGGGATTCACATCTCTTTCTCAGTTCATTGTTTATAATGGTGATTTTTCTATTTACAATGCTGTCATGTAAATATTTAGGGATTGCCAAACTGACAATTTTACATAGGTATTCGTGTTAAATTACTGACAGACTTATTAAACAACCAAGTAACAAACCAACCTAATTACAAACCAACTTTGATAAAAACACTTTATTAAGCGGCCACGCATGTCATCACATTGATGCAGATACGACACGTCAATATAATTTCATATCAATGCCCGTGGGTCATCTGGCTTTTACACAGAATTAATACAATGGTTTCATATCAATTCGGAACTTTGGTACACAGTGACGCAACGCCCCAGAATGAAATCAACATGCATCCATGTGATGTGTGACGTAACCATGCTGTATGAACCACCTTTCTGTGATGAAACTGACAATAAAAGTAGGGTCCTGAATGTGTGAAGGTGCCGGCACGTGTGCGCTTTTTTGGTGTTTTGCTTAAGTATATTTTTGGAAAATAGAGTAAATGTTCACAGTTGGTCGTGTTGATAACATATTTAAAAAAAAATATTCTGAACCGGTTTGTTGGGTATTGCCTCCGGGTATTGCCGAATTCTGCATTGGTTTGATATTGCTACTCACAGGCCAATACTAGGGCAATACGAAACGAGCGCATCAAATACATATAAATACGCTCTGGTCGAGGTAAACTGTTAACAATAGAGTTGTGAATCGATGGAGGAAGATTTATACTTTAAGTGGATTCCTTGGAGTGTGTTTGGAGATCAGAATCACTCGTTATCTGAGCCGTTACGTTTATGAATGTCTTTCTACTGGTTTTTTTTCAGGTAAAACTCAAAGACTAGTAACAAGAGTTGACAAATAAAGAGCTCGATCTGCAGCCATCCAAATCCATTATTCCTGTACTGTACACGAGAACATATATTTATTACGCATTTTTAAGACTGATAAATATAAATATATCTATATGATGGCATCCACTTTACATTTAAGACACTATTCCCAAAGACTTATTGTAAGCATTGCGATGGGTGAAATATACATTGTACTCTATGAGCTCTAAAATGATAAATAATATCAAAATTCCTATGAGACATATGTTGACACGCCTATATCCAGTTTGGTTTTAATCAGTTTTTTATTATACAAATATCATGAGTTTCCATTTTCACATATTGAATTCTTATAAGATTCCCCATGCACGGAATACCAAACGCGGATATGAATCGATATTGCCAATATAAGTATAGTGAGATTCTGCATGCGGAAGGTGTATCCTCAAAACGAATAGCTACATGTAGCAATTTTGCTTGTTCCGCTTGGTATTCCAGAACGGCACATAGAAAATGTGCATTTGTCGTACCAATACATATGAAATCTCTAAACACGCTGGTACATTCCACTGCAAATTTATTAGGACGTAATTTATGCGCATTCTTTATCATTGGATTAGTCAATCAGCTTAATGTTATGAATGCAAACTGTTGCTCAGAAAGAATCTCGCTGTATTTGTTTCGCTTTATTATATTAATTCAGACAAATGAAGGACATCCGAATATTTGTTAAGCTTGGGCGGCTTTGTTTCTCTGATTATCTTTACGAATTATTTATATTCATTTAACAATATACATTTTATGTAATCAACATTGAAAATTTTACCTCAACACTTGATTAAAAAAACTCTTGATTAATATTGTTTCAAACTATTTGAAATTCCTGATCATACAGCATTGTAAACTTACTAATTTGAAAGTTACCGAGACCCGAAAGAGGAACCAAAATCAGTGACTAGTTCATTAGGATCACTGATAACCAGAACATGAAAACTTTTTGTTTCGTTGATGAGAATCCAAAATGTACAACCAAAGACCAGCGTTCACGGCCACGGGGCAAGGCAGCTACCATTCAAAAGCGCTTTTCTTACATTGCGCGGCAGAATATTAAATAATCCCAAAGAACTGGAATAGTATGATCATAAAACAGATTTAGAATGGACACATGATTAAGCGCAGGACAAACAGCTAACTGTATCAGTAGGAAAACTCGACCAGTTCATCAGTCCACGAGGACTGTTCAAATACCAGCCGCAACTGCTGCCGAGGAAAGCTCTTGTCTGCGCCCGGCTCATTAGACGCACAACAAGCGAGAGGTTTATGAGTAGCGCGCAAGGTAGTCGGGACCGCAAGCGTGGTAGGATCAACAGCTAGGAAAAGCAGCGGGAACTGAACAACATAACATTTTAAGTAAAACCTCCGGCGACCGAAAAACTCAATCTTAGACAGGTATCTAAGCCTTATTGGTTCACGTATTTTCAATTCGTGTCAGGGGACAATACTTTGCAGATAAACCAAGCCCTGACAGGAGAGTTCACGTTAAACTTCGCAGCACGACGCGACAGTCAGACGGCGGTGCTCAACAATTGTTTCAAAGTCTTAGCACTTTCGCTCTCAACGACAGACGTCCGCTTTATCCAGGAATCGCATCTTCCGTCGGTAAGTACCTCTTTTACTTCCACCATTACTGCTTCATTGACATATCTTAGCGCCTCGCGACTTTCCCTTCTTAGTTGACGAAGGCATTAACAATTTTATGAGGATCCGTTTCTGTATTTCAGGACCTGTATACGTTCAAATTTCGTTTTTATAGTTACGGAGCAGACGGTAGGAATCTAAATCTTACTTTTAAAGAGCTGACTAATTTCGGGAAGCAAACTGTGTCCGGCGTTAATATTTTATTTAAAGATGGTATGGGATCAACAGATTCTAAAACTGACGAATAGGCAAATTCAGCTGCGTTACGATATTTTAATCCCAGTTAATTATGAACAGCATTACATTTTTGTAATGTCAATTTGCTACGTTAAAAAACTTTCAAGCCTAGTTAGTTATGAAGAAAACTAAAGCTGCGTAATGTCAAACAATTGGATATACTATCAGTAATATATGCATACAGTAAGACAACTTAATTCTTTTCAAACTGACCATTGATCATTCATTGTTTCAAGGAATTCTTAACTTTTTTCTTAGTTGCATGAAAATTGCTTATTTTAGAATTTAGATTAAATTTTAAATTAAATTGATTATTCAAGGAATGCATCTAAGCCTAAGGCATCAGTTGCGGTCATCATCGATTTCAACGGTCAAGTGAACGGGTGCTTAAGTTAAGAATAATTACTTCCCATTACGCTCTTGATTATTGTGGACACGGGCACTGCGGTGTCCACTACAAACAGACGGATCCACTTTGCCATATCGTTAGTGGTGTCAAATTATTTGCACAGGAAATTGGATGAAAGAGAAATTGGTATTCTGTTTCTGCTTCATTTTCTGTTGCCACCTATCATATGGTCTTTAATTATAGATTTAATTTAAATGTAAGGTATCAGATCTGCTGCAATATCAAACCCGCTCTTCCATTAATCAATTACTCGATTATTGTGAAATTTGGCAGCCTTAATTCTAATATTGTTTAATTTTTATTGACCTGTTCTCTCATAACTGGTAGCGTTGGTTCTACTGTCCGTCGTAAGAATCTGAAATAAGATGTATCAATTGTATGACAATAAAAAAAAGATGATAAATCTGGGCATTTATAAATGCGAGCCACATCATTTCTGTTTGAGTTACATATGTATCCATTTTACATATTATGAAATATATGGAGTCTAACCCCGCTTTGCGACTACCCAACAACTGCAACCACAACACCATTACAACCACTTTTGTTTGTCCCGATTATATGATCTAGGAAAAATTAGAGTTTCACAAATCCGACCTCCCCTAAATAACGCCCACATTAATTGTTGGGTTACAATAAATAAATAATTATATATATATATATATATATATATATATATATATATATACACTTTATTCACGGATGATTATCGCAGTTTCTTAACTTTCTTTCATACTGCAAATATCTTACCGATTGAAGAGCTTTGTGTTTTTATGAAGCAGTCCAAAGCGTTTTCTGGCCAGTTACATCAAAACGTTAAAAACCCGGTCCCTTAGGGATTCATGAGAGATTAATAAGATCCGAGTTATTTTAAGTGAATGAACTCTGGTGGCAAGTAAGCAAGGCGACTTATGGTAGTCAGCATATGTGATATACGCGTTTTTCATTGGCGCTTTAAGCTGTCAGAGGTAAATGGAAATCTCTGTAGTACCACTTGGAATGTAGGAAACGTTTAAAAAGATATTAGTTTCACTGGCACTGTCCAACAAGTCTTGTGTGAGAAAGGGGCAATATAATGGAAACGCATGAGATCATTTTCTTGAGGAAACAAATAAATGTCCTTGAAGTTCAAATGGATCAGTGAATCCTCATTTATTTGTTTTAATTAGTCCCCCGCCATAAGGAGGGATACTGCGAAAATGTTCCGTGCCTGTCCGTCCGTCAATCCGTCCGTCCGTCCCGCCCTATCACTGATTCCACACGATCCTGGTTAAACATATTGCGGGGGACTATTTGTGCGTCTAGACCCTTGTTATTGAATAAATTAAGTAATTTAAATAACAATGAACAAGACACGGCTTTACATAATCCTGTTGTAAAAAAAAACCATTATAGTCCTATTTACAGGTGGAGCCTGCAAGCTGTGTAGCAGTTTACATAGAGTGAAAATCTCGCTTGGAGTCCGATTTTATATCAGATACATAGGCCTTCAGAATAAAACTCCCTAGTTTATGGTCTCAAACACGCATAAGTGGCATATAAAAACTTTGTGTTTTAGAGATTGCTTATGTATTTTAAAGTGTTCCTGAATATAAAAACACTCGGCCAAGACATGTCTTATGTGTTACCTTTTTGTGGAACACCGTTAATTTAGAGCCAAATTCAGACTAGGTGAAAGCAAGGATCAAGAAAAAACGAAAAGCAAATGACTTTTGAAAAGGACAAAGGGAATAAAAATAAAGCCTGTGCCTGGAAATCTTACAGTTTAAGCAAATGCTTTCAAATAAAACAGTTTATAAAACCCAACAAGAACAATAAAAAATGAGACTTCTTGAAATAAATGCAGAGAAAATAAATAAGGACCCGTCACTAGAGTCCTACAATTCAATCAAATGCCATAAAATACATTAGAAGACATAGAAGAATAACGGACCAGCGAAGAAAACCTTTGTTTAAATACAAAGGAAGCTTATTAACTGATACCACTAAACCGGGGGGTTGGGAGCGAGGGCAAAGGGCAGACAGTTGATCGTCTATGGTCTCCTGGCAACATACGTCACGTGTAGTTTGGGTCAAAAGAAAATGTCACGTGTTTATTTCATACGCTTCCGCCCTATTGTGTATAGCTAGATAGATGTACGTAGATCGTCTTTGCTGGGACCTAGCCTTAAACCCCGAGGCTGGAAATTTTCGATTTGCCTCTTTCATTGACGTTGCTTTGGGAGCTATTTGATCAAGGAGGGCGTCAAAGAGCCGGCTTCATTTCTTAAGCCGAGGAAAAAAATAATTACTTGCAGAAAATCTGTCCACCAAGTTGACCGCGTGCTTCAACTTCCTCTGTGTTGATTTCCTTCCCAAAAGAATATCATTCAACTATATACACGATCCGTGCATAATAGGTTTTTTATAGGTCATAAATTTTAATCACCTTGCCAGTTTCCCGGCAAAATTCGCCCATGATTTGATTAAGCATTTTTTGTGATCTTCTTTTACTTCCTGAAGTCATTCTTGTTGGCGGCTCAGATTTAAAAACTTATAGGCAGCAAAAAAGTCCAAAATAATTTAATACCTCAACCGCTTCCTTTGCATGAATGTTAAGTGTTTTTCTGTAAGATTACATGTATGGCTTTTGCCTTTGAAATTGTATGGCAGCTTCAATTTTATTCATTCTAGTTACAAGAGGAAACTTGGAAAGACCGCATTTAAAGCTTAAAGAAATTAAGTAAAGTACATTACGTTGTCTGTCAAAAATACTGCCATAAAAGAAGAGCCCTCTTTTGTTCCTTCAGTATTTTTTTTTTTAACATTGCTGAACCAGTTATCGCAGATGTCATCGTATTGTAGTCCCCTTTTCTGAAATTGAATCTAACTGCCTTGTTTAGTCTCCATGATGTTTTGGAATACATTTTAAACTAGGTATATAATTCCGTTCAATTAACATCGAATGTTTTCATAATGAATAGTATGCTTCATTAGAGGCAATTAAGTCCTGAAAACCGCCACTTTTGGGTACAACATCCGCTGAAAAGGAATTAAGAAGTACTTGCTCATCACCCGCAAGTCAGTTCTTCACCCGGGTCTCAATTCATCATAACACTAGCCTATTTTCTTAGTTGATGTTGATTGCCAATAGGTGGCTCTGAAGATAACCGTGTAACAATAGGTGGCAGGGATCAGACTGAAATCTGTATGCTAATGAATGCAATCCTCATCCATTCATGCATAAGTGACTGTAGATATGTGACTATTCTTTGATGATGTTTCTGGAACCGGAACATGTGACGGATTCACACCAAAATCTAAACGATCCTTCATTGGCTCATCCCGAAATGCCCTAAATTTCATGAGATTCCGTTCATGATTGCTTGAGTTATATTGTGAACAAACACAAACACACACACGAACAGCATTGCACGGATACCCTCCTGGCGGGGGCAAATATGAAAACGTGAGATATAAATATAGAGAAAGATTTTAAAATGATAAGATCGTATACCCTGAGTACTCCGGAACAAACATAAATAACATTTTATAAGATTTGTCTTCAATGGCAGAGGCGATTCTATTTTTAACCCGTCAAGTAAGTCGTTTTCATACTCTAGACGGTATATGGTGCCAGTACAGCATGGTAACAATGATATCACATGGTTTCTTTTTTAAGTGTCAGGTGTTCTATTTATCAGTGAGTCGAGTGATACACTAAACATAATTATCATGGATGTTCCCTGCATCCAGGTAGGATTAAATACATATCACGATATTTAAGGACTGGCCCTGGATATATTTATGAGCCCTAACCTCTTACACTTATCACGTCTTAAATGAATCCCTGCTCATGACTTAGACTTTCCAAACCTTTTCAGTTCCCTGGCATACGAGGAATCTTTTGTTAATGGACAAAGTGTCTTTGTTTAATCGTAGAGAATTACACCCCACCTTTAATATAAATATATATATATATATATATATATATATATATATATATATATATATATTAATGCTGGAGTTAATCGCCTCAGTCTTTTTTTTAAACTTAAATCATTTTAAGGATATATAAATCTATTTCCTTTTAGGATCACTTGACAGGACATTAATCAGGCGGGTCCTCGTGAAATCGTCCACTCTTAAAGGTCATAACACCATGGATGATGCATATTGACCGAGTGTGTCGCACCCGTTTGTGAGTGGGCCGACCGTGGGCCGACCGTGAATATTCTCACCGCTTATAGTTGGGATTCATACACATGATCACCAGTATTTGAGTCACAAGCTCTATCCAGAGAGTCCACAGAGGCAGGTCCTTTTCGCCAGTCTCACCAAGATGTGCAGATGTGACCTATTCCAATTTGAAACCAAAACGCCTGACAGTTAACTCATGTTAACTTGTATAAATAAAAATAATTGGAACAAATCTAATAACGATGTTTTACAAAGAATATTGATTGACTATAACCCGGAAATTCGTTACTATTAAACAGTTTATCTTGTTGTTCTCTCTCCTATGCGTTTTCTTCTTGATTTTTTTTTCTTTATTTGAAATTAGTCCCCTATGCCCCTTTACTCGCAATCCCATAATTTTGTTGCATTTGGCAGTAAATGACTGAAAAAAAAATGACAAGGGCAAAGATTAATGTGAAGCAAGGCACCCCTTGTGTACTTAATAACAATAAATACTTTATTTACTTTTACAGCGGAAACGAAAATCGATGTCGGACACATCTGTTAATTAGAATGTGACTATTAAAAAGAACTTTTGATCTTCGAATATTTGACCTTTTATGCGACATCAACGGAATTGGATTTTTAATCATTTTCCAATTTCTTCTGTAAGCAGATTGATAGCATGATCTGTAATTATTTAGAATTCCTCCAGGCATAGTTTCAGTAGCAATGTGCAATCTCTGATCGTGGCGCGTAGGAGGCACTTAGCAGAAAAAGTGAAAGGTCACATGGATCTACTAATATTTGTAGAGATTAATACGGTCGTAAATGGTTAAATGAGTTGTAGTTTGCGTTGAACCATAACAAAATTGTCGTGATTTGAAAGTTTTTGTGCGCAAAGATATACAACCATTGCAATAATATATGTATTTTGGTACACTTTTAGTTCATGTTGGCTGAATGCAAGTTTCTCAACAATTTTTCCCAGCATACGGATTTACTTTCTGAAATTCACTTGCTGTTTACGTGTGCGTGTGAGCAAACAGTCTACGTGTGTCTGTTTAGCATAACAAGCCCGCAGGTCAAAAGGTCAAATCTTGCGCATGCGCGACAACTCCATATAAGGAGAAGAAACATTAAAGATAAAAAACACCGAAGAAACACCGATAGGAAGCATGGAAAGTTGCGTGGTTTGGCTACCAGGTGTCGTGCGCGTTATGTTTATGTTTGCTCCACCTAATTCACATTTGTGTAAATGAGGCAGCAGTTGGTTTTAAAATTGAATATTGGGATATATCATTATACTTTAAGGGGGAAACACTGTAGTTCATCTATAATTAACATTACCTGATATTATTACATAAATGATAACTGTATTATCTTATACGTGCTTAGGTCCCTTTAATGTACATACACAGATTTAAAAGACAGTGTGGCCCACATACTTTTGGAGATATTAGGATATGAATATGTTATATTATCTGTACGCCAGTTGCACACCATGTTTCTCGTGCTAGTAATGACCACGAATTATTTAACAATTTAAACATTCATAACACGGCCTCGGGAAAAGTTCTCAACCCGCCTTTCCTGTTTCAATTTGACTTGTAGAAATAATATTTTAGCAGATATATTGTCTAAAGGAAAGTCATTTTTCATTTTAAAGCTATCATAACGAAAATTTTATATTTTAGGCCAAAATAAAAAAAAGGTATGGTTCTCAGGCACTTTTTTTCATAAATCAATGCGGGCGGGCGCTTTTTTTATTTTAATTTTTTTGGTATGTTTCGATAAAAATGTCAAATGATAAGGGAAAAGCATGAAAATAACAGTTTTACTTTGCTAAATAAGTAAAAGCACTACAAACAAAGGAAATTGCATGGTTTTATCTTCTTGAAAGAAATGTCGGAGCGGCAGCAGCTCAAAATTGAAAGTTTTTATTGAAAATCAAAATAAAAATTTTTGATGCGGGGGTTTAAGATTGATGCGGGCGGTGCCTGAGAACCATACCTTTAATTTTTTTTGGCCTTATATAACAGTTTTGCCCCTCTTACATTATAGAGTCTATCGAAGTGTCAGGGTGGCATGCTATGTAATGTCGTGAACCGCACGGTGAAAGTTTGGTGAGGATATACACAGTTCGTCATTGTAGACAACGTCTCATTCCCTAAAGGTGTTGCTTGATGCTTTGACATCAGTATTGCACCATAACTGTGTATATACAGAGTATAATGAAACGTTTTTCCTTATTAAATAATTTCAAGGGCTCCGACCCTAGTTTGATTTACTTAGTTTTACCGCAGCCATGAATGAATTCAAGAACATGGCGTTTTCGCCTCCGCCAGAGGGTATGCTTTCATCCCCATTCTTGTGTGTGTTTGTGTGTTTGTTCACGACATAAGTGACCCAATCTTAAACGGAATATCATAAACCATTTCACGAATGTGCCAATGAAGAACCGATTCGATTTTGGCACATGATCCGGAATTACCAACATTATCACGGAATATTCACAAATGTGCAGTCACATATGCACGAATGAACCTGGGTACAGGGCCGAATGAGTGAATACAATCACGGTTTTGCCAACAGCCTACAATAGGCACCCCACACATGACGTAGGCTTGAATTCGTTTGAAAAGAGACTTCTAGTTAAAACAAACAATCTGAAGTTAAATATTGAGGATATATACATAATGAAACTGAGTAAAGGTATGATATTTGCGAAATTGATTCCCGAACAGGTTAATTTCGTAAAAAATGTTCACAAAATCGCGCGACTAATTTTATTGTTGTGATGGAATATTGCAATCTCTATTGTTAACTGTAAATTTCAGGTTTTCTGCACTTTGAATGGACCCAAATCGTTGAAATAAGGACAGAAGTCAATTAAACTAATTGCTTCTAAAAGCAATACAGGTCACTTAATTTGACTGTCACGAAAGGAGGTCGATTTTCTTTGGATATTGGAAATGTCAAAAGGTACTAATATAATATCAAACTGGGCAATTACACTTTAAATAGAGAGCAATGTAGAAAGCACACAGTTACTTAATTCTGATTCAATTACCTCTACATCAGCATACCGATATTAGATGAACAGATAAATTACATACCTATATAAAGCGGCGTTTAGAGGAAGATAGGGTTGAACTTTAAATTCCTGATTTTCATCATTAATTCTCATCTTACAAGAAGGCCAATGTTATGATAAGCGTGTTACTGCGATATACAAGAGGAAAAATACAATTATTATTAGTAGAACAAGCGCCATGTAGCGATATCGCAATTAACACATAGTAGGCTATCGATGACATAGCAATTATGCAAGGTGATCTATACAATAAATACCAGTAGGATAGTAAAAATAGAACAATATTGTAACCAGTATTCAGACCAATATCAGACCAGTATTTTTATTGATATTTTCTAACTAGATTTGATACAATTACCGGAGGCCAATCCAAGACATGATAAAAACTTGTATAACGTTAGGTGTTTAACATGGTACACCAAGGAAGGACTACTAAAGTGGTCCTCGTCCGTCCGTCCAACCCAATCCGTCTACTTAATACCTCTTAAGCACCTGCTGCTTAATTAATTAAATTCGCAAACATACTCTTCATATGACTGTCACATGACAATAACCTGCAGGTGGCGCTACCTCCGCTTTCTGGAATCCAAAACGTTCTCTTTTTCCTTCAGTAAGTCAGCAAATAAGAACACAATAGCTTTCAAGTCATATACAAAGATTCCTTGGGGCAAAGGAGAATAAATTAATACTTTATTGAATGGGATTATTTTCAAACTGATATATTTCCACAGGACTTTGAATTTCCCCGATCGAGCAATTTCTAATTTCACGACTGTGCATTACTGGTGCAAATGTTTTACCATCTATCTCAGTAACCATATTATGATCATTACAATATTAAGGACACCATTGGTGCCTTACTGTATGTGTGGTAATAAAAGATTTTTGCTACTTATTAGTCATATAATATTGTAACTTTCCTTTCATGGTCAACTATGATTTAGAAATAGGAAAGAAAATGTGTGACTTGACGACTTTTTTTAAAATCCCGTGTGCATTTTGCATGTATTTTGAATTTAAAAGTGGTTTTTGTCAAGGTTTAGAGATTAGGACATCACTAAAAATACCCCGAGTACTGATCGACCTTGAAAAAGCTCACTGATCTTTGACTGAGATTCTAACATACATTCTCGAGGCTTTACGTCCTGCCCCCGACCACAGAAGCCGATAAACTTCAGAATAATGGAAACTTTTAATCTTATGTTGGCTTTACTCTTACATACAATAATCGATATTTACATTTGCCAAGTGTAGTCGATAGGTCCAATGAAACAGGGCTCATAGTTTCATATACAAACCACTTTTCCTATCCATATATCAATTCATTCTGACATATTGATCATTCTGTGGGGTAGGTCCCGCAGAACACAGGGGATGCCAGCGATATTGGTTTGACATAAAAAAGAGCATGTTTCACAAATGTCTTGAGAAATATTTTGGGATATTCCAGTTAATCCAGAGGGAGTTTCCATGAGGTCAGGACCGCCTTCCTCCTTTCTGAGCTGCAACCTCCTTTTTACAGGTTTAAAGCCCAATTGCTTGCTGCATGGATCCCTTCTTTCTGGATCCTCTGATCTTGCTTAGGTTTTCTTTCAGTCTTCCAGGTTTGGACCTTCCCCTTCTCAAAATCCTGATTCCGCATCTGTATTGTATGTCTATTGAACCTTAATTTTATGGAAATACAAACGATAAATAAAGAGGCAAGCAATGTTAACCCGTGACTGATTAACTAAATGGTTTAATGCACTCGCGGAACTGTCATACTAATCATAAGCCAGTTGATTACCGACCTTTAAATGTCAAGTACAAATCAGAAGGCGTTAAGTGGTTTAAATAAATGGATCAATATCGAATCACAGAAGATTTTTTTCTGTTGAATAAAATCAACGAATACAAAAATACTAGCCAAAACTTAGCCAGGCATAATTTATCCATATAAAAATAATTGATGGCTCGGACAAGAATCGCTTACTATGAGAGTATATACAATCATCATGATTGTTTTATGTTAAAATTTACCTCCGCCAACGAGAAAGGGTTATGTTTTTGCAGGCGTTGTGTTGTCTTTTAGTCAATTTACTAAAAAAAATTGTCAAAGGATTTTAATTAAATTTTTAGGATAGCTAATGATATTAGGAACAATTGATTAGATTTAGGGGGGTGGACCGAATCACAACCTGGATCCAGTATTGTTAAAGAAAGAAAATGCTACATTTCTGAAAATGCCATATGGATGTTATAGGCTGTCTTGGCGGAGATCTGCCCTCTCTTAGTGCAAATGTCTTGTTCAGCATTTATTCTATTTGATTGTTTATTCTGTATATCACAGAAAAACATCAGTTGAAAATCGCTTTAATGCAAATCAAGGAATTAGGGAAACTTGAATGCATTTGAAATATCCAGTCTCTCCGTTGGCTTCATTATTTACTCGTTGTAACCCGCATCAAGTTGGAAATTAGCGTAATTAAGCCAGATTATCAACACCGTTAATTAAATTAAATCACATTTGCAGAGCCCGTGTAGACCAGTCATTCAGACATCTTGATATTATAGTGCAATTTACAGTGTCTGTTACAGAACACCCGGGCGAGGCGTACCCTCATGGTTTAAGCGAAAGACTACTCGGACATGCACGGTTTTAGTCTTGAACTGTAGGGAATGATGCAAAGTGGTCTTTTTCTATATTTTCGCTTAAATCCTGAGATAATTTGCTTTATTTTTTTCAAGGGGTGATTTCAGCGCTACCTAACGGTAATTACGATCAAGGCAGAGAGCAGTTTGATACTCAAAGGGCATGAGGCTCTCTCCCATCAATACTTCCAACGTCACAAAATATTCAGATTTTCTGAGAGTATCAACAAACATAATTTTATATATTGATAAAAATATGTGGTAATTAGAGCTTGAAATGAACTTTTGATTCATCTGTTGCTTAATAATTTTGTAAATTATATTTGGACATGTTAAATAGATATATTTACATGATCCATGCAACAAAATGTCCAACGCGGTGTGCTGTAATTTATTGTTGTTAACGCTTCGTTATATGACGGCACCGTCTGTTGTATTTGGGCTGAAACTAAACTGGTCATCCAGTTCAAAAAATGAACGGGTAGGAGAAGCTAATGTGTAAAATCTTCGTTCTTGGAAAGAACTTTCATTAGTTTTATACTTTTTTTTGGAGAAATGGTTTTTCCACACACGTACACATGTGATTTGAGGTGTGATTGAAAAATTTTTCCGGTAGTCTTTCTGAAAGGTTACAAAAGTGCGATTATGCACACTAATCTTTTGACCTGTCAGATAAAACAGCACTGATGAAATATTTCCAGTGCCTTATTTCTAGAATCAAATACAATATTGTGTGATTAAAAGTTGACAGTGATACATTTAAAAAAAATGTAAAAAAATCGTAAAACGTCGTCTGAAAATAAAGATCCAAGGTATATAGTATTGTTTTAACTTCTGTACAGAAAATTGCACGACTGTTTAAACATTCTGCCATAGCAAAAACTCTTACACTTAGTACCTGTTAATGACAAGACGCTATAAATAAAGGAGGGATCCGTTAAAAACCTTATCCTGAGATTTTCATCACACTTCGTTATAACTGTTACTGCCCCTCTAACTGTCACTTTATAACTCTTAACCGTTGGAAACAAGTGTATGGAAAATCACGAGACGGAAATGATTATCTCCTTATAAACTTATATTCATGGGCTATAAATGATGACAGTTTTTTAGCTCAGCTGACTGTAAGTCATCTGAGCTATAGCGATCACGCTTTGTCCGTCGTCCGTCTGTCCGTCCGTCCGTTAACCTGGTTCAAATCGTAACCGCTGAACCTGGAAACTTGTAACTTGACATTCTGAGAGGTCCATGAAAAATCTCCTTGGAAACAGAAATGAGGTCTCTGTTACCCATATCCTTCGAGCTATGGGGCCGCAAAGTACCCCCAGAATAGTAAAAAATTTCATACAAAAACTTCAATATCTCATTAACTACATCACTGATGGTCATGATTTTTGGCATACATATTAATCATGAGATGTTCCATCAGTTTCTGCAGACTGGTAGCGCCACCTGTATTTTTCGATTTTTTACGAATTTTGTTCTCTATTTTTGAGACCTTTAAAAATGTGAGCATTTGTTAACAGGGCACAAATCGTAAAGACTGGACCTAGAATCTTCATTCTTGAAACAGTGAGAGACCTATACAAAGTCTCCATGGAAACCTGAAATTAGGTCTCTGTTATCCATATCCTTTGAGCTATGGCACTCCAAAGTACAGCTCAGAATAATGGAAAATTTGATACAAAAGCTTAAGTATCTGGACAACTTATGCAGAGATCACCATAATTGTTTGCATGGATATTTATCATGGAGTGTTTCATCAGTTTCTGCAGACTGGTGACCCCACCTGTATTTGTTCAGGTTTTTTACGATTTTTTTTCTCTATTTTTGAAACCTTTAAAGATATGAACATCTGTTAACAGGGCACAAATCATAACAACTGGACCTAGAATCTTCATTCTTGACACACTGGGAGACCCATGAAAAGTCTCCATGGAAACCTGAAATTAGGTCTCTGTTACCCATATCCTTTAAGCTGTATGGCTCCATAATACCCCCCAGAATAATGAAAAATTTGATACAAAAACTGCAGTATCTCAATAACTACAACACTGATGGTCATGATTTTTCGCATACATATTGATCATGAGGTGTTCCATCAGTTTCTGCAGACTGGATGCGCCACCTCTATTTTTTTCAAATTTTTACGAATTTTTTTCTCTATTTTTGAGACCTTTTTAGATGTGGTTATCTGTCAACAGGGTACAAATTGTAACAACTGGACCTAGAATCTTCATTCTTGTCATGCAAGGAGGCCCATGAAAAGTGTCTGTGGAAACCCGAAATTAGGTCTCTGTTTCCCATATCCTTCAAGCTATAGGACTCCGAAGTATCCCTCAGAATAATGGAAAATTTGATACAAAAGCTGAAGTATCTGAACAACTAATGCATTCACCATGATTCTTTGCATGTATATTGACCATTAAGTGTTTTTACTAGTTTCTGCTGGTGGAGCCACCTGTATTTTTTTAAAGTTTACGCATTTTTTGTCTATTTGTGATATATATATATATATATAAATGCAGACACAATCTTGGCTTGTTGGTTAATCTGTTTGATGCTTCAGTTGAATGGGTATATACTACCATTCAGATGATAAAATTTCCTTTTGCGAATCTCTTCCCAGTCAGCTGAGCGTCATGACCCATGGGTCACTTGTATTGCTTCCGTCTTGGGGTATCCGATCATTCACGTTCATGTGTGTGTTTGTGTGTGTTTAGGGGTGTGTTAGTACACAACAATATTCACGCAATCATGAGAAAATTCTCATGGAATCTTCAGGACAATTCGGGAATGGGCAAAGGAAAAACATATATTTTTGTTGATCGAGCATTTTCATCGGTTTCTGGAGCGTCACCAAGGAATGTTCACAAATATACGGTCACTTATGCACGAATGAACCTGAGAATATTCATGGGGTTAACCATTAAGGAATGCCCACGGAAGATCCCAAGTCATGAGTGTGGCTCGGCAACCTGTTTAGGTCACGGTTGAGTGCCCGGCACCTCGGAGTGACCTTGTCCACTGTGTCCGCAGAGCGTTATTTTCAAATGCTCCCATGACTTAGGCATGTATCCAGTTGGGTTCTAGTTTAAAAGGTAACTGAAGGTTTTGGTCACACGATTAATGGCAAACGGGGATATAAATTGCCGAGAACTTCTCACTTCAGGACTGTGTCATTTAAACAAATGCCGTAGTGGGCCCCAGTTCAGTTTTCGTATCGAAGTTTGGTTAGAGGACAAGAGGGCCAGCTGAAAGAATCCTACAATTATATAAGAATTTGGCGTGGTCGAAAAAAGCGTTATGATGCTCTTAACTGTATATACTCATCCTCTTGCCACCCAAGTCTCTTCGCAGGTAGATATCTTGAGTGTCACGCACTCTGCTAGAAAAAACGCAGAAAGTCTTCGTTCAGATATGAAGCAATTCTCTGAGGTTTTGCTTTTGTCTTGCTTACTTAAAGGTATTGAAAATGGACTACACTGTGTTTGCATATATAATGCAACATTACTTGATGTGAAGCGACTTTTGCATTTTTCAGGTAAGATTAAAAAAAAAAAACAACAAACATTACTTGACTTTTGGTTATTATGTCAAACAAGTCGCCAACTTGCACCAATTTGTCCGTTGAACTTTTACTTTTTTACATGGCGTAAATGCCAAGGCTAGAGGAATGAATCATCCAATTATCTGGTTTCTTTGATCTCTCTGTCCTATGCTTAAATCTCACCTAGTACATAACCTCCGCTTTGCTGGATTATGTTTTTGTCGCCATTGGTTGGTTGTTGTTGGTTTGTCTGATAGTAACCTTTTGCAAACAAATTGTTGAACGCGTATAATGTGGAAGTTTTGTGGAATGTTAAAGAGAACAAGTAACAATCCTTTAATTTTTTTATGTATTCTAGATCACCTTAATATGTTTGTTATTAGATTGCTTTATCATGGCAAGGTAGGGCCATACGTCTGTCTCCATTGTGGTCGATTCTGTGTTCATTAAAATTAAAAGGTTTCAATCGTCCATAAAGCTTTTGTTCTAATGCAGAAACTTCAATTGGAGACACACAAGTTGAAGGATGGCTTACATTGTCAATAATTAACAGTCCAAATAAGAAATAAGTCCGCAATGACTTAGATGTGTCACAAAAACTAAAAGTAATTAGGCTTGACTTGTGTAATGTTGTTGCATTCTCAATAAATAAAACAAAAACATTAACGATCTATAAGAAGCTAACATCGATATAAATTTAAATAAAACTCTGCCATTCAAGCAGAAAAGCTTTGATAAATAGCACTGATATATATTCTCAAAACATATATAACAATGATTATTTGTGGTAGGAAGGATTAATCAGACATTTAACAGCATGCAATTTGTTTTACTTTATCCTACATAGATTAAGTTATACCAAGGTAGTATCATTAACATGTTATCATGTTGGACTTTCTAACAGACTGCCTTTAAAGCTTCTTTGGTAAAAAAGAGATTTAATATGAGACGAGGACATTAAAATGAAAATAACAAGATTAGGATGTTCTCACGTAATGATGATTAACAACAAGATTGTAATGAAGCTCAGCAAGAAAATATCATTACCACCAAAGGATAAGTTAATTACATTCAATTAGAGAGGGTAATAATGGTGCACACCGGTGCTGAATCTTAGCATTATTTGTAGGGTGAAGGGGAGTTTTTTGTCACAGTGATCAATGATTTTTAGCTTACTCATGTACGCATTTTCTAATCCACAATATATCACAAAGTATTTCTGATCAACTAAAAGAGCTGCTTAACCGTTTGCAAAAAACGAAGATGACTAGAAGATGATCAATTTATTTGATTTATGTTCATTTTAACGTTTTTTATCAAATAGCCAAATAGTGTTTTATTTAATGAACTAGAAAAATGAATTCTCAGGAATCCTGGCCTCAGCCATGTGGGCGGTCCTTAAAATTAGGTGCGCCCGAAAATGTATTTCCATTGTCCTTTTCGGTCCATACTCCCAGGTTCCTTCGCGCATAAGTGACTGTATATTTCTGATTTTTCCTGGAAGTCCTTGCTGGACCCGGATCATGAGGCGGATAAACACCAAAATCTAATCGATTCTTCCTTGGCCCATTCCCGAAATGTCATGAACATTTCATGAGATTCCGTTCATGATTGCGTGAGTTATGTTGTGAAAATAATTACACAAACACTCAAACAAACACACCGGAACGGAATTAACGCACACTCTTTTAGCGGAGGCAGTTGCAACCACATATCAATGTAAATGAGGTTTAATAAAGAAGGTTCACTTTTTCTCTCATTTTGTCATCTAAGCGACTTAGCGTTTCTCAGCATTTATCATGAATTGGTTTCCTTATTTTTTTTATAAAAAATTACATGAATCATTCTATAATGATAAATAAAACCTAAAGCGTAATTTGGTATGTTTTAAACAGTTAAACCAAGAGCTATGCATACTGACGGAAAATAGTGAACACATCGCATAACCAAGAAAGAATAACTTTAGTATTAGGCGAGGGCTTTAAAAAACAAAGCTCGAAAATTAGGTAGTTAAAACTTAATGATGATGAATTAGGGGATAATAATTAAGTTCCGTAAAAACATATAACTGGTAGAAAAGAATCAATTACTTTCAATTAGATAGGGTAATAACAGCTGAGGTGTTGGTGATTATTGCACAGTGATGTTGTCGAGTCCACACCACCGTGTCCGAGTCTGAGTCCTTTGGAACTCGAGTCCAAGGATGAGTGCGAGTCCAACGCAAATGTCATTAAAAAGGATTTTAAAATGGAAATTTCAGTTCTTCATGTACATTTTCATGTTAGTTTACACATGCCTTTCCCATAATGATTAATAACACTTCCCTCCCGATGACGAGCTTAAAGTTAATAATGTATTGCGTTATTTTGTCAGTAGTTTGTACTTGCATGTGTCTTTACATTATTTTACAGAGTATTTTCTTCGACTGGACACGAGATTGACTTGGTCTGATATATCGAGTCCTTTCCCTCGAGTCAGAGTACTAGCTCGAGTCTAGGACCCTCGAGTCCAAGTCCTTGTAAAAGTCCCTAAAAATATGGACTAGAGATAGGACGCAAGTCCAAGGACGGACTCAATTCCTTCATCAATTTTATTTCTAAAATATCACCATACACAGTAGACTGTGAGTAACTTTAATATATGTTTATCAGAACCAGGGTATCGACCCTAAATATTATATTTCAAGATGAATAAAAGAGTCATGCGAAAAGTAACCACGGTTAGTCAAATAGGATTAAGGCCGTGGCGAAGCCAAGCCGTGAGTATACGGCGAGTACGTTTCAGTAGGCACTTTTATTTTTCTGGTAAGTCTAATTTTAGTCTTGATACAAGCCATAAAGAGGATTACATTGCAATGGTCTCCTGGCATGTTACAATCTTATCGTGGTAAAAAGCCCATTATCTTAAGAATTGGCTACGAATGAAACTCAATCTCTATGGTAACGGGTCATTTCCTGTATCGGGTACAAATTGGCTGCCGTCCAGTAACCCATGGTTACTGGACGGCAGCCATGCTTGTATTCATGCCGTCAGAAATAAAATAAAAAAAAAAAACAAGTAGAGAAATTAAAGAATAAGCTGAATTAAAATAGATATTTTTCTCGCTGATGTTTTTTTATTCTAAAAAAAAGCTAACGATTGGTCTAGCTAATGTCAAGTGACAGCAAACTTTTAGGCCTTGAGGCGGCGTCAAAACGACGAAAATATTTGAATCCTCATTTAGCCTTAAAGTGCATTCCTCGTTGAAGGATACTGTTCATTCATATTTGATGAACTTTAGCAACACTCATACACAATTGTGTTAATTAATCTTTTATTTTTACGGAGATCTTATATTTCTTTTTGTATATGGGCGGGTGGGAATCGGCGTCCGAACCAAATTGCGACTATGGTGAATCAACGATGGAGCGTTAAGATCTGATTTGTCATTTATCATTTAAACATATGGACGTGTAAACGTGACAATCATGACTGCTAAACTGCTGAATAAATAAACATATTCTATTTTCCTTCAGCCATATCATAAAAACTGGTGTAGCAGCTGATCGCAAATGAGTGTCCCGGTCTAACCTGTGAGTGGCCTTGCGGACTAGAATGTGGCTTCGTGACAATCTTCAGCACTCAGCTGTCGTTATACCAGCTGTTGTGTAATTGTCTTACATTTATATTATAAAATTTTTATATAAAATCAGAATATAACACCTATTGTTTACAGTTGTGTTAATACTGAGATTGTCATATTATATAATCGTCATAAAAAATGCATGGGGGGGGGGATAGTATCTCTTTTTTTTTAATAATTTGTTTGGTGGACGTTACCGCCTCCATTTTTTTAATGCTTCCTTAACTGCATATATGTACATCTGCAAAATTCCATTCCGGTTTCGGACTAGGTGACAGGGCAGTATCACACGCTTCCTCTCATTTTATATCCTGGCGTCAACCAAGCCCGGTGACTATTGCACCTGCTGGTCCTGGGTGCGTAATCGTTCCCCTTGCTGGGTCATACCACCGAGGAACCCTCGAAAGTCGCACTCGTTTATGAGTGAAACACAGCCGTTGGGCACGGCCTTCCCATTAGGCCTGAAGAGCGCTCACCCTGGGTGGGGGCCGACCGTGAAAAATCTCACCGCCTCGGCTAAGATTCGAGCTCACGATCTCCCAGCTTTGAGTCCTGCGCTCTACCCCTGAGCCACAGAAGCCGGTTTAGTATTTCTTTTTTAAAAGAAAACCTCCCCGAGTGAAAAAGAACCTAGGAAGCCACCATGTGTTTTATCGGTCTCATCTTGAAAAAAAGACCTAGAACGTCTTGTTTTTATCCCCCCCCCCCCCCAATCTGATAAAATCAATATGACCCTGTAACCTAAAACAGCATTTCACATTCATTAACATTTGACATAGGTGCCAGGGGTATTTAGAAAAAAAGGGAGACGGGGTAAGCCCGGCATTACTTGGAAGGCAGATTTCTAGTTTTAATTTATCGCTGTTAACTTAATACAAATTCATGAATTATGAAAAAGACGAGGGGTCATCCCGTAGAATTTGTTGTGAAATCGTTTCCAATGGGAATGTTTTTCATCCCTTCAAACCATATTTATGATCATTTTGCAGGAGTCATGTCCAGATTTGAATATAATTTAATCCTTAAATACCTCCCTACAGTACATTTGTGTGGACTGGGAAAACGCTTACTCTTGGCCTTTTTCAATTCATTCCACATATTGAGTATAGCACCAATCTTTTATTTTTGTCTTCAGTATATATCTGGAATTATCTAAGTGTTATTTCGTTCATTTTCATAATTTATCTCTGTAAAGCTAACATGAAAGGAACTGGCAGTTTCTTTTCGTTAACGATATTCTTTCTTTATTATGAGTAAACATGAAATGCCAGCTCTTTATTTCAATTATCATCTTTATTGGAGACAGTTTTATAAATTAATTCTAAGATTTAATTAAATCTGTTAAATTAAGTTTGTTGAAGGCATTGTTTTCATTACTATCTGTTTACCTTTTTAGAGGGGTCACAAAAGACTTAATGAATGACGTTTTATGAAACTCTGGATAATGCTTATTCTTAGAATGATTAAAACCCAATTAAATCCGAATTATTTTTTCACTTACCGCTTTCCGATTATGGAAAGGCCCTCCGTCTAAATGAAGATCTAGAGTGTATCTATAAGATATTTATAATTAACAGACGTTTAAAGTCTACCTTATAAGAGCCAGATCTCCGGCTTTAATGATTATCTATAAAAGAGAATAACATGTCCGATTTTTTTTCTCTAGTTTCAATATGATCGCGTCTGGAACTTCTCCTCAGTTTTAATCTAAATGCGCCACTTGCATTCTTTGCCCGCAAAGCGTGTTCGCTGAATGTTCCTTAAAGCCTCAAAATGAAATTATGTGGGCTTAGATTTTAAATGTATTATGAATTAAAGTACTTCTGATAGATTAAAGAACATTTTTCCCGCAAGACCCGGAAAAATAGGTTGTTTCTCTTGAAGTTCTGAATCAAAGCAAATACGTAATGGCCAAACTCAACAAGTATTCTGTAGAGAGTGCAGGTCACACTTTAAATCTGGTGATGGCGTATTCCTAACAAAGGAAACAAAATTTCAAAATGCTGCCTGAGGATTACCCATTAATTAGCCCCCAATTACGACTAACAAATGTTCAACGTGCCTTGGAATACCAATTGCATGTTGTTTCCGCCTTTAAGCACACGTTGAGTGACGTTAGCTGTCCGTTAAATTCTGGCAGGTTTTGTTTTGTAATTACTCCGAGTGGGACGTGGAGGTATTAAGGGCATATCAGGCGTGCGTGTTAATAGCATTGTGAGTCCCTTTAGTTCGTCTTAGGCGTTAAGACCTAATGAAACGCATATTTCACGATACGAATTAGCGGACCGGATTAAACGTAAGTTATTATGATCCATTCTACCAAAATTGTCTGTTTCAACTAATCCAAATGATATGTCTTATCCCGATTTATATATTTTTATGTTTTTAATGTACTTTGACAATAATAAATATAACATTATGTAATATGTACATCAAATTCTAAACTGAGGCCTACATCTGGTAGTTCTCGTTCTATGTTGTTGACGTCAGTGTATAATTAAAATGTAAGTATCGCAACTTCAGTCAGACAAGGACAACTGCTAAAGCGAGGATACCCCAGATTCTCACCTTTGACAACATTCAAGACGTTATGCTGCGGTCTTCTTTTTCATGACTAAGTTAATAATTGAATATAAATATGACTTTGTAGTATGACAGTATACCCATTGGGACTAGGTATCGCCTACCACTTTCGTATTGCAATATTTCATTGCATCAATGCACAGCCAATAAGGGTTTTCTTGGCCGTTCTAGATAAGTAATATTGTTTTCTTGACACTTTATATCTTACAGTTCTCACTGCAGGAGAGGGTATTAATTAATAATTAATAGTTTTCGTAACCGTGTTTGGCACTTCTTTTTTTTTTCTGGGTGGAAATACATTAAGTTCCATTAGTCATCGAGCAAACCTGCAAACTTCCAGGGAGGAACCTTTGATCATATAGTCTATTAAGCCTAACTGAATAAAATCAAACAAAGCGACCTGAGGCGTGCCTATAGACACGGTTGTTACTTTAATTTCCAGGCTTTCATTAATCCTTATCTACTTAAAAGTCTAAATTAGTAGAAGAAACATTATTTTTACTACAATAAATCAGGTTCAGTCACGATTGACAAAATATTAAAAAAATTTAAAACGATATCACTGCAATATATATATATATATATATATATATATATATATATATATATTTATATATATATATATATCGATACAATCGCCATCCCCCTAATAACTAAATATACCACATGTGGTTAATACCAAAGCAAACGACTGGTGTTTACCCTCCGTTCTACATGATTTCTTTTTCTTTAAGCTAAGCATATTTTTCATATACTAAAGACACCAAGCCGATATTTCTGAAACCAATATTCGGAGCATTGACATAAAATATTAACCTCCGGAATATAAGTATGGCCATGATTTACGTGTCCTTTTTCCCCCAAGTCAAAATTACGAATACATGTATATTAAACAGTGTTAAAGTTATTTGAAATTTGACATAGTTTTCCATTTTTTTAATGATAAATAATTGCCAAGAGAGTACGTACTCGGTTACGCTGTGAACATAGCGTGTGACCTTCAAGGTCTTTCCACTCACATGCTGAGAGAAATTGAAGGATTTTACAGATTTTGCAACCAGCCTATCACGCTCCATAAAACAGAATCTGATTGGCTCAGCGTGTAAACACAAATAGCTGCGCTCATGCGGAACTCATTGTGCGGCACTTCAAGAGAGGAAATTTGCCAAGTGCTGGATAATTAGCTGACATCAGGCCACATCAGCAAGTTAGTTTTTAGCTTTTTTTGGCTCAGGGGTAGAACACAGGACTCAAAGCCGGGGGGTCGTGAGTTCATATCTCAACGAGTGCGTCTCTGGGGGGTTCCTCTGTGTTTTGACCTAGCAATGGGGGTGATTACACACCCAGGGCCCACAGGTGCGGTAGACACCGGGCCTGGGTTACACCAGGATACAAAAATAATATGATAGTAAACGAGTGCTACCGCCCTGTCACAACCGAAATGGAACTCTGCAGAATTAGATAGGAGAGCATAAAAATGGCGGTTCCTGCACTGAAAAATATCTTAAAAAAGTTAGTTTTGAGACTGTCTTGAAAGGTGATGTTTCCTGTGTTTTGCATCCTGTGTATTTATTTCAACAGGGGTGGGTAAATATGACGCAGAAAGGAAATCCACAGAGACAGCACTGCCTGGTGGGCAACCCTGACGGACAAGCGCGGTTTGGTGCAGCGGTTTCATTGGAGCGATTAGATGAACATAGCGTACCAACCACTGCTTTATGAAACGTAATACTTAGTATGAAGGCATTTTAATTTAGGCTGATGCTCAATGCAGAGGTGTATGGATAAATATTTCAAGATACAAAAGGACTTATTGCGAGACGGAGATCCAGGGTTAGACGAATCGGGCATTGATTTTCCCTGTCTTTAACTAATAAGCAACAGGCCGTGTAGAATTTAAAGGTCAGAACATCAAACGAAGAGCAAAAGAGATTTGGTAAAGTACATTAGCTTTTCGTCTTTTAATCGATTTCCGCTTCCTCATTCTGTCGGCGATATACCCTCAACGCGGTTAGGCTCGCGGCATTTCCGCTTTATTCTGAATAATTCATATAGATCACTCCACGTGGACTCCAGACTTGAAGATCAAGCATGCAGTTTAACAATGATCCCCCCTTCTGATCCTCGGTTGGCATTATGTAATCATAATCGCATGAGAGCCAGCGCCCTCCCTTGAGACTAGCTGACTTTATCTTCTGTATAGTGTGGACAGAAATGTGTCAGCCTGCTGTATTGTTTTTAGAATTCACACTTCCTATGGAATATAGAGGGCATGGTATAATAATATGGGTATTATGGGCATTAATATGGACGTGGTAAGTACTGATGGCAAATGCTGCCATGGAAGTCACTACACACTAAGGACTTTAAGAATAGTAAAAAATCAGAGAAGAATTTACTATTACCATGAACACCTGTTCAAATATCGTGTACTCACATTGGTATACCGTCCCACATAGTGGAAACGTACTGATATTTTAGAAGAAAATTACCTACACGTATAGATGGATAGAACGTATGGATAAAAATTATACTTAACCGGTGTTGAGCTACCGATAGAAGATATATTCGTTTGCGATCAACAGACAGATTGACAAAATCCAAGCTCTTGCATGATAATTTATTTTACTAGATTTATCCCCCCCCCCAAAAAAAAAAGAAAAAAAACTCATTCTATTCTACTGTGGCCTATGCAGCGGTCGATCGAATCTGTCAATGCGGGGTTCTTCACATGTGGCGTTGGCCATGATGGCGATTGAGCTCTTATAATCTTGTTCCTGTTAAGCAGCCCTGTGTTCTAAAATCTTCCTCTTCCGACAGTCTTTCGAGAAGACTGCGATTTGCGCTTATATTACGCCATTCAGTCTGTAGGCCAAAACAGGTATAATCTCCTGTCTGTCGTATAAGGCCTTCCGATACACGTGTCCCCTTTTTTTTATCTTGAGTATACCAGTGGGGGTACGGGGTATTTAAACAAGGTTTAATTGTGATTTCATAGGCCTTCGGTACGAGTCAGGAAAACGGGGAAAAAAAACAAAAAAAAAAAGAAACTGCAAACGCCAAAATAATAAAAAATAAAAAATCATTGAACATGAACCATGTAATCAACAATGCTATATCTACACACACATACACGAGAAGTATAGAGACTTACTTTAGTCCCTGCATGCTCTGCGTTCGCATAATAAAAGAAAATGTATGAACTGAGGTATTGGTGTAAATTATATTGTTTAGCATCTTAACATTGCCTAATACAATGCACATAAATTCATCATATTGAAGATGCCTTTGGACAAAAAATATAAAAAATACATATAACTGAAACAAAAGGTGGTAGAGGGAGTCTCTTCTGAAAGAGTATACCATTTTCGAAAAAAGAAACAAAAATGGTATGACTTTGCGCATTGATTAATGAAAGAAAGATTTAGGAAATATCACGTGCCTTCGCGATAGTTGTCGCCAACTCTTATAGATATCTAGCTATATATAAATGTTGTGTTGAGCTTGAGTGAAAATCCCTTCAAAGTAGGAATTTTATCGGAGATGTCTTCAGGTTACGGCCATCGTTCTGTTTTGAATGTATAGGAATGGTAGTCTCCATTCATTCTATCATTAAGCAGCTTGAACCTTCATTGTTGCTGGTATAACGTTTGATGGGCAAAAAAAAAAATGAAAAAAACGCCTATATAACAAATAAAAAATCAATAAATGAAAAAGCTCGCATTGGTCGTTCCAGGCCAAATCCTGAGGTAATCCCCGTTGTTTATCTGACAGAAGGCCACACCTTGGTCAGCAGCGGATCTAGGATTTAGGAAAAGCAAGGGGTCCAACCAAGGAGGACTAAAGAAACCTGTGATTTTAAATGTTTCTTTGGTACTGTCAAAAATAAGTAATTACTTCACTTACTATGTAATATTGCCATAATTCGTATTTGAACTAAACTGATCTGCATAAACATTTTTTGTGACATTATATCCAACATGATAATAATAATAACAATAATAATAATAATAACTTATTTACAGTACAGAAAACATTTATTTCCTATAAATTTGTTACATCGAAAATATCGCAATACCTATAGCTATACGGTACCACATATATCGCAATGTATCGAATACGATATTTGTAGGCGATACCCAGCACTAGTATTAACATATCATACACGTCCTACGTACCGATAACGATCGTATAACGATATTAATATAAATACATGCAGTAACGTAGAAACATAACCTTTTCGAACGTTTAATTAGTGTAAAGTGATTGAAATAATAACAAAGTTCTTTCCATGGCATAAGTGATCTTTTTTATCTTCAATCTTAGGTCCACCTAGGGTAATCAAAGTTGGGACAATTTTTTACAAACATATATATATATATTATTTTCAGTGTGACAGGTTTAAATATAATATTTAACAGCAAACTCAGAAATGGACCCAAAGTGTTTAATTTTAATTATTGATATTAAAATTAACATATTTCGTTTTCAATATATCATTAATCATCTCTGATTGAGAAGGGGGAATGATTACATTGGCCACCTTCCACCCCCCCCCCCCCTCTTTCTCTCTCTCTCTCTCAGAAGAATCATATTGGGAATGTTAATGTCTACAACCTGCCTAAATCGTGTGAAGTTTTCCGAAACAGAACGCATTAAATATTATTGCCATAATTCGTATTTGAACTAAACTGATCTTTTTGTGACATTATATTCAACATGATAATAATAATAATAATAATAACTTATTAACAGTACAACCTGCCTAAATCGTGTGAAGTTTTCCGAAACAGAACGCATTAAATATTATAAACATAATATACGTGTATTTTTACGACGGTGTATCAACATATAAAATATGTAATTTTCCTGTTTTACCTCCTAATATTTATAAACTTTGTTTCGAATTATTTGTAGCCTTCTTGTAATTATGTGGTTAACATCTACATGGTCAACACATCAAAATATCGTTTTTTTCTACTTTGTGATACACGATTCCATGTGCATTATTAACACGTGTTATGCTTAGAAATATCTCTGGGATAACCTACCATGTTATAATCGCCAGCCCTTGTTACAACAAACCTCTCTTTTTTTTATTTACTCGCTAGCCGGCCAGCTGTATCTGGTTCCTACAAAGAGAAAGAATGGATGGTGACTTTAGTGTATTATACACTTTGTAAAATTAATTAAAGAGCGTCTTCAACAAATGTATAATAAAGCGTGACCACGCCTAGAGAGACTTTTGTTGAACACCTCATTTAACCAGTTTTCAAAACAGCGCTCCATGCAGTCCCATTTACTGGTTATGCTGAAAATTGGTTTGGCGATGCGTTTTCACACCCTTTGTATGATAAATGATCTATAGGACAATTTAAAAAACGACTAAGGATAGAGTAATACTGTAAATACTATACAATATACTGTGAGTGTTTTCCATGAACAATTGCCTGGTTTATTTAGTTTCAGTCACTAAAGCCGCATAATAATTTTGTTTGGTAAATGTTGTTAAAAAGCGGTCAATTTCACAGTGCTAGAATTGTTTCAAATTCTTCATGACTAGTATGAACTGGTATAGGCTGCAACGATTCGTGCACGCACAGCATGTTTATCATCGGCCTTGATCCACGTTTGGATCAAGTGAACTTACCGGTAACTTCATAAAGTCACTGGACAGTTAATCTCTAGCCATAAGTTCAACATTCTTCACATGAAAATATATATAAACATAGGTCTTACCTCATAATTATTCCCTCTTCCAATAGACCAAAACATCCGACCGTGAACAGTTGACCTCATGAGTTCAAATGGCTTGCGCATGCGCGTCCTAATCATCGGAATATCCAGTCAACACACAGGTTCCATTTTGAACCTTGTATCAAGTTATCGTCAGGGCACGAACCTCCAAGTGCCAGATGGAACCTCTTTACGGAGAAAAGAGTTCTAGATGGAACAAAGGTTCTACCCAGAACCATATGGGTTCTTAAAAGAACCATCAAGAACCTTTTTTTCTTATAGTGCCCTTTCAAAAAAGTGTGGGGGGGGTATATACCCCCATTCCACCTGTATTAACCCCTTTGCTTTCATCAGCGTTAGCTTATGGGCAAACTCTGGAGATCAACTTCCCCACAAAAAAAGTGTATGTAACCTCCCTAGTGTACAATCTTTCATATTATAACTCAGCATATTTATGAGTGCCACGGGATTTGATTATTATATTGCAGTAATTGTCACTATTTAATGAGCAGGAATGAAGTCAGGATTTCTTATCTTCTGATATAAGAAAGTCTCCCGAGATATCTCATATCTGTCCAATATAAATGACTACTGAGTCGGGTGTTCACAGCTGCAACAAAGGTAGCCATTTTAAAGGAAATTAAGGATGATGGTCTGTCATTAGTCTTTCTTTATTCTATATTTCATTACAATGGGTCTACTTATATAGAAGCGTTGCCAATAGGAGCAATGGGTGTAGAAGTTTCAGATTACCCCGCTTATGAATGCCCCCAGGGGTGACTTGGAGTTAACCCCTACGATTTCAAATCGTCTATACTTTAATTTTACTTGTTTTTATTTACTTTCTTTTTATTTCCGTAATTAGTTTGAAACTTTCTGTATCTTCTGTTTGCAGGTATAATGTATCATGCGCTTTGGTGAAGTCGATGAGTTAAAATAAATATAATTTACAATATGATTGAAAAAAAATATGATTTACATTTTGCGACAGATTTATTTTTTTCATAGATTGATTTCATCTTAATTACTCTTGTACCTGTCGCATGGTTAAAATAAATAATATATCATGTTAAAAACATAAGCAGGCATATGTTTAGATAAAGCAGTGACCGGGTAATCTAAACAGTCAGAGGGTCACCTGATATTAGATTCAGACTTAACCAGCGGGTAATCTCAGATGAATTTCATATGAAATGAATTTATCCAATATCAAGTATTTACCCAAAATGTAATCTGAATCTAAAGGACTTTTCAGATTACCATGGGTAACCTGACATCAGAGTAACCTGAAGTATTTATACCACGTTTGTTTATGCATCCAACGCCCAAATTCTGCACTATTTAGAATTAAACTGCCGAGAAAACAGTCCTTTTAATTTCAGACACGTCATCTTGCAGAAAATACAATGGGGTGGTAATGCCAATGTGAATGTAATTGTCTTTACACGGAGTTAAAGTGGTCACTTTTTATTCTCTTTTGATGGCATCATGGTTAACAATGGCCAGCTGGCTTTGACAGCGCACGAAGTGCCGACGCAACGAGCAGGCTTAACGCCCGTTCGCTATGATGACAGAAAGAACTGGAAAAGTTTCAACAGTCGCAGTCAAGCAGAGGAACAGGTTTCATTATTGACGGTTATAAATTACATATAAATATATCAAAAGGTACATATGGCTGGTGTTTCATTATTAGTCATTATAGAATTTCGTCATTAGCCAATTAGATTTCAGTCATTTTGCTGGCATGTTTGTTGCCTTTTTGCACAAGTCGGATACTGTAATGTAAAGCCACAAGCGGCATCATGCATTAAAAATCAAATTTTCTCGCCGGCCATTCACAAGTTTAACGGTTAAAATTTTCCTATAAAAATAATTTTTTTTATTTATTATTAAAAAACATGTAATACATTCTCTTTTACCACTTACTATCGAAGAAGCTTCGTAAGCTTTTGCAAACAATAAACTTAGTGAACCCATATATGAAACCTGAAGTGTGGTCGAAACCTGCATACCTCCGCTATGATGCTTATTTTATCCCTATTTGAGAGTTTTTCATAATTCTTGTTGTCGCACGCTTGACTAACACGGGGTAATACACGGGGCTCAAAGACCGATGAATACCTGTGTCCCTCTATTTGACAAAAATCTTGCAAGTCTAACTGATATATATTCAATCCAATTGTCAACTTATTATGTTGATCGGTATTAAAAAAGATCTAGGAAATACAATTGATTTTTCTTTTTTTTTTTTACAAAATCCGTTGGAGGTTTTATATAGTCAAAACTCTTTAACATTAATTAATTACTTACATATCTTGAGAAAAAAACTAACTCAGCTAACCATATATATATATATATATATATATATATATATATATATATATATATATAGAGAGAGAGAGAGAGAGAGAGAGAGAGAGACAGAGAGATGACAGTGCTGTAATTAAGATGTCACTGCGTGCTAAATCTTAGTTCCGACTGGGAGCACGAGATACGTACTGTTCTACCAATGGAGGGGGAAAGGTACACTGATTAATTTAACTCCAGACATCCTGAGATAGCGAAAAAGGCTTTGACTTGACACGGGATTGTATGGCTGAATAGTGTCTGAGAACCGGCGTTTTGTTAGGCCGCTTCTGAGATTTGCTTGAATGGTGTTTTGATAATTCATGGAGAATATATACCGGGTTTATCGACGATAATTTCTGCGACGCCAGTTATCGGGATCAAATCGAAATGTTGCCGCGCGAAATCAAATCTGTCTGCCTGGTGTAGGTATAACATTTACTCTTATCTAGAAACATATAACGCCCAGCAACGTTCATCCATAACGAAAAGCCGCCTCGCGGAAACTGGTAAAAGTAATCACGGACATTAACAAACACAGAGACCAGGAGCTATCTAACAAAATGTAATAAAGAAACCACACAGCGGCTTAACCTTCAGTTATGCATCATTACTACCTGGCGGGTATACCAAGGAAATCGGAAAAATGTTTAACGAAGTCACAAACTTGACGGAATTAATTTGTTTAGCGGACTTGTCTCTATCCGACTGGGCGTGATTGGCTTGCATGTAAATGGATAGTAATTTTGTGGCTGCCACTACGCCAACACATTACGCCCTCGCTGCACGCAAGTCGTCTTAACCCCAAGTATTACATATGCGACCGAATAATGCAACAGGCCCATTTCTCCCAGGAGATGCCAAGTTTGTGATAACGACAGACGACGTGGAATCAGCACCGTCAGGTATTTAATGGACATTTCTTACAAACTGAACCCCGTCAAGTGGCAAGTCTCTCCGCCAGATATTCTTTGAAATCAAAGTCTCTAGGTCGTCAGAGTGCTTTTATTGTGATGAGAGCTCGCCCGATGTCTCGTTAGGAACACTGAACAACGTCTTGTGTTAGAATAGAAGCGGGCTGTTCATGCTCCGTAGAGTCTGAGAGCGTCCCTTTCAGTTGCTGACAGCCCTGCCAGTCGTCCGTTCCTTCAGCGTCTTCCGAGGTGAGTAGGTCATGTTAGGACTTTCTCTTTCTACCGATCTACCATTTGACTTCAAATTTTATTTTCTTATTTGTTTTTAAATCATCCAAAAGTACGATATTGAAAAAAATCCGTTTTCCCCGTTTCCTTTTGTATTTTAACCACAAAATACTCGTACAGAGGTAGTAGTACAGAGGGATGTATTACAGTATTCCAATCGTTGCTGATAGTACAGATATTTAGTTGTACAAGTAGTAAGTGAATCGAAATCGATTACAATGTCGAGAATTTTCGCTTGCATGTAATTTTCGCGAATCGGATTTTGTTTTTTTTTTTTTCATTGAAGTTTATAAAAAAAAACATTGCATCAACGAGAGCCAATATGGACAACAGATTAATGGGCGACCTAGAAAAGCATTTAATTGCATTAACGCAAGCCAGCGCTGCATTGGGGCATCGCACATTTGATGGGCAAACTATGTTTTAACGATTAATATAGAATTAAATACAATTGTCGTTAGCATGATTCTTTTTTTATATGAAGTGACTCTCGCGAAATACACGAAAATTACATGTTCGCGAAATTTTCCGGTTTTACAGTATACCATTTACCTTTTCTATTTTTACAGTTTTACAGAATATTTTTCTCACCAATAGGTTTTTTATTTGCCATATAGAGCTTTACCTTATCCTGCAAGAAATTTAAAACCGAAATCTATATTTATATATAGACCATATTGACTTTATCTAAATGAAAAATTCTTTTCGTTAGAAGGATGTGTCCGGGAATATTGTAATGTTCAGTTGCCGACTGTATACATTACACTTGTTAGTGGAAAGTGTGCAGTTCTAATTCTGGATTAGAGCAGTTGTATAGTATAAGTTTTGTTCCAGTCTCAGGGTGAAAACCACTTTTTTGCGTAATTTCGAACATCCGTACCCAGGATCAAGGCCGTAAATCATATAATTGACTTTGCATATTAGAGTTTGCAAACGTTATCTGTAACTGAAATGATTGATATTAGATGGATTACAAAAATACCATATTACAAATCAATACAAATCATAATATAGAGTTTAGATTAAAGTTTGTAATAATTGGGCCGTATAGCCGTCATATTATACTGACGAAGAACGCTCGATTAAAAGTTTTTTTTTCAGCAAGTTTTAATAAGTCTAAGAATACAACGTCAAATGTATAGAATTATTACTTGCAGCGGTACAACGTTTTGCAGCTGTCGCAGTTTTTACCGCATTCTTTATGGCATAACATTTTAGTTTCGGGTGAAATATTTCTTAACAAATTCAAATTGTTACTCCTTATCCCTATAAATTGGAAATCCAAAACCTTAAGTTCGCATAAAGTGATTTTTTTATGTTTACTGTAATTTAAACAATAAGGTTTAAATGTTATGAAAAAAGGTTACATTTATGAGTGATAAGCCGCCCCCGCTAAGCCAGGAAAGATATTCAAAATCATTCTTCTTATTTCCATGAGGATACCAAAACGTGAAGATTCACTTGAAAATTTAAGTGGGAACCTTGTTTGAAAGCTGCAAACGACTCGTAAAAAAAAAAAACACCCTGTCAGTCAGCTCTTCGAGATTACACCTTCTGTTGGAAGAGCTTTGTTCCATTCATATTTCATAAGCTTTTCTCCTCATGGCTATAGTCAATATATACATAATTCAAAGAAGCGCAACGCTTTTAATCATGATATTAAAATAACACTTAGAAGAGCAGTTAAATATAAGATCTGCCTTATGCCGACTGCATTGAATATGTGTTTACATCTCCGTCAGGTGACGTGTCTTATGTTTCTTTTCCTTAATTCTTTGATTTGCTTAATATAACGAGTTATGGAAGGATTTGAACCATTTTATTTTAAAATCAGGATAGTTATTAAGAAAGAGTCCACGCTGAATCACTGTTACACGTTTTTAATTCGACGGTTATTATCTTTATCAGGCCCGTGGGCCAGTGTCATTCTGTGGTATAAAGGGCCGCCCTTGTTCTAGAGTTGTGATCAAGCCCTGCATTTGTTGAACTGATTCACTATAAGAGAGACGCTTTTTGCAATGGGTGCAGCCTTGACCTGTTGACGTTATTTATGCAATTGTACTGTTTTTCTGTGGCTTCAAAGGAACTTTTTGTCTTGCGTCTATTACTACACTACAAAACAGCTACACTAGTTATATACTTTCAACGGTTGTTAATTTGACGTAGGTTAACTTGGAAATTTCAGGCCGTTTAATGCAATTAATAGTTTTATTAATATTAGGACAATAGTTCATACTTTTTTCTTGAGAGATGTCATTATTATAAAACAAAAATGATAATTTTTATGTTAAAAATATTTATTTTGATACTGTGCATGTATGTATACATTTAATACACATATATCGTCTTATGAAGAGTAAACAAAAGCAAAAATAATGTCATCACCTCTAAAACGAATCTGCACGTTTAGTTTCAAAGCTATATTGAATGCACCCTTCCAGTAAGGCACTGTGGGACGGGCGGGACTACTTGTCTCACCTGTCAAACTTAAAAGTCAAAAATTTTACATTTCAAGGAAACAACTTTTGTTCACATTTCACATGCTCATGCTTTAAAAATTACTTTATCCGTGAAATCTTTACCACAAAAACACCCACTTTATGAAATTTGCTTTGAAACAATTCTTTTCCAGCATACGGGAACGGCCTTCATTACCCTTTATACCATATTTAAGCCAACGCAGCTGGTGTCCCAAGAACCGTAAGGGCATTGTTGGTTTTGAATTTCATACGCCAGCAGAGTCGTTCTCTTGTGAGTCCGTTTTTGCGCAATG